>JAJKFI010011386.1:1772613-1900589 GCA_029204185.1 Lerista edwardsae
GAGAGAGAGAGAGAGAGAGAGAGAGAGAGAGAGAGAGAGAGAGAGAGAGAGAGAGAGAGAGAGAGAGAGATCACCCCCACAGCAGAACTCAGACCTTTATCACTAAGGCTAACGCAATTGGTTTCACCAAGCATGTCCTGGGAAGAGTGCAGAGCTACACAAAAACCCTTGACTTCTGAAGGGCAGATTTCCCTCAGTTGAGGAGGCTAGTTAGAAAGAAATTGAAAGGGAAGATAAAAAGAGTCCAATCTCTCCAGGCCGCGTGGAGGCTGTTTAAAATAACAGTAGTAGAGGCCCAGCGGAAGTGTATACCACAAAGAAAGAAGGGCTCGACAAGGTCCAGGAGGGTGCCTGCATGGCTGACAAACAAAGTTAGAGAAGCTGTAAAGAGCAAGGAAGCTTCCTTCCGTAAATGGAAGTCTTGCCCCAGTGAGGAGAATAAAAAACAACATAAACTCTGGCAAAAGACAAGTAAGAAGGTGATACGGGAGGCCAAGAAAGCGTTTGAGGAACGCATGGCTAGCAACATAATGGGAGTAATAAAAGCTTCTTCAAGTATGTTAGAAGCAGGAAACCTGCCAGAGAGGCGGTTGGCCCACTGGATGGTGAGGGAGGGAAAGGGGAGATAAAAGGGGACTTTTATTCCCTTTAAATTAAATGAATTCTTTAAATGAATGAATTCAGAGAAATTAAATGAATTCTTTGCATCTGTCTTCACAGCAGAAGAACTTGGGCAGATACCACAGCCCGAACAGCCCTTCCTAACTAAGGAATTAAAGCAGATAACGGTTAATAAAGAAGATGTTTTAGATCAAATTGATAAACTACATATAAATAAGTCACCAGCCCTAGATGGTATACACCCAAGAGTTATTAAGGAACTAAAGAACAAAGTTGCTGACCTCTTAACTAGAGAATGCAACTTGTCCCTTCAAACAGCCACGGTGCCAGAGGATTGGAGGATAGCCAATGTCACGCCAATCTTTAAAAAAGGGAGAAGGGGGGACCCTGGAAACTACAGGCCGGTCAGCCTAACGTCTGTTCCGGGTAAGATGGTGGAAAGCCTCATCAAAGATAAAATCCTAAAACACGTATAGTAGAGGAACAATTGTTGCCATTGTGTGTCACCTTTGACTTACTCTATAAGTTAGTACTGGCCTCAACAAGTGCAGACACATTATAATGCACTGAACGCCCTGCAGGCCCTATGCTTTGAAGTTGAATCTGACAAGAATGTTTTCCAGATAAGGGTAAAGAAAATGCTCCCTACAGGTGCAGGTGACCCACAAGGACCACCACAACTTCTGTGGACACCCCCGAGGCAGTTGTCAGCCCGAAGGCTGTACCTCTTTCTGACCATCATCTGTGAATCAGGAAAGATGGAAAATCAATGCTGCGCAAGGTGGTAGAGCTGGCTGTCTATCGGAAATGGTGCTTCCAGATATCTGGCATTTGGCATTCCACTGGTCCTTGGTGGACCTGAAAGCTACCTGAGATATAATAAGTCTCCCCCGTTTTTAATTATTCATTTAATTAAAGGAATGGGCCACTGTGACTTAGGTTTAGGCTGCTCCCTTGAACAAAAGGGCAGCTGAGGGGCCATGGAATAGCAATATCTGCTTGTTCCTCCTTGTGGGAAGGACCTTCAGGTTTAACTCTCCGCTAGCAGTGGGTCCAAAGTTTGACCAAAAGCTTAGACCCTGACAAGGGAACACTCACTATACAAGACCATGACCCTGGTCCACATCCCAATGCCTATGACATATATTTTGCAGAACCACTACATTAGAAGCCATATTCCTGATGTTAAATAGTAATGCATCCAAAGAGGAATTAGCAACTGCTGATAACAATAACTTCTTTAGACAGTCCCTAGTTGTCTTGGGATCTATGCTTCAGAAGCTGCTAGCCCTTCCACCCACTGGAAGACCACTCTTCTGCATAGAGTTAGCAGCTGGTGCCGAAGGCTCAAGTTCTTTTTGTTTGTTCTGATAAAGACTAATTGCAACAATTAGTCTCGACTAATTGCAACAATCCTTGGGTCCTTCCTCTTCCAAATGGAAGAATGGATGGCTGAAGGGGAAAAAAAGGCAACTACAGGCATGTTAGCATCAACTCAACACTCTTTGTGGTAGAGAATAACATTTACCAGCCACAGAGAGTGCATGTTTGGACTGTAGTAGTGTATTCCACTGGGCTTCCACAACCCACTTGTCTTAGTTGATTCCTGTGGCAAAGGCAACTTAGAAACGAAAGCATGGTTAGATACAGGGACTGCTAATGTCTCAGAGGCTGAGATAAAGAGCCTACACAGCCTTAGAAGCCAAGGAACAAGGCTGCTGAAACAGCCTACCTGCCTCATCAGGTGGGCTGTCTGAACCCTCCTTACAGAACTCCACACCCTCCATAGAGGAATCCATGGGAGAATCAAGGCTCAGTGTACTTTTAAACTGACCTTCTTGCTAGATGTTTAGAAGCTAGGCAATTTTGGCTTTGGCATTATGCCATAGGTTTAGTGAGGAGGCCCAAACACGGGCAACTCACCCAGGGGATCTCTCTGAATGGGGGAGGAGATATCCTGAAGATATTATCCTGATAGCTCATCCTCCTTCCTAGAGGTGGAACATATTGCAGACTCAGAAACTGAGGGGTCATTGGGTCAGAACTGGAGAGGCTTGGTACAGCTTACTGATAGCTCAATCCTGTGCA
Organism: Lerista edwardsae; assembly: GCA_029204185.1. NCBI lineage: Eukaryota > Metazoa > Chordata > Lepidosauria > Squamata > Scincidae > Lerista > Lerista edwardsae. Next base: position 1,775,323 of record JAJKFI010011386.1, read on the forward strand.
TGTCCACTCAGAAAGAAGTCTCATTATAGTCAATGGGGCTGACTCCCGGCTAAGTGTCGATAGGATTGTAGTCCATATGTGTCCCTGGTGCTCTTCCTGCTAAGTGAGTAGGGAATGGGGTCTCCATACCTGGCAGCCTGGCATCTGCAGCTCAGTCATAGTCCCCTTGTTGTGGAGTTGTGCTGTGTCCTGATTTCCGGAGATATTGAGGAATGGTGAGGGATAATGACCCCAGCATCATTGAGAGACTGGTTGGAGGGGAGGGTCTGCCTGGCTGAGATCAGCCCCACCTCAGAAAACTCATCCGCAGTGCCATTCTTATCTCATGGATGGTGGGTCAACTGTTGCTGATTTTGCTATGGTCCCCCTCCCAACTCTACCCAGTCCATGTAGACATAGGGTGAGAAGGCCTATCATGAAAAATGGCTATAAGTCTTTAAGATCCTGCTTAGAAAGTCCCTGCTTAGAAAAATAGCTCATTTTAGTTAACAGACTGGCCAAGGTCATCTGGCTGGTGGATGTACCATAGCTGTGTGTTCCAACTGGGGCAGGGGAATTCACCATGTGCTGTTTTCTCATTGTCATGTAACCTGCCAGTGTTTGATTAGACTGATTTCTGATTGGTTGCTGATTGGCAGTAAGATATAAAGATTTTTTAAGATATAAAGCAATTTTTTTGCCTCTAAAAGAGAAGCCTGCTCTTGCGCTTGTCACTCCAAGTGCCCTAAAACCCCTCAGTGGCTGGTTGGAGAGGGAGAGTAATTCAGTTTATTATCCTAGCTGGCCACTTAGAGGGTCTCTCCCTATCATTTTTTCATAGGGCAGTAGCTGGGGTGTGTTGGGCAAGGCCCTGTGAAGGAGGGTGCTGAGTGAGCAGGCCTGCCAGACGCTATCAATTCAGGCAGGGTGGGTGGTCAAAGTGGGTTGACTCCCACAGTTTGCTCCTTGACTCCCACAGTTTGCCACAACTGCTGTGCCCTGAGTGTGGCAAAGTGAACCCTCCTGGGCAGCAGGCAGTGGTGTCATTCAAATGATTTAGGAACAGGAACTCACTTTTGATTGGCACTTGTTGGGAACCCGGAACCAGCCATGGAGCCCGTTAGGATCCGGAACGCCCATTCTGGTCCGTTCCCCCTGAATGACATCACTGGCAGCAGGAGGCAGTGGAGAATCCTCTCTACCCAACTCCACCACGGCATAGGGTGAAAAGGTGAGGTTGTTGCTAGGGTGCATTGGGCTAGGCCCCTGTGATGGAATGCACCGGGTCTGCTGACTAGTGTGGTTGCTCAAGACAAGGTGTGCATGAGGTGTTTCCCGAGCGCGAGTGGCCTCATTGTGACAAAGGGTGAGGTGAGACAAAGAGTGAGCTGAGACACATGAGTTAGGCAGCAGGGCGAGGAAGCCAGGGCCCCATACCCTTATAGAACTCAAAAACAAACAGGCATGCAGTCAGGGAGCCAGCAGTTGGGCAGGGGCTATCCAGTGTTCTGCACAGAGTGCCACATGTACCACCCTATGCCTCTGTGGCGTAAGTCATGGCTGTGTCCTCGGTGCAAGGAGCTCCAGGGACTCAGGGAACGCGTCTGCTCCCTAGAGGCCTTGGTTGCGGACCTGGAGAAGCAGAGGCAGGCAGCGAAGGACTTCTGGGGACTTGCAGGTTTTGTCCCACCCTCAGATGGACAGCTCCTCAGCTGCTGGGGAAGGAGTCTCAGGGCTGGAGGACGTCCACGTGGTATGGAGGGAAACAGTTCCCCAGTGTGGACCCCTTCTTCCAGTGATGAGCCCACGTCCAGTCGCACTACGTATGCTTCTTGGAGGGAGGGCGGTCGAGGGCTGCTTGTAGTGGGGGATTCTATAGTCAGGAACAGAGAGGGGGGGTCTGTGACGGATGTGAGGACCGCATGGTAACTTGCCTGCCTGGTGCAAACATTGTGGACATCACTTCTCGTCTAGATAGGCTGGTAGAGAGTGCTGGAAAGGAGGCAGCTGTCATGGTGCACATTGGCACCAACGATGTGGGCAAATGTAGCTGGAAGGTCCTGGAGGACAAATTTAGGCTGCTAGGCAGAAAGCTGAAAGCCAGGACCCCCAAGGTGGCATTTTCAGAAGTGCTACCTGTTCCACGTGCATAAGAACATAAGAACATAAGAAGAGCCCTGCTGGATCAGGCCAAAGGCCCATCTAGTCCAGCTTCCTGTATCTCACAGTGGCCCACCAGGTGCCCCAGGGAGGCATGAGACAACAAGATGCTTGCATCCTGTTGCCACTCCCTTGCACCCGATACCAGTAGCCCACCACCTTTGTAAGGAGGTTGCACAATCCATCATGGCCTAGAGCCCACGATGGACCTTTCCTCCAGAAATCCGTCCAATCCCCTCTTAAAGGCATCAAGACCAGATACCATCACCACCTCCTGTGGCAAAGAGTTCCACAGATTATCTACCCGCTGAGTAAAAAAGTCCTTCCTTTTATCTGTTTTAACTCTCCCAACCCTCAGTTTTAGCGGATGTCCCCTGGTTCTGGTGTTTTGAGAGAAGGAAAAGAACATCCCTTTATCGACTCTATCCCTTCCATGCATAATTTTGTACGTCTCAATCATGTCCCCCCTCAGGCGCCTTTTTTCTAGACTGAAGAGCCCCAAATGCTGCAGTCTTTCTTCATAAGGGAGGTGCCCCAGCCCCGTAATCATTTTTGTCGCTCTCTTCTGCACCTTTTCCAGCTCCACTACGTCCTTTTTGAGATGCGGCGACCAGAACTGCACACAATATTCCAGGTGCGGCCTTACCATCGATTTGTACAATGGCATGATAATATTGGCTGTTTTATTCTCAACCCCTTTTTTAATGACCCCAAGCATGGAATTGGCCTTCTTAATTGCTGCTGCACACTGGGTCGACACCTTCATCAAGTTGTCCACCAGCACCCCAAGATCTCTCTGTCACAGACAGCTCAGAACCCATTAGCCTATAGGTGAAGTTTTGGTTTTTGGCCCCCATGTGCATCATTTTATATTTGTCTATGTTGAAACACATCTGCCATTTGGCTGCCCATTCCCCCAACTTGGAGAGATCCTTATGGAGCTCTTCACAAACCTTTCTGGTTTTCACCACCCGGAAAAGTTTTGTGTCATCTGCAAACGTGGCCACCTCGCTGTTTATCCCTGCCTCCAGGTCATTTATGAATAAGTTAAAAAGCACCGGCCCCAAGAAAGATCCCTGGGGCACTCCGCTTTTCACCTCTCTCCACTGTGAAAATTGCCCATTGACCCCCACTCTCTGTTTCCTGGCCCTCAACCAATTCTGAATCCATAAGAGGACCTGCCCTCTTATTCCCTGACTGTGAAGTTGCTTCAGCAGCCTTTGGTGGGGGACTGTGTCAAACGCCTTCTGAAAATCCAGGTATATGATATCCACAGGTTCACCCACATCCACATGCCTGTTGACCTTTTCAAATAATTCCAAAAGGTTTGTGAGGCAAGACTTACCCTTACAGAAGCCATGCTGACTTTCCTTTAGCAGTACTTGTTCCTCTATGTGTTTTAGGATTTTATCTTTGATGAGGCTTTCCACCATCTTACCCGGAACAGACGTTAGGCTGACTGGCCTGTAGTTTCCAGGGTCCCCCCTTCTCCCTTTTTTAAAGATTGGCGTGACATTGGCTATCCTCCAATCCTCTGGCACCGTGGCCGTTTGAAGGGAGAAGTTGCATACTCTGGTTATTTGTTGTTGTTGTTGTTCAGTCGCTAAGTCGTGTCCGACTCTTCGCGACCCCATGGACCACAGCACGCCAGGTCTCCCTGTCCTCCACTAGCTTCCTGAGTTCGCCCAATTTCATATTCATTGCTTCGGTGACACTATCTAACCATCTCATCCTCTGTCGCCCCCTTCTCCTTTTGCCTTCAATCTTTCCCAGCATGAGGGTCTTTTCTAAAGAGTCCTCTCTTCTCATCAGGTGGCCAAAGTATTGGAGCTTCAGCTTCAGCATTTGTCCTTCCAGGGAGCAATCAGGCTTGACCTCCTGGAGAATTGACCGATTGGATCTCTTTGCAGTCCAGGGGACTCTCAAGAGTCTTCTCCAACACCACAATTCAAAAGCATCGATTCTTCGACGCTCTGCCTTTCTTATGGTCCAGCTCTCACAGCCATACATGGCTACTGGGAAAACCATCGCTTTGACTATGCGAACCTTTGTTGGCAGGGTGATGTCTCGGCTTTTGATTAAGCTATCTAGGTTCACCATAGCTTTCTTCCCAAGAAGTAAACGTCTTTTAGTTTCATGGCTGCAGTCACCATCTGCGGTGATCTTGGAGCCCAGGAAAATAAAGTCTGTCACTGCTTCCATTTCTTCCCCTCCTATTTGCCAGGAAGTGATGGGAGTGGTTGCCATGATCTTAGTCTTTTTAATGTTGAGCTTCAAACCAATTTTGGCACTTTCCTCTTTCACCCTCATCAAAAGGTTCTTTAGGTCTTCCTCACTTTCTGCCAGTAGAGTGGTATCATCTGCATATCTGAGGTTGTTGATGTTTCTCCCAGCAATCTTGATTCCAGCTTGTGAGTCATCCAGCCCTGCCTTCCTCATGATGTACTCTGCGTATAAGTTAAATAAGCAGGGTGACAATATACAGCCTTGTCGTACTCCTTTCCCAATTTTAAACCAGTCGGTTGTTCCATGTCCAGTTCTAACTGTTGCTTCCTGACCCGCATAAAGGTTTCTCAGAAGGCAGATCAGGTGGTCTGGAACTCCCATCTCTTCAAGAACTTGCCACAGTTTGTTGTGATCCACACAATCAAAGGCTTTAGCATAATCAATGAAGCAGAGGTAGATGTTTTTCTGGAACTCTCTTGCTTTCTCCATGATCCAGCGAAGGTTGGCAATTTGATCTCTAGTTCCTCTGCCTCTTCGGAAACCAGCTTGTACATCTGGTAGTTCTCGATTCACATACTGCTGAAGCCAAGCTTGTAGGATTTTGAGCATGACCTTGCTAGCATGTGAAATGAGTGCAATGGTGCGGTAATTCGAGCAATCTTTGGCATTGCCCTTCTTTGGGATTGGAATGTAAACTGATCTTTTCCAGTCTTGTGGCCACTGTTGGGTTTTCCAAATTTGCTGGCATATGGAGAGCAGCACTTGGACAGCATCATCTTTTAAGATTTTGAGTAATTCCGCTGGAATGCTGTCACCTCCACTAGCTTTGTTGTTAGTGAGGCTTTCTAAAGCCCACTTGACTTCACTCTCCAGGATGTCAGGTTCGAGCTCAGTGACTGTACCACTGTGGTTATCAGGAGCATTTAGATCGGCCTTATAGAGTTCCTCTGTGTATTCTTGCCACCTCTTCTGAATCTCATCTGCTTCTGTTAGGTCCTTGCCATTTTTGTCCTTTATTGTGCCTACCTTAGCATGAAATTGTCCTTTGACATCTCCAATTTTCTTGAAAAGATCTCTAGTCCTCCCCATTCTGTTGTTTTCCTCTATTTCTTTGCATTGCTCATTTAGAAAGGCCTTCCTATCTCTCCTTGCTGTTCTCTGGAAATCTGCATTCAGTTGGGTATATCTTTCCCTTTCTCCCTTGCTTTTGGCTTCTCTCCTTTCCTCAGCTATTTGTAAAGCCTCGTCAGACAGCCACTTTGCCTTCTTGCATTTCTTCCTTTGGGATGGTTTTAGTTGCTGCCTCCTGTACAATGTTACAGACCTCCGTCCAAAGTTCTTCAGGCACTCTGTCTACCAAATCTAAGCCCCTAAATCTATTTGTCACCTCCACTGTATATTCGTAGGGGATCTGATTTAGGTCATACGTGGAGGGCCTAGCGGTTTTCCCTACTTTTTTCAGTTTAAGCCTGAATTTGGCAAGAAGAAGCTGATGATCTGAGCCACAGTCAGCTCCAGGTCTTGTTTTGACTGCCTGTATGGAACTTTTCCATCTTTGGCTGCAAAGAATGTAATCAATCTGATTTCGATGTAGACCGTCTGGTGAAGTCCATGTGTACAGTCGCCGTTTGTGTTGCTGGAAAAGGGTGTTTGCTATGACTAATGTGTTCTCCTGACAGAACTCTATCAGTCTTTGCCCTGCTTCATTTTGTACTCCAAGACCAAATTTGCCTGTTATTCCTCTTACCTCTTGACTGCCTACTTTAGCATTCCAATCCCCTATGATGAGAAGGACATCTTTTTTGGGTGTTAATTCTAGAAGCTGTTCTAGGTCTTCATAGAAGCGGTCAACTTCTTCCTCATCAGCACCAGTGGTTGGGGCGTAGACTTGGATTACTGTGATGTTGAAAGGTTTGCCTTGGATCCGAATGGAAATCATTCTATCATTTTGGAGGTTATACCCCAGTACTGCTGTTCTCACTCTCTTGTTCACGATGAAGGCTACTCCATTTCTTCTAAGGGATTCCTGCCCACAGTAGCAAATATAATGGTCATCTGAATTAAATTCTCCCATTCCTGTCCACTTTAGTTCACTAACTCCCAGGATGTCGATGTTCAGCCTTGACATCTCACGTTTGACCACATCTAGCTTGCCTTGATTCATAGATCTGACGTTCCAGGTTCCTATGTAGTATTGTTCTTTGCAGCATCGCACTTTCCTTTCACTTCCAGACACATCCACAGCTGAGCTTCCTTTCAGTTTTGGCCCAGCTACTTCACTCTTTCTGGAGCTACTAGTACTCGTGTTCTGCTCTTCCCCAGTAGCATAATGGACACCTTCCGACCTGAGGGTCTCATCTTCCAGTGTCATATCGTTTAGCCTTTTTGTTCTGTAATCCATGGGGTTTTCTTGGCAAGAGTACTGGAGTGGGTTGCCACTTCCTTCTCCAGCGGACCACGTTTAGTCAGAACTCTCTGCTGTGACCTGTCCATCTTGGGTAGCCCTACATGGCATAGCTCACAGCTTCATTGAGCTACTCAAGCCCCTTCGCCACGACAAGGCAGTGATCCATGAAAGGGATCTTAACTCTGGTTAAGAGGTCAGCAATTTCATTCTTTAGTTCCTTAATAACTCTTGGGTGTATACCATCTTCCTGGACCAGCTAGGAAGGCAGAGCTCAGATGTCTCAATGTGTGGATGAGACGGTGGTGTCGGGAGGAAAGGTTTAGATTTGTTAGGCACTGGGGAACATTTTGTGACAAGCCAGGCCTGTACAAGAGGAATGGGCTTCACTTGAACAAAAGTGGAACCAGGCATAACATTAAAAAGGGGGCAGAGCAGCTTTTAAACTGACCTCTGGGGGAAAGCCAACAGAAGCCAAGTGCCATCCGGTTCGGAATGCCTCATCCTTACAGGATGAAGAAGGAGAAGCTGGAAAATCGCAGAGTAATGGCAGGGTGGGAATTAGTAGTGTAAACATAAAGAGATGGGACAACTGGTCCAGTAGAAAGAAAATCCAGGATAAGGGATTGAAGAACAGGCCTTTCTTGGGAGACCTCATATACAGATACTTCTATGCAAATGCCCGAAGTCTCCGAGCAAAGATGGGAGAATTGGAATGTTTGGTGACTAAGGATTGATATAGTAGGCATAACGGAAACCTGGTGGAATGCAGAGAACCAGTGGGATACTGCAGGCTATAACTCTATAGGAAGGACAGGGAGAGGCGTGTTGGAGATGGGGTGGCCATCTATGTCAAAGAAGGGGAAGAATCCAATAGGGCAGAAATTGAAGGCGGGTCCAACTCCAACATAGAGTCACTGTGGGTTAAACTACTGGGCCCAAAGAGTGATGTAATAGTGGGAGTGTGCTATCATCCTTTGGATCAAAAACCTGAAGGGGAAATGAGGAAACAAATCTGGGAGACGTCAAAGAGGGATAGGGTTGTAATCATGGGTGACTTCAATTACCCTCATATCGACTGGGTTAACTCATGCTCTGATCAAGAAAGAGAGATTGGATCCCTGATGTGCTACATGACTGTGCTTAGAGCAGCTAGTCTTGGAGCCCACCAGAGGTCAGGTGACTCTGGATTTAATATTGTGTGGTACTGAGGACTCGGTTAGTGGTGTAAATGTTACTGACCCATTGGGGAACAGTGACCATGCTGCAATCTGTTTTGGCATGCATGTTGGGCGAAGTGTGCTGAGCAAATCTGTCACCAATGCCCTTGACTTCCAAAAGGCAGATTTCCCTCAGTTGAGGAGGATAGGTAGAAACAAATTGAAAGGGAAGGTAAAAACAGTACAATCTCTCTAAGCTGCATGGAGGCTGTTTAAAACAACCATAGTAGAGGCCCAGCGGGAATGTATGCCACATAGAAAGAAGGGCTCGATTAGGTCTAGGAGGTGCCTCCATGGCTAATGAGTAAAGGCTAATGAGTAAAGGCAAGGAAGCTTCCTTCCGTAAATGAAAGTCTTGCCCCAGTGAGGAGAATAAAAAAGAACACAAACTCTGGCAAAAGAAATGTAAGAAGGTGATCTGGGAAGCCAAGACTTTGAGGAACGCATGGCCAACAACATAAAAAGGAATAATAAAAACTTCTTCAAATACGTTAGAAGCAGGAAACCAGCCAGAGAGGCGGTCGACCCGCTGGTTGGAGAGGGAGGAAAAAGAGAAATAAAAGGGGACTCGGAGATTGCAGAGAAATTAAATGAATTCTTTGCATCTGTCTTCACGGAAGAAGACATTGGAAATGTACCTCTGCCGAACGGCCCCTCCTGACAAAGGAATTAAGTCGTATCATTCAGCTTAGGACTAACTGCCCTTTTCACATGTACTATGCCAAGCCAGGTCTCTACCCTGAAATGAATCTTTCATAAGAGATTACTAGATGAAAGGCAGAAATAGAATTTGATTACAAACATGCCCTGGTATTCACTGATGTTCTGGACCCACCCCGAAGGATAGGGGAACATCAATAGTTTTGCTGCAACAAGGAAACAAAAAAGAGATTTGTTTAATGTTCCCCTATCTTTTTCGTATTGAATTGTAACCTTTATTGGCATATGTACACACATAGAAGCGTACAAATATACAAACACAATTAAACTGCAAGTCAAGAATAACAAAAGAGTCCTACCCGCAAAACCCCTCACGTACGGTTATACTTCACCACTTGGTGCAAAAAGGCGGCTATCTGTTTTACTAAGCTTGGCTCCGTCATTGACAATAAAAATTTCAGCATCTCAGACTCAAGGCTTTGATGCTTCGTTTTCAAAATAGGATCTAAAACTTTTCCTGGGCCACAGCATGCAGACGGCAATGTAAAATTACGTGCATAATTGACTCAACTTTGCCAAGGGCGCAAGGACAATACCTATCGTTGTAAGGAATGCCCCTAAATCTGCCTTGCATTACTACTGATGGCATGGCATTACATCTTGCTAGGGAAAAAGCCCTTCTTTCCTGTGGACATTCTAACAAAGTTAGATATAGTGGAGGTTGTCCGATTGTAACTGGAATCTGGCGGTACAGCGGTGAGCAGGTGGTTTTGTGTTGTTTTTTTTGCATAAAGTTTTTATTTATATATAAAGGAGTTTGGTAAGGGATACAGAAAAAAACTTGGGAAGGGGAATACATACAAGGAATAAACATTAGGAAACCCATTACTGTGTGACTAATTCTTTTACAATATAATCTAATGACATTCTGTATTTTTCCATCATTGGCTGTGTATAGCTTATCATTATAAACTTAACTGAAAATTTAACTCAAGTTTTCATCTATACTAACATTGTTTATCCATCCAATCATAAAATAGATTCCAATATTGAATGGTTTTATCTGACTTCTCACACAATCTTTCAGTTAAAATATCCATTTCTGCAATCTCATATATTTTTGCTATTAATTGTTCAGTATTTGGAGTCTCTTCATTTTTCCACATTTGTGCATATAACAGTCTAGCCGCCATTACCACACGTATAATAATACATTTTTTAGCCGTTTCCTGTATATCTGAGACAATATTTCTGGCTTAAATGGGATTACTATATATTCAATATTTCCATCAACATCTGCCAAACTTGTTCCCAAATTTTTTAGCCTTTGGACATGTCCACCACATATGATAATAAGTCCCTTCTAGATTTTTACATTTTCAACATTTGTTTGACATATTCTTATACATTTTAGCCAATTTCCCAGGAGTAATATGCCACCTATAAAACATTTTATAAATATTTTCTTTAAAAGATGATGCTTTGGTAATTTTTATATTCATTTTCCATATCTTCTCCCATTCTTCCAAAGAGATTATATATCCAAAATTTTTTGCCCATTTAATCATAGACTCCTTAACTTCTTCATCCTGCATTTTCAAATTCAACAAAGTTCTATACATTATTTTAACATATTTCCCTTTATCTTCTCAATTTTTTATCAAATTCTGTCATATCAAAGTATAGACCACTCTTTTTGTCCTTTTTTAATCTTGATTTAATCTTTAATCTTTAATTCTGACCACCAATCTAGGATAATATCTTCTTTTGTAATTGTTCTTTAGACAACAAATTACCATCGCCATCCACCAATTCTGCATACGATCCATTCTGGTCCTCTCTAAACCATTCCGGTTTAGTTCTAATTTCTAAAGGTCTAGTCCAAATTGGTATTTTCACATAAATCTGGTATCTCAATTGGTCCCAATTCCATAATAAAGCTCTCCGCAAAAGATGTTGCTTGAAGTTACTATAATATTTAGCTTTACCATACAATAAAAAGGCATGAAGTCCTATCTGCAAGTCATACATCTCTAATTTTAAAGTTCTTTGATCAGTCGGGCTCACCCATTCCCTCAGCCAGTTCAATGCCATTGCCTGATAATATAATAACCAGGGAACCCAAATCCGGCTCTCTCCTTCACATCCTGAAGCCTCAAACGAATTCTTGGTTTTTTCCCTTGCCAGACAAATTTAGAGGAAATTTTGTCTATTTCCTGAAAAAAAGATTTTTTCAATATCACTGGGATAGTCTGAAAAAGGAAAAGCAATTTAGGGAATATATTCATCTTAATCATCGCCACTCTTCCCAACAATGACAATTGTAATTTACTCCATCTTTCACAATCTTTTTGTATTTCTCTTAATAATCTGTAATAATTATCTTCCATCAAAGTACTATTCTTATTTGTCATTACAATCCCTAAGTATTTAAGTATTTAACTTTCTGTGTTTGCTGAAGGCCCCATTTTTCCAACTCTTCCTTTTCTGATTGCTTCATATTTTTAAGTAATAGTTTAGTCTTCTGATAATTAATTTTCAAACCAGCCATATCACCATATCACCATAATTTCTCAAATTTTCCATTAAAAATTCTATTGATTCATTAGGGTCTTCTAATATAAATACCACATCATCTGTATATGATTGTAATTTATATTCTTCACCTTGGATCTTTAAACCTTTTACTCGTGGATCTTCCCTAATTTTATTATTCAAGATTTCCAATATTAATATAAAAAGCAATGGAGAGAGTGGACATCCTTGTCTCGTTCCTTGTTGAATTTGTATCTCATCAGTTAAATCCCCATTCACTTTAATTCTGGCCGTTTGCCTCATGTAAATTCCTTTCATCGCCCTAAGAAAATTTTGTCCAAAATCCATTTCTTCCAATTGTAACAACATAAAATTCCAATTGACATTATCAAACGCTTTTTGTGCGTCCAAAAACACCAAACCCAATTTTTTAGTTGTATAGTTCTCGTAATTTTCCAAAACATTATAATTGTCCTTATTTTTTTTCCCCAAGAGCCAACAGGGGGGTATGTGTCTTTCAGGAGCTGAAACTGTTGTGATCATGATTGTAATAAATTTTAAGCCAGAACTTAGATGTTCTTAACCAGGCTAGTATTTCAATCAAGAATTGGCCCGTCTCTAGGCATAAAGCTGTGTAGGGCACACAGTTCGGTAGGCCTAGGATTTTCCTCAGGAATACAGCTTGTAGCTGTTCTAATGTGTAATCGAATGAATTTATCCATATAGGTATCCCATACAAGGTTTGGGCTATAATTTTTGCATTAAAGAGAGCTGCTGGCACGCAAGAACTACCCTTGCTATAAAAAAATCTAATAATGGCTTGCATCGTAACTTTTGCAGAAGGCAGAACCATGTTGCGATGACATACCCAGGAGTAAGTGTATGAAAAAAGAATACCTAGGTATTTGAAAGATTTAACTTGTTCAATCGCATGTCCTTTGAATCTCCAGTTAAATGGTTTCCAAGTCTTTGTAAATACCATTATCTTAGATTTGCTGTAATTCAGCTGTAATTTATTTGTTAGTAGGTAGTCAATACATTTGTTAACCAGTCTCACCAGATCTATGCATGATTGCGACAAGATTGCGTCATCTGCGTAGAGGAGCAAAGGGACTCTTAGGTCACCTAGTTTCGGGGGGTGGCCCTCCACTCCTTCCAGATTAGTGGCCAAGTCATTCAGGAAGAGGTTGAATAATGTGGGGGTGAGCAGACAATCTTGTTTCTCTTGAACAAGGATTTCCTTGGTCAAGCTCCCATCAGGGGAGAATCTAACTTGGAATACAGCCTCTTAATAAGAAACAGCAAACTCTTGTCGATTCCTAAATGGGACAATTTGTCCCAAAGCAACTGTCTATCTATACTGTCAAAGGCACACTTTAAATCCAGGAAGGTTTGGATGTACCCTGCATTCCATGTCAAACCAGCCTTGGTTATCATTCTCACCATCCAAAGACCTGTGATAAATCCCTCAGCCCTCCCCCACGCTTGCGTTTAGGTCTGCCCCTAATGCAAAGTAGGCTTGTGGTTAACTTTTCTCCAGCCCCTTTTCTCCAGTCCATTACTTGATTCCATTGGTGGGTACGATGGTCATTATTAGGACGAGGAGGTAAATAGGCATTAATTATAATAACTAGCTTATTATTTACATGGAGTTTGACTGCTAACAAGCTGCAGAACTTATGTGACATTGAAATGAGTTCTGACCTTAATGGCACCCTTACCAGGGTGACCAAGCCTGATTGGGGATGACCCTTCTTCCTAATTTTGAGTGCCGGCAGAAGGAAGGATTGAAACTCGTCAATACTTATAGGGTCTTGTGTCCATGTCTCTTGCAGAAGTATAATGTTAAATTTGATTATATAATTAATGAATTCCTTGTTATTTTGTTTTCCTTTCCAACCTGCGATATTCCAGAAAAGTACTTTTAGTTGTCCATGAGAGTTGATTGAGGTGAGGGGCAGAATCTAATCTGGATTTGCCTAGTTGTAGTCAATCAACCTTTGGTGAATTCTAGACCAATTGGGACATAGGGCTCGGGTTCTTCTGGGTCAGCTCTCGTAGAAAAAGACTGGACGTCTTCCTTGGTGGCATGATCCAATTACTCTTCGATGCTGTGGTCTTGCAGGCGTTGGTGAATTGCGGATCTTGTCTAGCTCCTATTAGGGCTGCAAGGGGCATGGGGTGAAGAAACCACAAGGGGAAGTCTGCTGCTAGGTTTGAGGTTTGCCGCTCTTTTGGGCGATGGTTCCTGGTGGGTCTCAGCTTGCATATTCAGTCTTTGGGGAGATGATGGCTTCATTGCAAGGTCTTGCGTTGGGAGGGGATTATACCATGGTCCCGCAGTTCTTGCTGGTGCTGGAAATTGGAGGGATGTCACTCCCTCAATGTTTTCATAAAGTTCCGTTCTGACATTGTCCAGACTTTTTATGACCTGTAATTGTTCTGAGGCGGATAGATTTTTAAAGTGGCGATTCCTCCATCCACAATATCATCACCTTCAATGTCTAACTGCAATAATAAGTCACTGACTGATTGTGCACTCTTGTTAGTATTGTGGACTGCCTCTTCTTGATTTTTAATAGTTGAAAGATGGGCTGTGGGTCCATTCTCTACATGGGTTGCTGCAGCCTCTATCAACTCTGCCTAAGGGGCTCTGGGCTGTGGTTCTGTAATTGATCTCAGATTTGCCAAGCATTTCTCCAGGTCCTGAGTTGCTTCTTCAAGTGCAGCTGCAGCTGCATTAGATGAACACTCAGGGTCTGCCTGTCTAAGTGTATTTATTGGCCAATTGGCAGAAGAGCTTTCAAGAGATTTGTCAACAGGTTGGGACTTTGGCAGAGAGCCGGCCAGTTCTTCCCTCTGTAGCCGATTGGCGACAGCAGGGGGGTTAGTCTCTGTTTCTCAAACAATGGTGGCACACGGCCTGTGTCCATAAAAACTCTTTTCGCCATGATGTCAAGGGAGCCCAGGAATTTCTTCATTTTGAAATGCATGAAGGGAATCGTGGGAGTGAAAAAGTCAACATCAATCTAGTTTTAAAATGGGGGCTGGGTAATCTTTCAAAGGTGTTCAAGTCAATTTGCCCCATTTCCAGTCCTAGCAGCCTGGCCAGAAAATCCAGTATTTTGGGTCTATTAGCCCATCTTCCAGTGTTCATAAAGTTGTTTGTTATCTCCAGTGTGATACGCTTCACTAACAGGCACTGGGAGGAGATTATGTGTGTAAGATCTCCTCCCCCACGTCCTGTATTAGCAGCTGAAGATTGTTCGAGTACAGGGGTAGGTAGCTCGTTCCTTACTAGCCCTGGCTTTTGGAGATATTTTAAATCTAACAGGCGCTTGTTAATTAGCAACTGCAGCTCATGCATTTGTGAAGCTAGGAGTTTAATTTCTTGGCATTACTGTTTTCCCAGACATAATACAGTGTTCAGCAAAGTTCAGTGTTCAGTGTTCAGCAAAGAATTATCTTGTGCCAACATACCTTCCTTCTGCATAGAGTGATAGTCAGGGACAACTGTTGTTCTTGTTTTCATTTTTCGGGGGAAGGCAGCAGTATCTTCTCTTGGGGGGAGAGGGGGGAAAGCAGCTGTTTTCAATTTTTTGACTGACCTTGGGCTGTAGAGGCTACCAAAGGCCAGGGTGGCTGAATTTGATAGAGAGAGACCAATTCCTTCTTCGTTGGTCTTCTCAGACACTATCTCACCCCAGAATGCAGGATCATCCAGGCGAAGTTTTTTGGAGGTCTTAATTGGCGAGCTGCCTGATAGTGCCCTTTGTCTTTTCTTTTTCTTTCCCATTTGCTTGTACTGGTTATCAGCAGTCCGATTAGCCAGCGGAGGATTTCAAAACCAATTAAGTCAGATAGAGGTGAAAAGAGAAGGGGTTTTAGATTTAATTGACAAAATAAAGGTCAATAAGTCACTGGGCCCAGATGGCATCCACCCAAGAGTTATTAAGAAACTGAAAAATGAAATTGCCTTAACTATAGTATGCAATTTGTCCCTTAAAACAGCCATGGTGCCAGAGGATTGGAGGATAGCGAATGTTATGCCAATCTTTAAAAAAGGAAGGAGAGGGGACCTGGGAAACTACAGGCTGGTCAGCCTAAGGTCTGTTTTGGGTAAAATGAGGTAGAAAGCCTCATCAAAGATAAAATCTTAAAACACATAGAAGAACAAGTGCTGCTGAAGGAAAGTCAGCATGGCTTCTGTAAGGGAAAGTCTTGCCTCACGAACCTTTTAGAATTATTTGAAAAGGTTAACCGGCATGTAGATGCTGGCAAACCCGTGGATATTATATATCTGGATTTTCAGAAAGCTTTTGACACGGTCCCTCTCTAAAGGCTACTGCTTAAACTTCACATTCAAGGAATAAGAGGGCAGGTTCTCTTATGGATTGAAAACTAGTTGGGAAGCAAAGAGTGGGTGTCAATGGATAATTTTCACAATGGCAAGAGGTTCGGACCCATGTTTTTCAACTTGTTTATAAATGACTGGAGATGGCCAAGGAGCCATCTCAAGCAGCGAGGTGGCCAAGTTTGCAGATGATACAAAACTTTTCCGGGTGGTGAAAACTAGAAGGGATTGTGAAGAGCTCCAGAGGGATCTCTCCAAACTGGGGGAATGGGCAGCCAAATGGCAGATGCATTTCAACATAGACAAGTGTAAAGTGAGGCACATTGGGGCAAAAATCAAAACTTCAACTATAAGCTAATGGGTTCTGAGCTTTTGGTGACAGGAGAGAGAGTTCTTGGAGTGCTAGTAGACAATTCAATGAAAGTGTTGACCCAATGTGCAGCAGTGGTAAAAAAGACCAATTCCATGCTTTGGATTATTAAAAAAGGGGTTGAGAATAAAAAGGGGAATTTGGACTTACCTGTGAATTCCCTTCTCAGTGGACTCCTGGCAGCTCAGCAACTAGGTTGGGAAGCTCCTCCTCTCAGGTCAGTTTAGGTCAGATTTATGATGACTTCCTGAGGGAGGGGCTGCCTCCATTAACCCAGTCTGGGCTAAGCCAGAAGGAATTGGAAGGAATGTGCCCCTCCCCGCTATGCGGGACTCAAGAAGAGTGCTGATGAAGATTGCCATGGTGATAGATGCTGTAGGTGGGAGAAAGCAGGCCCCAAGGACGAGAGGCCAACCCAGGGAATCGGGGGGAGGTCTCCGGGAAGGTGATATTGAACGCCTCGGGCAGCGAGGGTGGGCCTGCTGAGCCTGCCAGGAGTCCACTGAGAAGGGGAATTCACACGTAAGTCCAAATTTCCCCTTTCTCCAGTGGTAGCTTCTGGGCAGGCTCAGCAACTAGGTTGGGATATACCCAAGCGTGGCCTTTAAGGGTGGGATCTGCCTGGGGTGTGAAATATGACACTGTGTAGGACACATCTGGCGAAGACCGCATCTCTAGACGCGAACGTGTCCACCTTGTAATGTTATATGAATGTGTGAGGGGAGCTCCAGGTCGCAGCCCTGCACACGTCATCTAAGGCTAGAAAGGACTTGAACGCTGCCAAGGTGGCAGTGCTGCGTAGGGAGTGGGCCACGATGCCTTGGGGTGGGTCCACATGCCTGGTGCGGTAGGCCGCAGCGATGGCTTCCCTGACCCATCTGGAAATGGGGGGGGGAACCTTAAGCCCTCTATTGTGGGGCTTGTATGAGATGAACAGGGCTTCTGTACGATGGAACACTGACGTTCTATCAATATAGAAGCTAAGGGCCCTGCGTACATCCAGTGTATGCCACTCACGCTCCTGGGGATGGGAGGGGTTAGGGCAAAAGGAGGGAAGGGTGATCTCCTGAGAGTGGTGGAATAAGGAGTTGACCTTAGGCAAGAACACAGGGTCAGTGCGGATCACTACTCTATCTGGGTAGAAGTGACAGCCATGGAGAAGGCCACCAGTTCGGAGACCCTTCTAGCTGATGTGATACCTACGAGAAAGGCTGTCTTGTAGGTCAGCAGTTTCAAGGGGCAGGTGGCCATGGGCTCGAAGGGGGGTCTAGAGAGCGAGAACTAGAGGGAGATCCCAGGAGGGAGCCCTTGGAATGGGGGGAGGGTTGGATAGGGCCGCTCCCCTGATGAATTTTTTGATGTGGGGGTGGGCAGCAAGGAGATGGCCCTTGGGGTGGCCAAGTATGGAAGAGATGCAAGAGACCTGCCTCCTAAGAGTGGCAGTTGTCCAGCCCCCCCCTGTAGGAACTCTAGGAGGTCTCTAACCTTAAGGTGTTCTGGGCTTAGAGAATGTTGGGTGCACCAGGCTGAGAGGGCCTTCCAGGTGTATCCATAGACCCTGTTGGTGGAAGAGCGCCTATCGGATAGCAGGGTGGATAGTACCTGTGAGGAGTAGCTGGCTCTGGCTAGGCGTCTCCGCCCAACCGCCATGCAGTCAGCTGGAGCATCTGTGGCTGAGGATGGAGCACTGGGCCCTGCAAAAGGAGATTGGCTCTCAGAGGCAGACGAGTGGGCTGGGCGGTGGACATCTCCATGAGGGCCGAAAATCAGGGGCAACGAGGCCAATGGGGCGCTATGAGGAGCATCTGCGTGCGTTCTATCATTATCTCATTAAAGGAATGAGCTTTATTGGAGGAAATGCGTATAGGAGACCCTGGGGCCAAGGGCTGTTGAGGGCATCCATCATTTCCGCTGCCAGACAGCGAGACCTGGAGCAGAACTGCAGGAGTTGGCTGTTGAGATGGCATGCAAAGAAATCCAATGGCAGTGGCCTGAATCTGGTCTGCAGGAACTGGAACACCTCTGGGTGGAGTTGCCACTCTGACTGGTCCATCTCTGTTCGACACAGCCAGTCTGCCAAGACGTTTTCGACTCCGGGAACGTGTTCTGCGTGGATGGATCTCAGGTTGCGCACCGCCCAGAGGAACAGACGTTGCGCCTCCGCTTGGAGGGCAGAAGACCTGGTGCTGCCTTGGCGGTTGACATAGGCCCTGGCTGTCATGTTGTCTGTGTAGCCTAGCAGATGGGACCCTCTGAGAAGGGGTAGAAGGCCTTGATTGCCAGGAAGATCGTCCTGAGCTCAAGAAGGTTGATGGGAAGGGATGTCTCGGGCTGAGACCATCTCCCCTGAGCGGTGTGTCCTGCATAGTGGGCTCCCCAACCCAAGAGGCTCACGTCTGTGTGGAGCGTCAGCCTGTCCTGGACTGAGATGGGGGATCCCTGGTCCAGACTTTGGGGGCGGGTCCACCACCTGAGGTCCAACGTGGAAGAAGGGCCCATGGTGATCGGCCTGTTGGTCTGGATGCTATTAGCAGCTGGTGGGGAAGGAGCAGGTGCTGGAGGGACCAGGATCTGAATCTCGCCCAAGGAATGATGTCGTGGCAGGATGTCAGCATCCCGAGAAGCTTGGACAGTGAGTGTCTGGACATCCGTCCTTCAAGAATGAAGTGTGGAGAGGGCCAGGTTCTTGATCTTGCTGCGACTGTCGTGAGAGAGGAAGACACTATGGCTCCTTGTGTCTATGATGGTTCCGAGGTGCTCGATGGTCTAAGATGGAACTAGGTGGCTCTTGTCGAGATTGATGAGGAAGCCATGAGATGACAGGCAGCACACTGTAAGGTCTAGGTGGTGCGCGCAGCTGACTGGAAGGACATAGATCGGAGCATGACGTCATCTAAATATCCGAAGGCGGCCACCCCTTGTGTCCGGAGATGGGCGATAAGGACCACGAGGACTTTGGTGAAGACCCTCTGGGCAGACGTGAGGCCAAATGGAAGAGCAGCAAATTGCCAATGCGCTCCCTGGTAGCAGAAGCAAGGGAACTTGTGGTGAGCAGGAAAAATCGCCAAGTGAAAGTAAGCTTCTTGTAAATCCAGGCTGACTAGGATGTCCCCTTCCCTGATGGCCAGGAGGATGGATTTGAGCATCTCCATTTTGAACTTGCGGTGCTGGATCCAGCGGTTGAGCCACTTGAGGTCTGGGATTGGTCTGATGCTTCCGTACCGGTTGGAAACTGTGAAAAAATGAGAATAGACCCCCCGCCCCTCTTGCCCCTGTGGGACACACTCTATGGCCCCGATCTGGAGGAGGTGGCTGATGGCGAGGAGGGTGGCTTGATGTTTTGTGGAGCAGGCAGGCCTGTGGGCTTGAAGAAACTTGTCCCTTGGGACCTTTCAAAACTCCAGAGAGTAACCAAAGCGGATGGTGTCCCTGACCCATCTGTCTGTGGTTACCCTGTCCCACTGGTCTGCAAAGCCCTGCAGCCTCCCTCCTACCCGTGGAGTGGAGGATTGGGAGGCGTCATTGCTGCTTCCCACGCTTAGGGGGGAAGCGCTGGCCCTGCTGGGGCCTGGGTCTTCTGGGAGGCTGCCAGAGAGGTTGCTGGCTCCTGGGGTTGCTGCCAGAGTGGGGTGTGAGGCTGGGTTGGTTATGGCCCCGAAAGGGCTGAAAAGAGGATCTGAAAGGACGTTTAGAAGCTCCCTGGTCCTTGGTGGGGAGGGCCTTTCTTTTGCCCCTGGTCTCCACTAGGAGGGGGTCGAGATCTTCCCCAAACAATTTACCCCCTTTGAAAGGGAGGGAAGCCACTCTGGCCTGGGATTGTGAATCAAGGTCGCAATTACGTAGCCAGGTGTGCCTGTGGACAGCTACCGAGGCAGCCATTGAGCGTGCTGAGAGCTGCATGGCGTCTGTCATAGCATCAGAGATGTAGGCCGCCGCCACAGCCATTTTCTGGAGCTCGGGGATGATCTCCGGGGGGGAGGGCCGGGAATTTGGTAGGAAGGTTTTGGATCCATAGGAGGAGCGCCCTGGAGGATAGAGATGAGGCCAAGGATGCTCAAAGGGAGGAGGCCGAAGAGTTAAAGGCCTTGCGAGCTGCCATCTCCACCTTTTTATCTGAGGGGTCTCTAGGGAGGCCCTCGCTGTCTGTGGGAATTACCAAGGAGGACAGCCACGGGGGCGTCCACCAGGGGGATACTGAAGAGCTGCATGGCCTCTTTGTCTAAGGTAAAGAGCCTTGTGGAAGGCTTACTGGAATCCCTGGTCTTGGTGGGGTTGGCCCATTCATTCTCGCTGAGTGGCTTAAAGCACTAGAGAAGGGGGAAACCTGGAGTGTGTGCCTCGTGGTTGGGCAGGACTGAGGCCAACCCCCACTGAGAATTGGCTGGATCGAGGCCTAGTGAGCTGGACCCCGAAGGTCCATCCTGTGGCAGAGAGTTAAATGTTTTAAGGACCCTATGGAGATGCATAGGGAATTGGTCTATGTGGAAGAGCCTGTTTCTCGTGGAGTCTTGTTGGAGTGTTGCTCTTCCTCATAGAGTTCTCCCTCCTCGGCCTCTGAGGCTTTGGAGTCATGCCCTAGCTCGTCTGCCGTCTCTGTGGCTGGCGCTGGGCCAGGCAGCGCAGAGGAAGGGTTCGGCTGCTGGGGTGCGCCTCGGGACTGCTCCACCGGGCTGGGGGTGGGGAGGGTAGAGGCTGGCTGCTCCTGGTGAGAAGGAGGGGTGCCCTGAGAGCAGCCACACTCACTGCGAAAGACTGCTGGAGCGTTGCTATGGCAGAGGCCATTTGGGAGGCGATGGTTGCCTGAACAAGGGCAGCGATGGACTGGCCAGAATTGTGTCCCGAAGAGGGAGAATGAGCGGCAGAGGGGGCAGGAGGGGGCTCGGGGGCGCCTGCCGCTGCTGGCTTCGAAGGGGCGTGGGAGGGGGAGGGCTGAGGTTTGGACTCACCCAACCCTGCTGGCTTTAGAGATGGCTCCATGTGGTTGCGACTGGTCTTCACGCGTGCCACTTTGGAGGAGGGCATGTGTGTGTGCTGCTTTCCTTTTTGAAGCTGGGCTGGTGGAGGCTTTGCCACTGAGCTGAGCCGAGCCAAGCTGAGCAGCGCGCTCTGAAGCTTGGAAAATATGGAGCGGAGTTGGGAAGAGTGCTCTGCAGCAATCTACTGTGCTGCGGCGATGGGGCGCCCACAAAAAAATGGCGCGGAATGCTCAGCAGCTCGTGGTGCACGTTGGAGTGAAGGAAAGGAAAATTGCACCCTACAGAGCAACAGCTGCCTCCCGATGCCCCGATGCATCCTGTGCTCCTCTTCCCTGCCTGTGGGGGGGGGAGCGAGTAGCCCGGCTACGGTTCTCGGGCTGGGCACACCACTGCCCCTTTCCCCTGTGTGGGGAGCGGGGGGGGGGGCGCAAGTTCGCCTGCAGCCGGTGCTAATGAGCGGCTGCTGGGCGCTGGAAGATCTTCTCCGTTGGAGGGAGGAAAGCTGCAGTGAGGAGATCAAACAGCCTGGTTGATGTGCGCAGGCTGGATGGTCGCCGCCGCTTGCCTTGGGGGGAATGGGGGGGGGGCTGAAGGGGTTGTCTGAGGATGGACGGAAAAGCCGCTTTGGAGCAGTAGTAGAGCTCAGCGTATGCCGTCTTGATTTAAAGGGGACGCTGCGCTCAGACTGAGAGAAGAGAAAAAAATTTTTTTTAAAGAAGAAATAAAAAGCGTGACCGACCTGAACATGAGGCTAGGCCAGACTGGGTTAATGGAGGCAGCCCCTCCCTCAGGAAGTCGTCATAAATCTGACCTAACCTGACCTGAGAGGAGGAGCTTCCCAACCTAGTTGCTGAGCCTGCCCAGGGGCTACCACTGGAGAACGGCCAATATTATTATGCCACTGTACAAATTGATGGTAAGGCCACATCTGGAGTACTCTGTACAGTTCTGGTTTCCACACCTTAAAAAAGATTTGGGGGAACTAGAGAAGGTGCAGAAGAAAGCTACCAAAATGATTACAGGGCTGGGGCACCTCCCTTATGAGGAAAGGCTACAGCATTTGGGGCTCTTCAGCCTAGAATAAAGGTGCCTGAGGGGGGACTTGATTGAGACATGGAAAATTATACATGGGATGGATAAAGTGGATAAAACGAGGTTCTTTTCTCTCTCACACAGTACCAGAACCAGGGGACATCCACTAAAATTGAGTGTTGGGAGAATGAGAACAGATAAAAGTAAATGCTTTTTTACCCAGCTGGTAATTAATCTGTGGAACTCCTTGCTATAGGAGGTGGTGATGGCATGTGGCCTAGATGCTTTTAAAAGGGGACTGAACAGATTTCTGGAGGAAAAGTTCATTGCAGGCTACAGGCCATGATGGTTAGTGCAACCTCCTTACTTTAGAGTTAGGCTACCTCGGAGTGCCAGATGCAGGGGAGTGGCAAAGAGATGCACATATCTAGCTGTCTTGTATGTTCCCTGAGGCATCTTGTTGTAAGATGCAGGAAGTTGGAGTAGATGGGCCTTTGGCCTGATCCAGTGGGGCTCTTCTTATGTTCTTATAAGGTTGGTCAGGGAGCTCTTGCTATGGCTCTAAGCCCCACCTCTCCCGAGCTCTGTCAACTGTCATCCATACCTACTCCCCCCCCCCAGGCTTGGAGGAGTCTTCTTTGTGCCCAAGAAGAGGGCAAGAAGCTTTTGATTCAATCAACTTCTGAGTCGGCAGCCACAGGAGAAGACACGAATCGCTTCTAGCAGGATGGGAGACAGGACCCATGTGAAAGCAATGGCACCACGGGGTTAGCTGTGATTTCCCCACCCCCACCGTTGGAATGCAGTAAAAGAAATTTGGAATTAACAGAATGGCACATCTGACAGCAACAAAGCAGCATGCTTAAAGGAAGGAAAAAACTGTGAGTTACTGTGTTTCATATACTTCAGAATTGGAGAAAAAGAGAAATGGTATGGAGAGGGACGTAAGAAACAGCGAGGGTGGGAGACGGCGGCAAGATCACTTGTAGGCAGTTTGGAAAAACGGAGTTAGAGTAAAGAAATCTGCCTGCAAGAACTCACCAAAGTGATCTGGGGACACCTTAAATAATCTGACAAATGTATCAGATCAATTTTACTGAGATCAATTGATCAATCAGATCAATTATCAGATCAATTCAACTGAGACTGTGGCTGAGTGATTGTGAGAGGATTGAGCTTGTGTGCATACTTGTGGCAATGTGGGCGCAGAAGGGGAGAAAGTGAGAGAAGGCAGAGACCTAATGTGGAGATAGAGGATTTAATATATGCTGAAGATCACTGGAGCAGTTCTTTTGGAGTGCATTTAGACTGAGTTTCAGCAGTGATTTGTTAGTGGATTATAAGGAGGCAGAACTTCACTGCAAGTGAGGAAGAAACCTGAGTCAAAGTAACATTGTTTTTTGGAGGGTGATATAAAAAAGATCAAGGTGCTACGGGGTGCACCAGTCAATCAGGGGGAGATACTGGAAGAGGGACTATCTGTGGATTACAGTTTTATATCAAACAACAACAATATCTCTTTGAATAAGCAAGAGAAAGACGCAGCAATCTAGAACGGAGAACAGAGCTGGTTTCACTTTTGCATTAGCAGCAATCGAAGCAAACTCTAACCAGAAAAGACTCTTAAAGTGACAGTACACATTTACTTGGTCTGTATTCTATGTTTACTCTATATTGGCTTTGGGTCTGCTCAGAAGGGTTTTGATAAGCTACTATAGTACTGTATTGACTATCTTAGACACACAGGGGAAAGAAAAACAGATCAGGATGGCTCAGAAAAAAATATAGGGAAAGGCTCAAAACCATCTTTTCCAATGATGACATCAACTATCCAAACTACATTGGTACAAGACAAGACTTCAGAGAAGAGAAGGATCAGACAGACTGGGATTATGGATTTACTGAAAGAACTTTCTGTGGAGGTAAAAGGGATCAAAGGGGATATATCTCAAATTAAAGGAGATATCAAAACATCAGAACAAAATGTATCCAAAAATATTGATCAATTTGCAGTTAGCATGAAGGAAATGAACCTGGCATTGAAGAATGTCCAGAAACAAGTTAACAATAATGAAAAAGATGCTAAGAAGTTAAAAGATCGCAACAGCACCTCTGTTAAGAAGATGGAAAAAATGGAAAAGAAAATGCATGAAATGGAACAATACAATTATGAATTGGAATCCAGCATCTTGAAAATAGAAATGGATAAGGTGCTTTTTATTATTCGAATTCAGAACTTTCAAGAAGATGAGAAACTCAAGGACAGGATAATGGACAGGCTGAAGGAACAAACTGGTATAGAAGATGAAGTTATAACTGGAGGTATAGAGGTGGTCTATAGACTGCGTTCTAATTATGCAAGGATTCATAAATTGCCCGGAGAGATTATGGTAAAATTTACTTAAAGAAGAATTAGAGATATGGTCCTGCAGATACTGGAAGGAGGCCCAAAAATGGCATATGGGAATCCAGTTAGGATGCTCAGAGAGGTTCCCAGGAAAATTCTTCGAAAAAGAATTCCATATAGGGACTTCGCTGCAATGTTGAGAAGGAATAGCCTGCGTTATAGATGGCTGATCCCAGAGGGACTGTTCTTTACATAGAAGGCAAGAAGATATAGTATCAACTTGACAATGAAAATGAAAATTTTTTGGAAAAATTTGGAGAAGAAATGGGAGCAGAGATACCTCAAATTTCAGACAAATCAGCAAGCCTAAGAAGCAGCAGTCTGGAGTGAGAAGGAGAAGTGTTTTCAAGCAATGAAAGAAAAGAATCAGAGGAGGAAGAGGAGGACAAGGAGGAGAGTGAGGTGGCAAGTTGCGGCGGTATCCAAGAGTCAAAGAACCCAACCACCCAGACATACAAAAGATAGGAAAACCAAGGGAAAAGCATAATGGGAGAGAGGCAAATAAAGTTTTTCTCAGTAAATTTGAATGGTTTGAACTCCCCACAGAAAATAGGGTATGTCATCAATTGGAAAAAATTAAGGCAGACATGACTTGTATTTAGGAGATACATATTAAAAAGAAGGACTTAAAGTACTTACAAAATAAAAAATTAGGAGAAGCATTTTGTGCCTCAGACCCGGACCTATGTTAAACCATGGTTGAACCCAAAGATGATCTGAGGCAGATGGCAGAATCCTTATGGCAGAATGGCAGAATCCTTATGGTGGAAATACAGTTTGATGGGGAAAAATTTCTGGTGACTAATATTTATGCTCCAGACATAGCAGAAGAAATATTTTTTAAAAAAATTATACACCAAACTCAAGCCATGGAATAATGACCAAATGGTCTTACTGGGGGACTTCAATGCAACATTTGATGCAAGTATGAACAGGACACCCCAAGGAGGGAAGAAAAAGTGGAAATTTACCTACGTCATTCCTACAGATGGTGGACAAATTTAATTTGGTCGATAGTGGGAGGCTACAGAATCCATTGAAAAAACACTACACTTTTTTTCTAATCGACACAAATCCTGGTCCAGGATTGATACGTGTTGGATATCTGCAGGGCAAAGAACATTTGAAGCTGAAATTTTGCCAAGTACATTTGCAGATCATAACCTGATCTCTTTGACACTGAACAAATTAGAAAAGGACTATGGAGATTAAATGTCAATTGTTTGAAAAATCAAGATTTTACTCCTTTTGCAAAAAGGGAAATGGAGTGATTCTTTAAGATGAATATTCAGCCACAGATGAAATTGCAGACAGTATGGGACACCACTAAAGCATATTTTAGAGGAATTATTATGAGACATGCATCAAAACTGAGATGAAAAGAAAACTTATGAAGGAGATACTTCAAAAGTTAAGTATTGAGGAGAAGGAAAGTAAAAAAAAATCCATCAAATGATAAAATTAAACAAAGAATACAAAGTTTACAACACAAGATTAAGGTGATCCAGACGAAAGAGATGGAAAGGAATCTGAGAATGATGAAGCGAAACTTTTTTAGAATACAAATAACCCGGTAGTTGGTTAGCATACAGAATCAAGAAAGAACAACAAAAGAATTACATAAAAACACTTGAAGATGAGATGGGGTAGGAAAAAAACAAAATGCAAGATATTTTTTTCCCTGCTAACTGGGCAAGAGGCACCTTTTCAAGTGGTGTCCTCTTATATTTAGCAGGGGGAGAGCAATTATCCCTCTTCACCCCAGCACAGTGTCTTTCTCGTGACTGTTGCTGGTGGTGTTCTCCATTCTTTTAGATTGTGAGCCCTTTCGGGACAGGGAGCCATTTAACTTTAATGTTGTTTTTTGCCTGTAAACCGCTTTGTGAACTTTGTGTTGAAAAGTGGTATATAAATACTAGTGATTGATTGATTGATTGATTGATTGATTGATTGATTGATATGAAAACAATAATAGAACAATTTTTTCAAACATTGTATAAGGAAAATAATTTGGATAAAAATAAACAAAAAGAATACCTGAGTAATAATAAATTCAGATTGACAAAAGAACAGCAGGATCTTTTAACTCATAGAATCACAATGGAAGAGCTGATGGAAGTGATTAAGAAACAGAAAAATCAGAAGGCACGGGAACCGGATGGTTTGTCAGCGATTATAAGGTATTTGAAGTAGTACTGCAATTATCTTTTAAAAATATACTAGATAGGATATGGCAGACTGGGGAGATTCTAGAGACATGGAGAGAAGCAACAATAACTTTGATACACAAATAAGATGAAGAGATTAAAAATTATAGACCAATTTCATTATTAAATGCAGACTATAAGATTTTTGCTTCAATCCTGGCTACAAGAATAAAGAAAGTGCTGAGTAAGATAATACATGAAGATCAAGCGCGTTTTCTTCCAAAAAGACACTTTAAAAACGTTAGAGTGATGATTGACATTTTAGAATACTTTGAAGCGCATCCAAGAAGATAGGATGTCTTCTTAGATGAACAAAAAGCATTTGATAATGTGAATTGAGAGTTTCTATTACAACAACTGGAAGAGATGAGATTTGAGGATTTATAAAGGCAATAAGAGGAATTTATTCAACTCAAAAGGAAAAAATTAGAATAAATGGAGAATATACAGATAGAAATTCAACAGGGGACAAGGCAAGGATGTCCATTATCACCACTTTTGTTTATTCTTACATTGGAAATATTAAACAATGTAGTAAAAGCAGACAAAAGCATGATTCAAAATACAGAATGAGATCTACAAACTCCAAGCTTATGCAGATGACCTGGTTTTTATTTTGGAAAACCCAAATGAGGTACTGAAGTTCTTGATAGAAGACTTGTCAAATTATGAAGAAGTTGCAGGTTTAAAGATTAATGATCAAAAAACGATGTTACTGGTAAAAAAATATAAAAGAATGAAAGAAGGAACAATTACAAGAATATGGATTACAGATGGTGTTGAAAATTAAATACTTAGGTATAATACTAACTAAAAAATCCAGTACTTCGATGGAAGATAATTAGCTGAAGCTGTTAAAAGAAATAAAGATTTGGAAAAATGGAATAAGTTAAAACTTTCACTAATGGGCAGGATTGTGACAATCAAGATGAATATATTTCCCAAAGTGATATTTTTGTTCCAGACAACTCCAATTATTCTTAAAGGAAACTTATTTGTAGAATTAAATAAGATTACAGCAAAGTTTGCATGGCAAAGAAGAAAGCAAGAATTAAGATGAGGTTACTACAAGTATCAGTCAGTCAGTCAGTCACTTATATACTTATATAAAGAATGTGCTGGACTAGATGTGCCAAATTGGGAAATTTATTATTAAACAGCTGCCCTAAACTGGAGTAAAGACTGGGCAAATTTGGAAAATCAAAGATTATTAAAATTAGAAGCACATGATCTTCAAATCATTTGGCATGCCATTCTTATATATGATAAAGTGAAATTTTATGGACACTTCAAGCGACATTTAATAAAAAAAGGCCTTATTGCGAGCATGGGAACAGATCCAATATAAAATATATACAAAGAGATCAAGATGGATCAAGCCATTGGAAATTGCAACCAAACCGGATTGGAATGATACTCAAAATAAAACATATGGTGCTTTATTAAATGATAAGGCAGAGCTATGATCTAAAATGGAGTTGAACAGTAAAGGAATACATTTAGATTGGTGGTTTGAAGTTCAAATAAAATCATGAATATTAAAAAACTGGGATTCTATTTACAAGAAACAGATTTTGATAAATGTTTTCCAGTAGATAAAGGTCAGTACTTTAAAAAGATGTACAAGTTTCTGTTGGATATGAAGATGGAAGATGAACTAGTAAAGAGACAATGATTCAGTGGGCAAAAAATGTTGGACATTCTACCACTGGAAAGCTGGGACCAAATCTGGAAAGTAAACATTAAACTAACGAAGCAATACCTCTGAAAGAAAAAATTTATAAGATGTTTTATAGGTGGCATCTGCCACCAGATAAATTAGCTAAAATGTATGCTGGAACAACTAACAGGTATTGGAAATATAATGACTCAATGGGTACTTTTTATCGTATGTGGTGGATTTGCCCCAAGGCACAAGAGTTTTAGGAAGGGGTTCACACCATATTACAATCAATGTTGAAATGTATAATCCCCTTTGAACCGGAATTGTTTCTTTTAAATATTGTACCAACCTTTTTAAAGTAAGGAATTAGACATGTTTTGATTCATATAAATACAACAGCTAGACTTTCATATGCACAGATGTAGAAAAATGTGGAGATACCTAAAGTAGAGATGCTGATAGGGAAAATGTATGAAATTGTTGAAATGGACATTTTGACAGAAAGAATGAAAGAGGGAAGAATAGATACAATTAGAGTATCTGGAAACCTTTTTATGAATGGCTGGAGGGACTAAAATGAAGATGAAAATGAAGGATGTGCTTAGATTTAGATAGAAGTAGAATTTTTTTTGATGTATTTAATTATGCAGGGAATAACAATGTATTGCCCTTTCATGGATCACTGCCTTGTCATGGCGAAAGGGCTTGAGTAGCTCAATGAAGCTGTGAGCTATGCCATGTAGGGTTACCCAAGATAGACAGGTCATAGTAGAGAGTTCTGACTAAACGTGATCCGCTGGAGAAGGAAATGGCAACCTACTCCAGTACTCTTGCCAAGAAAACCCCATGGATTACAAACTAAAAGGCTAAACGATATGACACTGGAAGATGAGACTCTCAGGTTGGAAGGTGTCCATTATGCTACTGGGGAAGAGCAGAACACGAGTACTAGTAGCTCCAGAAAGAGTGAAGTAGCTGGGCCAAAACCGGAAGAAGCTCAGCTGTGAATGTGTCTGGAAGTGAAAGGAAAGTGCGATGCTGCAAAGAACAATACTGCATAGGAACCTGGAACGTCAGATCTATGAATCAAGGTAAGCTAGATGTGGTCAAACGTGAGATGTCAAGGCTGAACATCGACATCATGGGAGATAGTGAACTAAAATGGACAGGAATGAGAGAATTTAATTCAGATGACCATTATATCTGCTACTGTGGGCAGGAATCCCTTAGAAGACATGGAGTAGCCTTCATCATGAACAAGAGAGTGAGAACAGCAGTACTGGGGTATAACCTCAAAAATGATAGAATGATTTCCATTCGGATCCAAGGCAAACCTTTCAACATCACAGTAATCCAAGTCTACACCCCAACCACTGGTGCTGAAAAGGAAGAAGTTGACCGTTTCTATGAAGACCTAGAACAGCTTCTAGAATTAACACCCAAAAAAGATGTCCTTCTCATCATAGGGGATTGGAATGGTAAAGTAGGCAGTCAAGAGGTAATGGGAATAACAGGCAAGTTTGGTCTGGGAGTACAAAATGAAGCAGGGCAAAGACTGATAGAGTTTTGTCAGGAGAACACATTAGTCATAGCAAACACCCTTTTCCAGCAACACAAACGGCAACTGTACACATGGACTTCACCAGATGGTCTACATCGAAATCAGATTGATTACATTCTTTGCAGCCAAAGAAGGAGAAGTTCTATACAGGCAGTAAAAACAAGACCTGGAGCTGACTGTGGCTCAGATCATGAGCTTCTTATTGCAAAATTCAGGCTTAAACTGAAAAAAGTAGGGAAAACCACTAGGCCCTCCACGTATGACCTAAATCAGATCCCATACAAATATACAGTGGAGGTGACAAATAGATTTAGGGGCTTAGATTTGGTAGACAGAGTGCCTGAAGAACTTTGGACGGAGGTCTGTAACATTGTCCAGGAGGCAGCAACTAAAACCATCCCAAAGAGAAAGAAATGCAAGAAGGCAAAGTGGCTATCTGACGAGGCTTTACAAATAGCTGAGGAAAGAAGGGAAGCCAAAAGCAAGGGAGAAAGGGAAAGATATAGCCAACTGAATGCAGATTTCCAGAGAACAGCAAGGAGAGATAGGAAGGCCTTCCTAAATGAGCAATGCAAAGAAATCGAGGAAAACAATCTAGAGATCTTTTCAAGAAAATTGGAGATGTCAAAGGACAATTTCATGCTAAGGTAGGCACAATAAAGGACAAGAAGGGCAAGGACCTAACAGAAGCAGATGAGATGAAGAAGAGGTGGCAAGAATACACAGAGGAACTCTATAAGGCCGATCTCAATGTTCCTGATAACCACAATGGTGCGGTCACTGAGCTTGAACCTGATATCCTGGAGTGTGAAGTCAAGTGGGCTTTAGAAAGCATCACTAAACAAAGCTAGTGGAGGTGACAGCATTCCAGTGGAATTACTCAAAATCTTAAAAGATGATGCTGTCAAAGTGCTGCACTCCATATGCCAGCAAATTTGGAAAACCCAGCAGTGGCCACAAGACTGGAAAAGATCAGTTTACATTCCAATCCCAAAGAAGGGCAATGCCAAAGATTGCTTGAACTACCGCACCATTGCACTCATTTCACATGCTAGCAAGATGATGCTCAAAATCCTACAAGCTAGGCTTCAGCAATATGTGAATCGAGAACTACCAGATGTACAGGCTGGTTTCCAAAGAGGCAGAGGAACTAGAGATCAAATTGCCAACATTCGCTGGATCATGGAGAAAGCAAGAGAGTTCCAGAAAAACATCTACCTCTGCTTCATTGACTATGCTAAAGCCTTTGATTGTGTGGATCACAACAAACTGTGGCAAGTTCTTGAAGAGATGGGAGTACCAGACCACCTTATCTGCCTTCTGAGAAACCTGTATATGGGTCAGGAAGCAACAGTTAGAACTGGACATGGAACAACCGACTGGTTTCAAATTGGGAAAGGAGTATGATAAGGCTGTAGTGTATACTGTCACCCTGCTTATTTAACATATATGCAGAATACATCATGAGGAAGGCAGGGCTGGATGATTCAGAAGCTGGAATCAAGATTGCTGGAAGAAATATCAACAACCTCAGATATGCAGACGATACCACTCTAATGGCAGAAAGTGAGGAAGACCTAAAGAACCTTCTGATGAGAGTGAAAGAGAAAAGTGCCAAAATTGGCTTGATGCTCAACATTAAAAAAACTAAGATCATGGCCACCATTCCCATCACTTCCTGGCAAATAGAAGGGGAAGAAATGGAAGCAGTGACATACTTTATTTTCCTGGGCTCCAAGATCACAGCAGACGGTGACTGTAGCCATGAAATTAAAAGACTTTTACTCCTTGGGAGGAAAGCTATGGCGAACCTAGACAACTTAATCAAAAGCCAAGACATCACACTGCCAACAAAGGTTCACATAGTCAAAGCGATGGTTTTCCCCGTAGCAATGTATGGCTGTGAGAGCTGGACCATAAGGAAAGCAGAATGTCGAAGAACAGATGCTTTTGAGTTATGGTGTTGGAGAAGACTCCTGAGAGTCCCCTGGACTGCAAGGAGATCCAATCGCTCAATCCTCCAGGAAGTCAAGCCTGATTGCTCCCTGGAAGGACAAATCCTGAAGCTGAAGCTCAAGTACTTTGGCCACCTCCTGAGAAGAGAGGACTCTTTAGAAAAGACGCTCATGCTGGGAAAGATGGAAGGCAAAAGGAGAAGGGGGCGGCAGAGGATGAGGTGGTTAGATAGTGTCACCGAAGCAATGAACATGAAATTGGGAAGAACTCAGGAAGCTAGTGGAGGACAGAGAGGCCTGGCATGCTGTGGTCCATGGGGTCGCGAAGTGTCGGACATGACTTAGCAACTGAACAACAACAATATCCCTTATGTCAACAGCATTAAGCCACAATCCTAGACACCAAAAAGAAAGGGGAAATTTTTGGCAAAAGCACTTGGTTTGACAGAGAATGAAAAGATCTAAAAGTTCTTTTGCGGAAGGTCTATAGACAACACAGGGAACACAGGGATGAAGATTAAATTTAAATTAAAAATTTAAAAAATTATTAAATTAGCCATTTAGATTTTTTCATCTAAAGAGTCAATTGCAACTACTTATTAATGAAAAAAGACAGTTTTATTAATGACCAATGGAACCAACTTTTGCAAGCTAGAACTTTGAATAAGTTATAAAAGGTTTTAAAAGTTATAAAAAATTCTGGGCAATCGTGACGGGGTCTTTTAGCGGAGAAATCACAGACCCTGCTTTTATTGATCCGAACACTTGCCCAGTATTTTTCAACTCTATTCTATGATAGTGGTAAATCCTCCACGATCACATTTCAGATACCATCTCATGAGTTACCAGTGTGGCCCATTGTGACACCAGAGGAGATCAAAGAGTGACTTAGCGACTCAACAGCAACAACAATGTATTGAGCAATTATTGAAGTAGAATGCTGTTACCCAACAGGTACTTAATGTATGTTCCTATGTATCCTTATCCCTGTGTCTTTCTTTATGTTACCCTTACAAATATGTGAAATTTTTTTTAATAATTTTTTTTTAAAAGACAAGATAGGTCAGGGAGTTCTGCTTGGTCACCACTATTGTAATTGATGCAGTCAAAGCTGAGCCCTCCTGGGTTGTTGCACTGGCAGGGTTGGCCATGGGGAATGCTGGTGAGATGGCAGCAACATTTCCCACCAAAAAATTGGGAGGGCTGTGCGTTTCTATTGCTGGATGCCTCCCCCCTATTTGTCACTCCTGTCAGGTGCCCCTCCCAGGCTTAAGTGGGCATGTAGGCCACAGGCCTCCGTTGTGTAGTAGCACAGGGGGAAAGGGGCATATCAGGTCTATCAAAAAATTAAAATTTCACATGTAAGTGAAATTTTGATTTTTTTTTGACCCAATGTGCATCATTTTACACTTGTCTACATTGAAACATGATAATTTAGTATCACATGGACATCCTGATTGACTTGTATAAGATGGACAAATTATAGTTTTTTGTGGTCCCAAATTCTGCTTGTCCAGAAGGAAAGCTTTCATCTCTTACTGCTCATTTCATTGCAATATTACACAAAACATTGTTTACAGGCAAGTTGTAATGCAATCCTTTCCAAAGCAATCCAAATTTATTGAACCACTAATGCTACTGAAGTCATACAAAATTGCACCACTTTAATTAAGGCTTTTAGTTTACATTTGGCCACCTCAAAGCAGTTGTAACACTAGGTTGGTCAATTTAAATACTATGGCCCCCTGTTGGATTTTCACGCGATCTTCACACCCAAATGTTAATGCATACCAAGCAAAAAGGCATTGTTAAATAAATCGGCAAAGGATAATTACTGCAACTTGGGCCCTGGGACCAACTACACATAATTAAAATTACTTCCCATAGTACTCGTCCACCATTTAACATCTCAACCAAAACGTTACACATGTAAAACAATCACTAACAGGCAAAAGTACTAAACCTGTATATTTGGTATTGCAAATACACTTATGCATGAGCAAGCAAGGGAATTCACAGTGAGAATCTACAGCTGCATAAGCCTGAAAATGATTTACAAAAAATTGTTAAATCATAAAAAAATTGTTTTAAAATATACACTTCTTGTTGTAGACTCCCACAACTATAAACACTGTTCTTATGTAAACAAGGAAAAGGAAACATACAATAAAAGTTGAAAAATCTGCACATTTCCTTCCTAACAGATATTAAAGGCAATGTCTTTAGTCAGACATTATACTGAAAGGACACATTTAAAGATTAGATCACTGTCTCCGCAGGTTTTTTTTATCCTAAAATTAAAAAAACTATATAGCTGTTATGTTAATCAAAGCACTTTTGTACAATACAATGATGATCCTGTGTTTCTTTTAAAAAAGTTACAGTAAGCTACAAATACCACTGAAGCAAAATTATCTGGAGTAGTCTATAGGAGCTCTTTGGACTTTTAGGATGGTGCTTTTAGGATTTACATTATTGTATTCTCCAAAGTATGGAGTTTGTTGCAGTATACAGTACAGGTTTTCACACATGTACAACATTGGTGGATGAACAATGTCTCTTATACTGGATGCAATACTGGATGAAAGCTCTGGTTTTACCAGTTGCATACACTTAATTTATAAGTAAAAATCTCTTGTGAAAATGGAAAGTGATTAGAATGTGCAAACTGATATAGTAGCTATCATCCATTTCACAAAGGGTACCACCGCAGGAAAGTCCATTTGAAGATGTTGGTAGGTTTAATAAAGCTGGAATGCTGGCACTGTTGTAGTCAGCAACAGTTCTTCAGACCTGGAAAAATTAAAAATGGAGATTTAGTATTTAACTTGGTTTAACTTATATAAAATATTGGGCTTACCTGGTTGTGTCCCCTATTTGGTGCTCAGTCTAGAGAATGGGCAAATCTCTGATGGAGATCTCTGATGGCTTGTCTGAACTCGATCAGATTTTGGCTAAGAATTTTTTACAATGAGGACTGTAATAGCTTGGTATTAGCTTATGGCAGACACTGAACCACCCATAGGGACCATTCCACTTATGAAGAAACTAAAAAACTGGGAATTGACTTTGACTTATTAGGCCAGATAAGTCAGGAGCAAGCATTCTAAACAATCAAAAGGAGAATCCTGAATATTGAATACCAGGATTTTCTGAACGCTCACCATTACAAAAGTTGCTCACCATTACATCTGCATATTCCCATTAAAATAGGCCAAATGGCTGCCTTTCCTCCTCCCTCCTTAAAGGACCACAAGAGCTAAGAGCACACTCATTAGCAAAGTGTAACATTCTTCCATCCACGCTTTTGTATGGCAGATTTTAAGGAGTGTCGTATGCCGAAAGGCGTTGTCAGCGTGGGCAGGGTGTAAAAACTGTATCGCATCTGCTTTTAGATTGTCCACTTCTCGAAGAGCAGAGATAGAAGTTTCTAGGTGCAATTTTGGCCAACTTGGGTGGTTGGATGGATGGATGCCAAGGTTAGGTTTGTTCTATCTACAGAGTTGGTTGAAATAGTGGAGAGAACAGCAGCTTTCCTAAGTGTGGTTAAGAGTCAGATTAATTAATACTAGGGATACTTAATTATTGTAATTAAGGGGGATTGGTAAGGAACATATATAATATAGTGTGTATTGCCTATACTAATAAAGGTTTTATTTATGTATCTAGGTAAAAAACTATTTAAAAACATTTTTGTTTTTTTCAATGCAGCTAAATATTGGGTTAAATATGTAATAAACAAACTCAAAGGCAGCCAAATAAGCCACAGTACACTGTACAGTACACAGTATACCCAGCCACCAGCCAAATTGCTCTTCCATAGCATCAGGATATAAGCATTATTATAAATATTATTTTTATACAGCATTTGAAAAGGTGCAATGCAATGGCCACAAAGGACTCAGTAGGGAAGGCATTTCAGAGTCAGCACAACCACTGAAAAAACCTTGCTCTCAGTGTTGGACATAGAGACACATGGCACATGGGACAAGGCCACAGATGATGATGATCAGAGGTTACAAAAAATTTAGGAATTCCTTACCTGGGAATCTCCTATTCTGGAGTGAGGAAAGGGGGGCACTCTGAACGGATGGGTATGCCCTCACACCGGAAGACAGGGTCGACTCCACAGATCTTGACTCCTCCCATGTGGGAGGGCTTCCCACTCCCAGTCCGGATAGACGAGCAGGAATCCTCCACCAACAGACACAGTCCTCCATCCTTGACCCGACAACTGGACTACAGGACCATGGACCGCTCTACTGGCTTCAACAACCTGAACCTAAAACTCAAACTCAGGTAACCGTAACAGTGCCCAGACAGGCAAATAACAGGAGTAGAGGAAGGATAGCAGAAAGGAGTAAAAGGCAGCAGCCCCCTGCTTTCCTAAAACGAGGCTACCGACGTCCGATCAGTCCACCCGCCGAGCCTGAAAACTGTGGCGGGACGAGTGCCCCCCCTTTCCTCACTCCAGAATAGGAGATTCCCAGGTAAGGAATTCCTAAATTTTCTCTGGAATGAGGAAAGGGGGGGCACTCTGAACGGATGGGACGTACAAGAGCAGTACCGAAGGGGTCGGTCAGGCGAGGCACCACTACCTAAACTCCAACCACCTTCTGCAGCACTGCTCTCCCAAATTTCGCCTCAGCCGAGGCGAAGGTGTCAACCTTATAGTGCCTCGTAAACGAGTGCACTGAGGTCCACGTGGCTGCTCTACAGATATCTCCTAGGGACCCCTGGCCATCAAAAGCCGCCGTGGCAGCCGCTCCCCTCACCGAGTGAGCCAAGATTCCCTCTGGGACAGGTTTGCCTATGGCCTCATAAGCCATGGTAATAGCCTGCCTCAACCATCTAGCGAGGGACTGAGGAGATGCCCTCTTTCCCTTAGAAACCCCGGCATAACAAACAAAAAGAGACTCAGACTTTCTGAATGCCTTGGTGCGTTCTATATAGAACCTCAAGGCCCTACGCACATCCAAGGTGTGAAACACTTTTTCCTTCTGATGCACAGGGTTGGGGCAAAAAGATGGTAAGATCAATTCCTGGGCCCTGTGAAAAACCGAGTTTATCTTAGGGACAAAGGCGGGGTCAGTCCTAAGAACCACCCGATCCCTATGAAAAATGCAGAGCTGTGGATTGATAGATAGAGCACCTAGTTCAGAAACCCTCCTGGCCGATGTAATGGCCACTAGAAAAACCGTCTTAAAGGAGAGTTCCCGAAAATCCACTGTGGCCATGGGCTCGAAAGGCTTGCCCGTTAATGCATTGAGTACCCAGTTTAGGTTCCAACAAGGGTACCTATGTATAGCCGGAGGATTGAGGAGGGAAATCCCGCGCAGGAAACGCTTAACGTGGGGATGCGCAGAGATGACCACACTCTTCCCAGCCCCTAGAATACTATTCAAAGTAGCCACCTGCCTCCGTAGCGTATTGGTGCTAAGTCCCTTGCGGAAACCTTCCTGCAGGAACTCTAGCACGTGTCGTATATTTGGCTTGGTCTCCCTGATTTTTCTACTCCTGCACCAGAATGCAAACTTTTTCCAGGTCCTATTATAGATGGCCTTCGTGGATGACTTATGGGATGCTAGCAGTATGTCTAAGACCTCGCTGGAGTATCCATGTTCTTTGAGCGCTTGCCGCTCAACCTCCAGGCCGTTAGCTGGAACATCTGCGGCCTGGGGTGTAACAATGGACCCTGCAGGAGGAGGTTGGGACGCAATGGGAGGCTCCAGTTGTCCCAAATTGACAGCCAGATCAACTCCGGGAACCAGGGCCTTCGGGGCCAACGAGGAGCTATCAGAATGACCTCCGTGTTGAGAAGCTTGATCTTGCGGAGAACCTGGGGCAGCAGCACCAGCAGCGGAAAGGCATAGAGAAGGCCCTGCGGCCATCTCATTGTCAGTGCGTCTAACCCCTCGGCCTCTGGCTCGAGAGTGCGAGACAAGAATCTGGCCACCTGTGCGTTCTCGTAGGTAGCAAAGAGATCCATTATCGGATCCCCGAACCTTCGGACGACCTCCTGAAACACCTCCGGATTCAGCCTCCACTCTGATTCCCTGAGGGTTTTCCTGCTGAGCCAGTCCGCACAGATGTTGTCTGTGCCCGCCAGGTGTTCCGCACGAATAGAGGCTAAATTCTGTTCTGCCCAAGTCATCAAGAGAACTGTTTCCTGCCATAGCATCCGGGATCTGGTCCCCCCTTGCCTGTTCACGTAAGCTTTTGCGTACATATTGTCCGTGCGGACTAGGACATGTTGACCCTGCAGTTCTCCCTTGAAAGACATGAGCGCCAGACGAATCGCTCTGAGCTCCAGTACATTGATGCTCAGCTCTACTTCGTCCTTGCTCCAGGTGCCCTGACAGAAGTGACCCTGAAAGTGTGCCCCCCAGCCGAAAAGGCTCGCATCTGTTGTCACCATAGCTCTGTCTGGCACTGTCAGACTGATCCCCCGAGACAATCTGTCCTTCTCTAGCCACCACCGAAGACTGTGCCTCGTCTGTTCCGGGACCTGGACGACTCTCGATACTTTCCCCTCTATCAGAGTCTGGAAAGGGCTCAGGAATCTCTGTAGGGGCCTCAAGTGGAACCTGGACCAGTCTACTATGTCTTGGCACGACACCATCATGCCCTGAAGAGAAGCCAAAGACATGATGTCGGTCTTGGTCCTGCCATAGACGGAATGAAGCAGGGCCCGCATGGACGCTATTCTGTCCTTTGAAAGCGCTACACTGAACGACTCCGTGTCCAGAAAAAGACCCAGATGTTCCAACCTCCGAGTGGGCTCTAGAGCACTCTTGGAAAAGTTGATAACAAAACCGAGTCTCTGTAGACAGAGAATGGTTTCCTGAAGGTGCTGGTGTGTCCTGTCCCTCGTTACCGCCTTCACTAACAGGTCGTCTAAATACGGGAACACAAAAATGCCCCTCTGGCGCAGATGAGCCACAGGAGCCACCAGCAACTTGGTAAAAACTCTGGGGGCCGCCGCTAACCCGAAAGGCAGGGCCCTGTACTGGTAATGCTGGTTCCCATAAGAAAATCGGAGATAGCGACGGTGGCGCCTCCTGATGGGGACATGGAGGTAAGCCTCCGAAAGGTCGATCGAGGCCAAATAATCGCCTTTCTCCAGGGCAGCCACAATGGATCTCCAGGTTTCCATTCGGAATTTCTTCCGCTTGAGAAACCTGTTGAGCCATTTCAGATCTAAAATTGCCCGCATATCCCCGTTTTTCTTCGGAAACAGAAACAGGATGGAATATACCCCGTGACCCCTCTCCTGCCTGGGAACTGGTTCTATCGCTCGGATCTGGCGTAGATGCTGGATGGCGGCTATCTTGGCCAAATGCTTGCGATGATTCCTGGAACGAGGAACCTTCCAAAAACGCGTGCGGGGCTTCCGAACAAACTCTAAGGAATACCCCCTGCGAACTGTTTCTAACACCCAAAAATCTGCAGTAACCTGGTGCCAGGAATCGGCAAAATCTAACAGACGCCCACCTATATTTACAGAGGATCTGCCTGGCTCGGCGTCACGCTCTGGGGTCTTTAGTGGACTTGGGTTTGGGCCCAGAGTGACCTGAGGGTCTGTGCTTGGACTGAAACCTGGGTTTATTCCATCTGGTGTTAAACCGGGGTCTGTCTCTGACTCTCCCTTCCATACGAAAGGAACGAAAGGACTGACCCCTGGACTTAGCAGGTTCCTTCTTGTTAGACAGCAACACCCTGCGCTTGTCCTTGCCCTCAACTAGTAGTGTGTCCAACGCCTGACCAAATAACTTGGTTCCCTGAAAAGGTACTGCTGCTAGCCTGGACTGGGATCCCGAATCAACCTCCCAGTTCCGGAGCCATATGTTGCGTCTTGCTGCTACGCTCGCGGCCATTGCCCTGGCCGAAAATTGCAGCGTATCAAGAGACGCGTCTGCTGAAAAGGCTGATGCCAGAGCTATTTTCCTGAGCGTGCTTTTTGCTGAACTGGAAAGCCCCGGCTCCGACCTGGCCAGGTCCTCTGTCCATTGGAAAGCAGCCCTGGCCATGATGGAATTTGCCGTGGCTGCTCTAAAGGCATGGGAAGAGGCCAGGAAATCTCTTTTGAGTGCTGCCTCCACTCTTTTGTCAACAGGGTCTTTCGGGCCCCCGTCCCCCTCGGGTGGGATGACCGCCGTAGATGACAAAGCGGCCAC
This sequence comes from Lerista edwardsae, assembly GCA_029204185.1. NCBI lineage: Eukaryota > Metazoa > Chordata > Lepidosauria > Squamata > Scincidae > Lerista > Lerista edwardsae. The sequence goes on from JAJKFI010011386.1 coordinate 1,815,209, forward strand.
TGGTGGATCTACCACCGGCACCTGCAGCATGGTCAAGGCCTTGTCTGGTAGGGAGTAAAACTTGCCGATCAACCTCCTGTTGTGTCTAGCTAGAGAAGGAGTCTTCCATTCCTCCTCTAATACTCTTTCAAAAGCAGCCGGGAATGGAACAGTGGCCGGCTTGCTAGGGCCTTGGGGAAAAAGACTGTGAGACGTAGATGGCTTAGGGTCCTCACAACTATTCTCTAAATTGACAGTTCTGGATGCCTTGGCAAGCATTCTCTCAAAAAATTCGACTGGAAAGAGGTGATCCCTGCGCGGGGCCTCATCTTCCCCCTCCTCATCCCCCGACAGCTCTCCCTCCTCCCGGTCTGAACTAGAGTATTGCGAAGACCTGGGTGAATAGGAGTCCGATGAGGAGTACTCGTCCCTGCCCCGTCTCCTCTTGCGTGCCCGCTTAGCTATCTGGCGCTTGGTTGCCCTCTGTTTACCTCGCACCTTGCACCGTGCAGCAACAAGATCTTCCTCAGAAGACGAGCCAGGGGTGGCAGACAGGTCATCCCGATCAAAAGATCTACGACGCTTCCTGCGTTTGCCAGCAGGTGCTCTATCGTGCTTGCCCAGGGCCTTAGTGCCCCCTACAAACCCCTGTTCCCTCATGACTTCCCTCATGGCAGCCCTAACCATCTGAGTAATAGCTGGCTGGGATACCACAGGCTGATCAGGGGTCTTTTTAGTAGGAGCGTCATCCCCCCCTGTTGTTTGGGGTACATCCGCCCCCCCTTTTCCCTGCTGTTCCGCCATCTTGGCTCTCTCACACGGGCCCAGAAAAAAGGCGGGAAAACGAGTAAGCCGGGTAATAGAAAACAGGGAGCGATCTCACCTCTAACGTCGCTTCCCAACGCCTCAATACGACCCGCTCTGCCTCCGTGCGAAGATAGAGTAAGCCCCACATGGTCCAGCCCACGGGGTGCGTTCCGGGCTTTAGCCGCACAGAACGCTCGTCTCTGAGGCAGCGTGGCAACGGTTGCCGCGGAAACCGCTCCTCCGCGCTCCTCCCGGCTCGGCTGCTCTCTGGTGCGAAGAACAGCCTTCTCTCCCCAGCGCTAGCGGCGACGGCTCCTAAAGGGCCGCTCCTCCGCGGCGCGGGCGGCCTCCTGGCCTCGCGCTGCGGCCTGAGAAGCCTTGTGCCTCGGCTCCTCCCCGCAGCTCCCCTCCCTTTTCGGAGGCTCCGCGCGCAGTGAAGCGAACAGCACGCGGGCCTCAGAGTAAATCCCAGCGACGCCTCTCTCCCGATCTCTCAGCCGGACTCCAAAACAGGTAAAGGGAGGCAAGAGTAGGAAAAAGGATCAAAGGAGGGGAAAGGAATAGGAAAGGAAGGAAAAATGAACGGATCTGTGGTAAAGCTCTGAAGAGCTCTGAACAAAACACGACCTTGCCCAACGGAAGACAGGGCCAGACTGGGAGTGGGAAGCCCTCCCACATGGGAGGAGTCAAGATCTGTGGAGTCGACCCTGTCTTCCGGTGTGAGGGCATACCCATCCGTTCAGAGTGCCCCCCTTTCCTCATTCCAGAGAAAAACACATATAGGCAGTGGTGGCATCCAAATGAATTAACAACAGGTACTATGATGTCATAGCCGGAAGTGACGTCATAGCCGGAAGTGACATCAAAGCCAGAAGTGACATCATAGCCAGAAGTGACATCATCAAACAGGAAGTGCTGTCATTGTAACATTGTAACATACATGAGCAGAAGAACAGCTTGAATGGATGCCTGACAGGGCACTTTTAAGTCGGACTAGTAGAAGCAGGATATGGTCCTGGATATGATTCTGGGCCCTGAGGCTCTATGACATTTAGAATGGGGGTGGGCCAAAGAAATGACGGCATCTATGAGATCTCTGGGTGATTTGTACTACAGCAAGGGATTCAGATTCCCCATCAAGAATAGCAATACAGGCATACCCCGGTATCTGCTGGGGCTTTGTTCCAGACCCTCCCATGGATACATGAAACCATGAATACTGGGGATGCTTTTTTAAAGATAAAGGAACATTACTGGTTTTGCTGCAGCAAGGTAAAAAATTTGTTTTAATGTTCCCCTATCTTCTTAATAGGCATCCCAGTATCCATGGATAACTGAAACAGTGGATATTGGGGCACAAGCCCTCCCCCCCACCAATTTCACCAGACTCAGAGCACCAGTCACAGAACGAACTTCAAAGTGCCCCCTAGTGCCAGGCATAAAATGAAACCCCCTTTAGGCCAACAAACCCCCCTCCCCCATGATTGGCACTTTGCATTCAATCCCAACAATGACAAGTCTTTGTCATCTTCAGGTTGCATCCTGGCCATTTTGTACACACATGGTTTTAAACCTGTCATTGCAGCAGGCCACTATGAGATACTGTACACCTCCTCTCTGGGTCCATTAGATAAATGTGGAACTGAGCCCAACTTAGAAAGGGGGATTTTAGTGCAAGGCCACAAACCACAGCAGAAGGGGGAAGTCAGCTCTTCCCAATCTAATCCTTTTGGGCTGCGTGTGCCTGACCATACTCTAAAGAGGTCTCAGAATGTACACAAGGTCTTCTAAACCCATCATACTGTCAGAGATTTGGAGGTAGGAGGAATGCAATGTCACAGAAAAATAGGATAATCTTTACAATTATGGACAGAATTCAGCCAATAGTTCTCAAGGCTGCAATTCTAAACACACTTTCTAAAGAGTAAGCCATTCAGCAATATGTGCATAATATAAGTCTGCAAGTATAAGCCTGTCCTTTTTGGAAGATCCAACTGAAATTAATGGGGCTGACTTATGAGTAAACAGTTTTATTTAGATCAGTCTTTATCAGAGGCGTCATTCAGGCGGAACGGCCCGGTACTCTGTTCTGCTAGTTCTGCGGAGGTCCCGTGCCATGCCGCTGCCTCGGAGGACGGGCGAGCTGCTCCTGGGCCCGCCCTCCCTCCCTTGTGTCCGGAATCGCTCTAAAATGGAGCAATTCCGGCACAGTGAGGCTTGTGGGGGCATGGCAGCCCTCTGCCATAGGGGCGGAGGGCTGTCAATCATCCGAGCGTTCCGGTAGTTGGCGCACTCGGATGACATCACTGGTCTTTATGTCTTAGGGATTTCTACTGGAGGGAGAGTTAAGCACATGTTTGACTACTCAAAATCAATGCAATGTAAAAGCACTTAAATTACACTGGATCATGCCCAATTAATAATAATTATCACCTGTAAATAACTGCTCTGGGTAATCAATGCGGTGCAAACTTTAGAGTTGGCAGGAGGGGAAACCAGCCTTTAACAACAGCTTAATTCACAGACACCATCATACTGAACTATGATTCCTACTTAGATTTACATCATATAGTGATCCACTTTGTAAGTTAATAGTCCACAGTATCCCAAGTTCAAGCTTCATTTGATGCCATTCAGACCAACAGGATGCTGCATGTCGTTTTAGTAGACCTACTATAGAATGGTCACAGAATATGTCTCATATTCACAAGAACTTTCTTGCTTCTCAAGAGAGACAGGAGAAATCTCGTGCTTCACTATGACAAATAATGTTGCTTTAAAGTAGTACCCACATGATTCAAGATTCCAGCAATAAAAGCAACGAACCTTGTGGGAGGAAACCTAGTTAACCCACTGATGGGGGGGTGTAACTCCCCTCCCCAGGTGTAGCTGCCGCTGCCACCAGCCCAGGCTCAACACAACAAAGGGAGCTCCTGGGCAAAAACCCCTCTTAAAAGAAAGCCAAATAACAGAAGTAAAAAACCCAATTTTATTGACATATATCAAAATAAAACTACAGAGGCTCTGTACCATAAAACCTGAGTTTTAAAATGACAATAATCAACCCCTTTGTTTATAACTTAACTGAGAGGAACTCAGAAAGGACAGAAACAAAAAAAGACATCCTATAGGATTTTTACCTTACTGACTGACTACAACCGGCTTCCACAGCACATAGTGAGGCTAACCTTCCCTGAGAGCAGCCAAAGGGTTCGTTCCCTGAGGCTTTTAACTTTATATCAATGAACTAATCACCCCCACTTGAGCCATACTCAAGAACTACTTGAGTAGTTCTCTCCCAACCAACCAGGTTCACATGAAACCACAATTTAATGACACCCACAAAGAACAACAACTATGTGTACATCTTCCCTTTACACTTCTCTAGAGAACTCACCACAGTTCCAAACACAGGGAAAATCAACTTCCACAAAGATCGATACAGTGAATTGCAGGCTACAAGGGAGTGCAGCAGTGCTAAGCTCTGTGCTCACACAAAATCTCTTCATGCACGACGATCCTGCAAGGGGGGGAGAGAAGTCTGAAAGGGAAGGTGTTTCTAGGAGCACTTAACTGAGAGGCTGGGGGGCAATCCTGCAAGGGGGGAGGCAGGTCTGCGTTTCTAGGAGCACTTAACTGAGAGGCTGGGGGGCAATCCTGCAAGGGGGGAGGCAGGTCTGCGTTTCTAGGAGCACTTAAAGAAGAGGCTGGGGGCGATCCTGCAAGGGGGGAGGGAGGTCTGCATTTCTAGGAACACTTAACGGAGAGGCTGGGGGACGGAGTCGATGAGTGAGTGGAGCAAACAACAAAAAACAAAAAACAAAGCCAGCGATGAGTGAGCGGAGCCAGCCCTAAGGTTAGGTTCCGGAATGCACGTTCCGGTGCATTCCCCCTTCATGACACCACTGCATATGGGTGAAGATGACACTCAAGTCTTCAGGGATTTAAAAGTCATATTGAGTTGAGCTAGGAAACAAATGGATGAATAAGGCAAGTCCCATTACATATAGTTGAGATGTTCTCAACTGCTATCACATATTGAACCAAATGAAATTACTGAACATACTTCATGAGCAGTTTCCCTTAGAGTACATTAAAATAATGCAACCTGGAAGTGACCAAGGCATGAATAAGACATAACCACACCACAGGCAAACACTTGCTGGATCAGACACAAACTAATCAATGTTACATTGGCTATTTTCTTAGAAAGAGCTCAACATTGGTGACAGGTCATGTTAGAACTTCAGCTCTCTGGTGAAGAAGACAAATTAGGAGCATGCCTTTGAAAAATGCCACTGAAAAAAGATAAGCTTGTCTCAGCTTCTTCTCTTCCCTCTTCTTCCCTCTATTCCGGACGGCTACTGTCTCTGGAGCTCCAGCTACGGCTGTGACTGCAGACACAAACAAGTTAGATCAACTTGTTGACCTTGTGAAAAACTCTCAAGAACAAAGTGAGAGGATATAAAGAGCAAATATCAACTCAGTTAAACCAGCAAATGCTAGTTAAAAAAAGGATGCCAGAGCTATTCAGGAGATACTCTTTCCACTCTCCAAATTAAGGTTAACATAACTCTCCACTCTCCAAATTAAGGTTAACATAACCTTTAGCTGCTTATAGAGTTTACTCAATTATGTGCAGAATGCAGAAGTCAGTACTATCTCAGTCTTCTACTAAGATATGAATCGTGCAATTTCTGAGACCATCCATGTGCAATCGCATTCTCAATTTAGCAGGACAACTTGGTGAGCTGACTTGTCAACAAAATCGTATTATGCTTTTTTCCTGATCTGCCACCACAGATTGCTTTGCAGAGATACACATTTCGAAAAGTCCGCACTATCAAAGAGATCTTCAGATAAGATACTTCACGAGATATCTTGCAACTTTTTGTCTTATTAGAGAAGATACTATTACCTCTTTTAAAATCCCAGAGGCAGCTAAACACTTCCTTGCTGGCTTACAGAAGGACATGCAACAAAGAAACTGAATCTCCCTTATATAGTGAAATCAGAGGCATCTTTTTCTTCTCTTCACTACTTCTTTTCTCTCCAATGGAATAACAGAAGTCTGGAATCAAATAGCGCAGTTTCAGCAACTATTTAGTACAGGGTTTTTTTTTAAACATTTTGCTTCATTAATGAAACTCTGGGCATTCAGCCCAGGAAGATACAACTGGACTTTTGAAGGCCATAGTCACTTCCCCCCCTCTTTATTTGTACTTTTTTCTGTTTTTTAAAGGCGCTGATTTTAATGAAGGCTTAAACCTTTTTTTTTTTTTGCAAAGATAATTTTTATTGGTTTATAACAATAAAGTTATAGGTAAAGGATAGTCAGTTACATGGGCTAGGTAGAATAGACAAAGGATTGAACAATAGGAAAATTTGAGGCAGTATGAGAGATTATCTCAGTATACACAATCAATAAATCCATCTATAATTAATTCCCTCTGAAAGGACCTAATCAGTATAATTTCATAGAACTTTATTTATATTATAATAATATATAATATTATTATATATATTATTAATTATCTTCTGTAATTTCAAAAATTTTACAATTAATTCAAAAAATTAAAAATTAATCATAGATATAATTGCCTGGCGTGCTGTGGTCGGACACGACTTAGCGACTGAACAACATAATTGCCTATCTCTAATTTACAATATAAAAAGAAAAAAGCTAATATAACAAGTTAACAGGGAAGAATCTAATATATAAACTATAATAATAAGAAAAAAACAAAACACAAAGGGAACTGGAAAGTAAAGCTTAAATTATATATATTTTTGTTTCCATCATATACTATCTTAAGACTTTTAGTTATATTCAAATTTCTAATATCCAGAATAGTTAAAACAAGACACTCTGTTCTCATCTTTCAATCTTAATCTCTATTATAAAAAACCACACTTGTTAAAATTAAAACAGCCTATTTCAGGGGAAGGCACACAGGTAAAATTATAACAGGACCTAAGCCATCATTTTTTAACCGCCATTAAATCTAAATATATATTTTTATCTAAAATCATATCTTAATATAAGCTTGCATTATCACGTACTTTTAAAGAAAGACAAATAAAAAATAATAATAATGATCTTGGCGCAAGTAAAACAAACTTACACTAAATTTACTCATATCAAAGCCCAATAATAATTATTTCTTCTCCCACCGGGAGGAATGAACTTCATCTCCTTTCCTCTTTATTCTATAATTAGCATCTATTCACGCTTTTAAATAAAAAATGTCTCATTAATCAAATTACCCAGCCCTTTTATTATAAAAACCAAAATAATACAAATCATTAAAAAATAACTATCTGGTCAAAATTTTTGTCCTTCTGCTGCCCCAGAAGAAACAGTCGGATGACAAAATACACTGCCCTGTATTCGTCAGCCAACACTGAAAAGTCCAGTTCAAAATCCATTTCTTTAGGTCTTCTTAATTTGCAAGCGGGACTGTCCATCTTGAAATAGAAAAACAGCTTCTCTTGTAAAACCGTCAAGAACATAATCAATCAATCAATCACTAGTATTTATATACCGCTTTTCAACACAAAGTTCACAAAGCGGTTTACAGGCAAATAATAACATTCAAGTTCAATGGCTCCCTGTCCCAAAAGGGCTCACAATCTAAAAGAATGGCGAACACCACCAGCAACAGCCACGAGCAAGACACTGTGCTGGGGTGAAGAGGGACAATTGCTCTCCCCCTGCTAATTATAAGAGGACACCACTTGAAAAAGTGCCTCTTGCCCAGTTAAGAACATAAGAAGAGCCCTGCTGGATCAGGCCAAAGGCCCATCTAGTCCAGCTTCCTGTATCTCACAGCGTGCCCCAGGTGCCACCAGGTGCCCCAGGAAGGCATGAGACTACAAGATGCTTGCATCCTGTTGCCACTCCCTTGCACCCGGTACCAGTAGCCCACCACCTTTGTAAGGAGGTTGCACAATCCATCATTGTCTATAGCCCACGATGGACCTTTCCTCCAGAAATCCATCCAATCCCCTCTTGAAGGCATCAAGACCAGATGCCATCACCACCTCCTGTGGCAAAGAGTTCCACAGATTAACTACCCGCTGGGTAAAAAAGTACTTCCTTTTATCTGTTTTAACTCTCCCAACCCTCAGTTTTAGCGGATGCCCCCTGGTTCTGGTGTTTTGAGAGAGGGAAAAGAACATCCCTCTATCGACTCTATCCCTTCCATGCATAATTTTGTATGTCTCAATCATGTCCCCCCTCAGGCGCCTTTTTTCTAGACTGAAGAGCCCCAAACACTGCAGTCTTTCTTCATAAGGGAGGTGCCCCAGCCCCGTAATCATTTTTGTCGCTCTCTTCTGCACCTTTTCCAACTCCACTATGTCATTTTTAAGATGCGGCGACCAGAACTGCACACAATATTCCAGGTGCGGCCTTACCATCGATTTGTACAATGACATGATAATATTGGCTGTTTTATTCTCAACCCCTTTTTTAATGACCCCAAGCATGGAATTGGCCTTCTTAATTGCTGCTGCACACTGGGTTGATACCTTCATTGAATTGTCCACCAGCACCCCAAGATCTCTCTCCTGAGCTGTCACAGACAGCTCAGAACCCATAAGCCTATAGGTAAAGTTTTGGTTTTTTGCCCCAACATGCATCACTTTACATTTGTCTATGTTGAAACGCATCTGCCATTTGGCTGCCCATTCCTCCAACTTGGAGAGATCATTCTGGAGCTCTTCACAATCCTTTCTGGTTTTTACCACCCGGAAAAGTTTAGTGTCATCTGCAAACTTAGCCACCTCGCTGCTTATCCCTGTCTCCAGGTCATTTATGAATAAGTTGAAAAGCACGGGCCCCAAGACAGATCCCTGGGGCACTCCACTTTTCACCTCTCTCCATTCTGAAAATTGCCCATTGACCCCCACTCTCTGTTTCCTGGCCCTCAACCAATTCTGGATCCATAAGAGGACCTGCCCTCTTATTCCCTGACTGTGAAGTTTCTTCAGCAGTCTTTGGTGGGGGACCTTGTCAAATGCCTTCTGAAAATCTAGGTATATGATATCCACAGGTTCACCCACATCCACATGCCTGTTGACCTTTTCAAAGAATTCCAAAAGGTTTGTGAGGCAAGACCTACCCTTACAGAAGCCATGCTGACTTTCCTTTAGCAGTACTTGTTCCTCTATCTCTTCATTTATTAAACATTCCTTCCCTCCTTTCCATGAAATCTTCATTCAAGTCCTTGAAAATGATTCAAAGAAATTTTTAAGCTCGGGCTGTAAATCTTTCTCCTTTCCTTCTCCTGTTATCGCCGCCATGTTGATAGCACTACGCAGTACGAAATTCCAGCAATCATTAAACACACAAAACAGAGTATTCTATATTCCAACTTCCCACGCATCATTAGAAAAAGGTTGAAGAGGAAAATGAAGAAAATGGGGGGAAAAAGCGAAAATGCACTTCAGTGGATGTCTTGTATCGAATGCAGAGCAACTTTAATACCACTGACCGTGCTGGCCCGCTGCCAATCTCCAAGTGCAATCCACGCCAAGGTGTCGTCCTCATAAAACCATTAGCGGCTGTTTATCACTTCTCCCCAAAGCATTTGTCTTCATTTAGGAGCCTACGAAGACCTTCCAGATATAATCCAACAGTCTCTCTCTCTAGATATTATCTCTCTCAAAGCAAGAATCGGCGTCATGACCTGAGTTGTGCAGGAAACTCTTCTGCCCTCCGGATTCAGGCAAGGCTCCATTCACCCCCGATCTGGCCATTATCGGAGGCTAGGTGCCAAATGCCACCCCAATCTCAGCTTTTCTGCCGAAGAAAGGCCCGGATTACTCCAGGAAAAGAACAAAAGCTTCAGTCATCCTCGCCGCAAGGCAAGAGATGACCATCATGTTCCGAGCCAAGCCACTCCCTCCATGAAGGCTTAAACCTTTATCTTCATTGTAGTATCCCTTCCTCAACAGTTAATGCCAAAGTTAGGTCAACACTTTATAGTTTAAGTGTTGACCTAAGTTGACCTAAGTATATAGTTTAAGAACTGGGTTTGATTAGCCCATGGTGTGCACTGCATCCCTCAGATAGAGAATACACTTTTGTTTCTCCGGCCCCATCATACATGTTCTAGAATAGACTATTTTCTTGTTTCTAAATCTTGTTTATCCAAGATAATGCAAACTGATATTGACCTTGCTGTTCTATCGGGCCACTCCCAATTTCAATATCATTCACAATCACAGTGAAGATAAGGCATTTAAACCATGGCATCCTCTTCATTTAAACATGACAACTTTGATAAGAAATGAAACCCAAGATTTTTTTGAATTTAATGTAGAATCTCATCACAAATATCTATATGGGAGGCATATAAGGTAACACTGAGAGGAAATATTATCTCTTAATTTTGTTTAAATTTTTATCTTTCTTAATTATCTCTTAATTCCTCCCATGACAGGAAATTAAAGGCAATGCAAGAGCAAACTTTTAAAAATACACTGCATTTGTTAACTCACCAGTTGGCCGTATCAATTCAATTCAATGAACATTTAAATAGAAAAATTTATAGACCAGTTAAAAATATCCCCCAGAAATAAATAACTTATCTGCCCTATCCAATAAGACAGATACCAGGAGCTTAACAAGTGGCGACCACTCTTAAAGTACATGTAGTTATTATCCTATTAACATACTTAGCCATCAACTCTGATAATCCTACTTCAACTCCCCTCAAAATATATTGAGTTTTAGTGGGAAGGCAGGGTCTAGCTTGGCATGATCAGTCGCACTTCCCTGATGGGGGGAAGAAGTGGCCAAACTTTGCCTTTTCTTTGCCTGATGGGGTAACCAGCCTGAGTTTCTAGGAGAAGAAACTTAGGGCAGGGGCATTATGTCAGCCTACTTCTGGAAGTGGCCAATTCTGGGAGGAATGCTGGTAAGCCTGAACAGAAGGGTGAAGAATCCTGGCCATCTTGAGTGCAGAGAAGTGCTGGCTGCCTCGGGAGGAAAGACCATGAAAGGAGCTAAAAATGATTCCATCGGTAAAGCAATCTCTGCTGACCCTCATGCAGAGACAAAGACATGTGCTGGAGATTGAAAGAGAAGAAACGTGAGAAGCAAATTTATCTGTGTTAATGAAGACAAACTTGGAGTGATTGGGGAACAAAGAGGCATGAATTGCACCCAATGAATAGAGATGGCCATGGAAATTTCCGCTGGGGCTAAAGAAAGAACTAACGTTTACCAGGGTCCCAACAGAGGTGCTTAAAGTATATTATACCTAGCACACAGAACTGTATGGAAACAATTTGGACTTAAGTTACTGTTACCTGCGGGAAACTAGAAGGGGAAATTTCATGCTTTTTTTTTTTTTAAATGGAGGCTGAGCAGAATTGAGAGTGGAAAGAAGAAATGTTGTTTAGATCTAATATTAAAACTGATCTGTATCGGACTGTAAACTTCTCTAACTCACAAAGATTTACATTTTTGACAGATTATTGTTACCTTAAGTACAAGTAAATGTTAAGCTCATTTTCAAAGAATTGCAGCCTGTGAAAAATGACCAGATGAAGCGTCTATTAGATAAACAACTTAGAATGGCGATACATAGTAAAATTATGCAAGATGTTGAAATACTCTTATTTGTAAAGAAATTTTAGTTACAAAGCTCTGCACATATTTAGTTTATGGAAATACATGGAGTTTATCTGGACTTGACTAGTTGATTCTCAGTTGTAGCATGCCCCCCTTAATCTGGAGGTGAGTTGGAAGGAGAAACGTCGTTCGGACTTAATTTTCCAACTGATCTGCATTAGATTGTAAGCTTTTCTATCTCGTCAAGATTATATTTCTGAAAGACTAACATTGTGCCAAGTACAAGTAAATGTTAAGTTTATTTTTAAAGAATTGCAGCTCAACAAAATAATTCAGATGATGCGCCAGTTAGATACAAACAACTCAGGAAAAGGACGATGAACAGGAGAAGAGAAACATCAGAAAGGGAACATAAAAACTGAAGAAAAACAAGACTAGAGAAGAAAGAACTTCAAGAAATGGAATTTGACTACAAAGAAATACTGAAATTTAAAACAATGTTGAAGAAATTTATTTAAAGTACTTTATTGCGGCTTTAATTAGCAATATAAATTTAGTGGCTTTGTAACAGAAATAATAAAGTAAAATAGAGATAGATAACTTCTAAAAGAAAGGAATGCTTATTGTAAGAGAATAATGCGTTATTAATTTTGATAGATATAAGATTAAGATTTAAACTAGAGAAAACTATGTATAGATATAAGAGATATAAAGTATAATAAGCTAAATTTAATTAAATTTTAAAGACCTTCATATTGATTAGAATAATTGATTCAATTGATTTGTTAAAAGTTCCAAATTGTCTAAAAACCGTAATTTTGATAGAAAGATATGTTATAATAAAAAGATTAGATTATAGGTTATAATCTCTCCGTAAACATACGCTTTTTTCTTTTTTATTACTTTTTCCCTTTTCCCTTTTTACCTCTCTCTCTTTTTCACTTTTGTGTCTGCTTTTCTAATTTTCTGCTTAACTTTTATTTCTGAGTTAAATAGCAATGTAACCATGTAATATTCATGATTGGTTCATATATATAAGAGATGAAATTATGGTGAGATCTGGTAAAGAGGAGATGAAAGAGATTAGGAGAAAAAGAATTATACAAGATAAAGATACTGAAATTATTTTATGATTAAATTTTTCTAATTTTATATAAAATGTGTTTAAAAATATACGAACAGGTAATGGATTAGAAGTAGTTATTGATAGAGACAAATGTATTCAATTATCAATAGATTTATGATTAGAAATGATGCATGAGGTTGTATTTTTTAGTGATTATTTTAGTTGAAATATAATGTAGTAAATATAGTTGTTTGCAATACAATGATGTAACCCTCCCATTTGTACCTATTGTTCAATCCTTTGTCTTTCCTTTTTGTAATTATCTATCCTTTTCCTATATCTATATAGTAGAAATAATAAAATTACTTACAAAAAAAAAATTGAGTTTTAGCCAGATCTCTCCAGCCAGAACAGTTTACCAGGATTGGGGTGAGAAAATTCATTGTCTTAAATCTTGGTACAATGGGCAGTAATATAGTGGTAGAGAGATTCTACACACTCTAAGCTACACGAGCATAACCTTTCCTCTACCGGAACAGCAGTTCGGAGGGGATAGCATTGCATCTGGCCAGGGTAAAAGCCCTTCACCCTTGAGGGCACACTAAATGATATAAATACTCGGGCCTTAAGAACATAAGAACAGCCCTGCTGGATCAGGCCACAGGCCCATCTAGTCCAGCTTCCTGTATCACAGCGGCCCACTAGGTGCTCCAGGGAGGCATGAGACAACAAGATGCTTGCATCCTGTTGCCACTCCCTTGCACCCGGTACTCTGAAGTAGCCCACCACCTTTGTAAGGAGGTTGCACAATCCATCATGGCCTAGAGCCCACGATGGACCTTTCCTCCAGAAATCCATCCAATCCCCTCTTAAAGGCATCTAGACCAGATGCCATCACCACCTCCTGTGGCAAAGAGTTCCACAGATTAACTACCCACTGAGTAAAAAAGTACTTCCTTTTATCTGTTTTAACTCTCCCAACCCTCAGTTTTAACGGATGCCCCCTGGTTCTGGTGTTTTGAGAGAGGGAAAAGAACATCACTTTATCAACTCTCTCCCTTCCATGCATAATTCTGTATGTCTGAATCATGTCCGCCCTCAGGCGCCTTTTTTCTAGACTGAAGAGCCCAAACGCTGCAGTCTTTCTTCATAAGGGAGGTACCCCAGCCCCATAATCATTTTTATTGCTCTCTTCTACACCTTTTCCAGCTCCACTATGTCCTTTTTTAGGTGCGGTAACCAGAACTGTACACAATATTCCAGGTGTGGCTTTACCATCCATTTGTACAATATTTGTACATATGATAATATTTACATATGTACATATGATAATATTGGCTGTTTTATTCTCAACCCCTTTTTTATTTACCCCAAGCATGGAATTGGCCTTCTTAATTGCTGCCGCACACTGGGTCGACACCTTCATCAAGTTGTCCACCAGCACCCCAAGATCTCTCTGTCACAGACAGCTCAGAACCCATTAGCCTATAAGTGAAGTTTTGGTTTTTGGCCCCAATGTGCATCACTTTACACTTGTCTATGTTGAAATGCATCTGCCATTTGGCTGCCCATTCCCCCAACTTGGAGAGATCCTTCTGGAGCTCTTCACAATCCTTTCTGGTTTTCACCACCCGGAAAAGTTTTGTGTCATCCGCAAACTTGGCCACCTCGCTGCTTATCCCTGAGCCAGGTCATTTATGAATAAGTTGAAAAGCACGGGCCCCAAGACAGATCCCTGGGGCACTCCATTTTTTACCTCTCTCCTTTGTGAAAATTGCCCATTGACCCCCACTCTCTGTTTCCTGGCCCTCAACCAATTCTGAATCCATAAGAGGACCTGCCCTCTTATTCCCTGACTGTGAAGTTTCTTCAGCAGCCTTTGGTGGGGAATTGTGTCAAACGCCTTCTGAAAATCCAGGTATATGATATCCACAGGTTCACCCACATCCACGTGCCTGTTGACCTTTTCAAAGAATTCCAAAAGGTTTGTGAGGCAAGACTTACTCTTACAGAAGCCATGCTGACTTTCCTTTAGCAGTACTTGTTCCTTTATGTGTTTTAGGATTTTATCTTTGATGAGGCTTTCCACCATCTTACCCGGAACAGACGTTAGGCTGACCGGCCTGTAGTTTCCAGGGTCCCCCCTTCTCCCTCTTTTAGAGATTGGTATGACATTGGCTATCCTCCAATCCTCTGGTACCGTGGCTGTTTGAAGGGACAAGTTGCATACTCTAGTTAAGAGGTCAGCAACTTTGTTCTTTAGTTCCTTAATAATTCTTAATAATTCTTATTCCCTGACTGTGAAGTTTCTTCAGCAGCCTTTGGTGGCCTTCTTCCAAACTTAACAGGAAGCTGAAAATACATACGTGAACAGACCTTGGAAGCCTTGCCAAACATGTTTTGTTGTTCAGCATCAGGAAGCCTTTGTTTCAAAACTCTAAAAGCTTGATCTGAGGACATCATACCTAGTTCATTATTAGTTCCTTAATAATTCTTGGGTGTTATCTGGGCCTGGTGACTTATTTATATGTAATTTATCAATTTGATCTAAAACATCTTCTCTATTTACCATTATCTGATTTAATTCCTTAGTTAGGAAGGGCTCTTCGGGCTGCGGTATCTGCCCAAGTTCTTCTGCTGTGAAGACGGACACAAAGAATAATTTAATTTCTCTGCAATCTCCAAGTCCCCTTTTATCTCCTCTTTCCCTCCCTCACCATCCAGCGGGCCAACCGCCTCTCTGATAAGGGAAGGGTATGCCCACATGGTGATGAATGCCCCACCTTCCTATCCCCAGAACAGGAGATTCTCTGGTAAGAATTCCATTTTTTCACCATCCGGAAAAGTTTTGTGTCATCTGCAAACTTGGCCACCTCGCTGCTTATCCCTGTCTCCAGGTCATTTATGAATAAGTTGAAAAGCACAGGCCCCAAGACAGATCCCTGGGGCCCTCCACTTTTCACCTCTCTCCATAGTGAACATTGCCCATTGACCCCCACTCTCTGTTTCCTAGCCCTCAACCAATTCTGGATCCATGACCTTCCCTCTTATTCCCTGACTGTGAAGTTTCTTCAGCAGCCTTTGGTGGCCTTCTTCCAAACTTAACAGGAAGCTGAAAATACATACGTGAACAGACCTTGGAAGCCTTGCCAAACATGTTTTGTTGTTCAGCATCAGGAAGCCTTTGTTTCAAAACTCTAAAAGCTTGATCTGAGGACATCATACCTAGTTCATCCAGATCAAGGTCAATAGACTGAACCTTTCTGTTAAATGAGGCAAGTCCCAGGGCAGTCAACAAATCCATTAAAAGATTCCAAAGTAAACTCTTCTGATCTGTCTGGTAGTGTGCTTTTAGCCAAAATCTAAAGACCCTTAGCCAAGCCAGGTCTCCAGCTGACCTGACTTGAGACAGAGGGCCACATAAGACATACATCCAGGCACCCTACATATTTTATGTAAGAAGGCTGCCTGGATTCTCTCCACTGTTACATTAAATGCAAATATCCAAATTGGAATTCCAAATAAGAGTTGAGAGATAGTTTTTGCATTAAAGGCCATTGGGGCAGCTGGCTTATAGGTGTTGCCCTTAGAATTTTTTTTTATTAAAAAAATACAATGGCCTATGCTGTAACCTTAGCAGACTTGACTATGGCATTACGGTGAGGAGTCTATGAATGTTTAAAATGGAAGTGAATTCCCAAATATTTGAACTCCCTCACCTGTTCTAGTGGCTGTTGCTGGTGGTGTTCTCCATTCTTTTAGATTGTGAGCCCTTTTGGGACAGGGAGCCATTTGACTTTAATGTTATTATTTGCCTGTAAACCGCTTTGTGGACTTTGTGTTGAAAAGCGGTATATAAATACTAGTGATTGATTGATTGATTTTATTCCCTCTGAAGGTCAACAAAAAGGGCTTCCACGATCCTCCGAACACCACAATTTTGATTTCTCAAAATCCAATTGTAGCTTATTCTTGTCAAAATAGTCTATGCAGCTTTTATCAGTCAATTTAGGCCCTTTCTTGTACTTGATAACAAAACCAAGTCATCAGTATACAGTAACAGTGGAACATGTAAAACTCCTAATTTAGGACTGTGTGAATCCACACTTTTTAGCTGTAATGCAAGGTCATTAATACGAAGATTAAACAGGGTTAGAGCAAGGATACAACTTTAACACTCATGTTTATCAGAATCCGCTCTGTCAGCTTGCCTCTCTGGGAACATCTCACTCGACAGCTAGTGTCCAAGTATAGCTTCCTAATCAAATTTAAAAGTCTTTTATCCAATGCAAGGTACGAAAGTTTACTCCACAACAAACCACTATCTATGGTGTCAAAAGCTGATCTCAAATCAAGGAAGTCCACATATAAGTAAGCCTTAGGTCACAGTGTATGCTTGTTAATCAAGTGAGAGAGTATCAGGCAGTGATTGTCTATCGATTTATTTTTCCTAAATCCTGCCTGCTCTGGGACCAGAATATCATTTCTACTTATCCAGTCCTGTAATTTGTGTTCCAGATATTTTGCGTACAGTTTTCCTACCACAGACAATAGATTAATAGGACGATAGCTTCCTGGTGACTTGGGGTCCTCCTTTTTGTAGACTGGGTTCACTATCACTTGTGTCCCGGCGGAAGGAATAATACCTGGTTCATTGATCATTGTAAACAACAGTGCAAGAAGAGGGGCCCACCACTCAAAATTTGTCTTCAACGTGTTTGGCAGGATCCCATCAGGACCTGTGGCATTCCCAGACTTTAAATGGGCAATCAACTTCTCACCAGACACTGGTGGCCACTCTGGAAGGTTGATATCGAAAATAACATATGAGGGTAGTGAAACCCTCAATTGATCAGAAGAGATGGCCAGGAAGTGCTGTTCCATGTCTGTACAGGCACAGGGATAAAGTCATTTACCTCCCTATGAAGGCAACCTGCTACTACATTCCAAAACTGCTTATTATTTCCTGAAGCAAGAGCTTGAAATAAATTATCCCATTGTTTTTGAGAGTGACTGTGTTTTTGAGAGTGACTGTTTTTGAGAGTGAGAGTGACTTAACTACTTCCTTTAATCATTTCAAACTAAAATATCAGTTTAAAATGCTTGATTGTCCAGTATCCCTGTATTCCTTGAATGCTCTTCTTATGCCTAGCTTTAATTCATGACACTCCTTATCAAACCATTGTCATTGATTGACAATGGCAATAGGTTTGGAATGCTTAAAGACCGACCTTAGTGCCTCTACTATCATCACAATAAGGGTGTCATACAGAGGAATAATCTCTTCTGGCCCAATTATGCCTGACATTATTGGCTCTGCTAATTTTGTCAAAACCCTCTTGACCAAAGTCTCAAACTTTAAGCAACATGAGTTATTCCATTTGATTTTTGGCAAAGCTGTCAGTTCTCGTTCTACAATCTGGGGGGGGTGCGCCCTTTATCAGGATTAATATGACAAATCAATGGGAGGTGATCACTAATCATTGGCTCTCCCACCCGAAACTCAGTTACATAGGGCAGCCAAAAAAAAGGGGACTAGCATATAATCAATCACACTACAACCTAAGGGTGAAAGATATGTGTACCCTCCTCCTTTTCCAAAATCAGAGAGACCATTTAGCCCAGTGGTCTGGGAACAGGGGTAAATTACCCCAAATGGGGTAAAAATGAAATTCCTGGGGGTAATGGATGGTCGCACTGCCGAGACACAGCCGGGCATGCATATGAATCTCTATGCATGCCCGGCTGTGTCTTGGCAGCGCGACCATCCATTACCCCCGTTCCGGTTCCGTGGCTGGCTGGCTGGCTCCGTTTTGTTTTGTTTGTTTTGCTCCACCCACTTTCGCTGGCCGGCAAAATGCGCCCCAGACTGCTCTGTACCTGCTCTGCTTTTCACACCATGGCAGTTTAGAGCACGTGGACGCAGCGAGAAGAGAAGCAGAACGGTGGCGCGTTGGACCTGAGCGGCAGCGGAGCAGAGCGGCAGTGAAGTGGCAAGCCAGGGACAGCCGGGCATCGGAGGTGAGGGAAGGCACGTGTCTTTCCCCCACCCCTGCCTCCGTTGCCCTGCCGGGGCATGCATCTTCCCCCCCTCCGTTGCCCTGCTGGGGGGAACTCAGCACCCCTCGCTGTCCAGCGAGGGACGCGCGGTTCCTCCTGGCAGGACATCGGAGGCGAGGGAAGGCACGCGTCTTCCCCCCATTGCCCTGCCGGGGGAAACTGCACACACCTCGCTCAGGCTTCTTGCAGAACATGCAGCCCCATCATTTCGATCACTGCCCAAGGCCAGATGCGGCACTTCTTTAATGTACCGAAGTGTCCGTGTGTGATGGAAGGTGTCTCCTAAGACTGGGTGCTGTTGCCAGGGGAGGGGCTGATGGGAACGGAGGTTTTTTAAAAAATTGATCGCCTAAGAGTGCAAGTCTATGAATGTCTACTCAGAAGTAAGTCCCATTATAGTAAATGGCACTTACTCCCGGGTATTAATAGGATTGCACCCCATCTTAATTAAAACTGCAGTCCAATGCACACACTGCCCCAGGAGTAAAGCACATTGAATTCAATCTGACTTACTTCTGAGCAAACAGAAGTTGACAGATGCCGGCTGGCCACTGAACGTAAGGAGCGTGCAGGCTGGGGCAAACGTGACTGGCTGCTGAGTAACAGTTTGAGCCGACACCAGGCTGTCCTCCTCTCCCTCAACTTGTGCAACAATCCTCCGATCCGGACTGGGGCTCAGCGTGTCATGGGGTGTGTGGGGCACGTGCTTGTGTGCAGGACACCAAAGAGAGGTGCCAGGCAAGCATACAGCATGAGGTGAGGCGAGAAGGAAAGCGAGCTGCAGGAGACAAAATGTAGGAACATTTGCTGCGTTTCTGTATTAGTACTATTTGCCTTCTCCAGAATGGAAAAGCAGATACTGTGCTGCTAAGTTGCACAGCCCCCTTTGTATTAGCACACATTAGGAATGGCCCTTGCCTTCTCCACAGCTATGTTTCTGTGAAGTGGGAAGGGGAGGGGGTCAAACTAATTGGGCAACAGATGTATTTGTTTTGCTCCCATTCATCCTGTTAATATTTAAGGTGGAGAGGATCTAATTTTTTACATTAAGAGATGTTTGCATGAGGCAAGCTGAATCTCCTTACCTACATGCACACTCCTTGTGATGTAAAAATGAGGTATTCTCTGTTTGACAAGTGCATGAAACAGATATCTACATAAAAAAATGGCTACTGCTATCATTTTTTGGTTTGATCCAGAGTTGCAAACAAATCTTTTAAATTCTGAAATAAGTCTTTGGAGGCTGCCCCTTTATCTTACTTTCTGACCTTAAAAGTGTTTTTCTTTAATCCAGTACAATGCCTCTCAAACTTTTTATCACGGTCCAGGGCCCAAAGGAAGTGATGTCATCAAGCAAGAATATTTTAACATCCCATATGACAAAATCAAATCTAACTAAGCAGGTTAGATATTTACAATAAGAGTAAGATTAAAAAATATTTAAAGAACTTTCCTAACTCTTCCAAACCCTTTACAACTTCATATTTACATAGCATTAATTAAGCTCATTAAGTAATCAAATAAAAAGCAATGGGTTCCAATATGTATTTTTTTTCTTTTGTTCTTGGGGTGGTGGTGTAACATTGGCATATCTAAATATATTTTGGGGTAAAAGGTAAAAAAAATTCCTTGACCCCTGATTTAGCCAAACGTAATTCCTAGATTTACTTAAATTTGCTAATGCTAATCCTGCCACATTACTATGCATATCTTTCGAATATCTTTTCAAGTAACATAGGTGGGGGAGGGGAGCATCCCCAAACAGGTTTGATGCCTTAAGAAGGATCCCCCCACCTACCTCACATTCATGTACCCCTACCATCACAATTGCCTGGGGATACCTATAATCAAGATCTTCCAAGAAGTTACTTAAATAGCTCAATTGCTGATCCCTCTTAGTAGTGGCAATCGGAATATAGATGTTAATGACTATTAGAATTGATTCTGTTAATGCCAATTTAATGGCCTGAATTTTGCAATGGTCATCTGCCATACCTATCAGGACTGACTTAAGACACTTTGAGACCAGCCATACTGGGGGGCGGGGAAGATGGCCGCAAGGCAAGTCGCATATATCCTTCGTGGATGGTGCAGCTGAGCTGTGTTCTGTTCCAGACTCTTCTATCCAAGAAGAGGATGGCTTTCGGCATCAGGAGAGATGATCAGAAGGTTGGCAGATTGCTTGACCAAACCTCAGAATGTCGGCCGGTCCGGGGACAGGGAAAGCCTGCCGTGTAACAACAGGACGACAGATTCCTGCGTCTTGTGAGCGCAGGGCCGATGGCCGTCAGACCTCGGAGGTAACAGCTGGATGGAATGCCGATTGGAAAAATCGGGAAGGAATTCTATTTTCTGCTTGCCCTTGGCAGAAAAACAGGAGGTGCAAGGCGAAGAAAACTACTGAACTGAACCCATTAAGCGGTTGAAGACAATGAAGACAGAACTTCCACCTCGTAAAGAAGATGGCCGATGACAGGCTTTAGAATCATCGGATTTATTTTGAGATGCATGTTTCAGACGCCATGCTTATTGAGGTGCGTGCTATATATTTACAGTGTTTTTTTTATAACAAGTTTTATAAGCGAGATGAAACAAGAAGAAGAAAGGGAAATTTTTTTTCTTTTTTTACTTCGAGCAGAAGATTGTGGTCCAGGACTTTATAACAAAGTTTTACAACCTGAGTTGTAAAGTTTTACAATCAGTTTACAACCAGTTTATCCAATTGACTTGACTTGATGGATGAGATCAAAGTACCCCTGCTTGTAACTTAAGAGGTTCTGAATTGAAGAGAAAAGACAGTATACACCATTTGAAGATATCATAGAACTTTACAAGATAGATAGACAGATCGAAGATTTTTTTGAGACATTTGTTTTAGCTGGCAGCCTCTCTGTGGGAGGGAGAGGCTGCCAGCTTTTCCTCTCTTGGTGGGAGAAAGAGAGGCAAGAATTAATTATAATCCTTCGCTCTGGTCTTAAGTAAATTCTGATTGTTTGAAGATTATTATGTAACAGATGTAAAATTTGTGATACTATTATAGAAAGTAAATGTGGAGAAATAAGTGAAATTTTTATAGCTAAAGATTGGTTTCAAAATGGCGATTGCAGGACAGAGAAGATAGGGAAACAAAGAAGGGCGTATACATGTGGTTGAAGTTTATGACGTAGAGGCTCGAGGGAATGTTAGACAAGTTATGGGCAGAGATATATAATTAAACAAGAATTTATGGATTTTGAAGGATAATCATGGTTTTTTTTTAAAAAAAGGGGAAAATGTGACTAAAGAGTGTAAGATAGTCCTGTCATCACATATTATATAATACTAGTTAGAATCAGCTGCAGAATTGCTAGTAACGTAAAATTGTTATGCGTAGTGAAAGTATAATGCAACTTTACAGATTTTGCTGTTTTATTTTTTTGGAGTCTTCTTTTTGTTTTGATGTTAACTATATACACATCTTTTCTATTGCTTAGATGGTTTTTACCTTTCTCTTTTAAATGTTAGTTTTTGGTGTAAGTGCAGGGAATATATAGATAAGAAAGATGAGTTAATTTAATGAACGTATTATTGTGAGAGATATACACCAATAACGGGCATTTGAATGATATAACAAGCTTAATTGTAGAATTCTATTCTATATAGGTAGCTAGAAATTTTCATTTTAGATATGCTTGTAACCCTCCGTCACCTTATGTTTTTTTCCTATGTTCTCCATTTCCCTTATGTGATTTCTTTCCTTGTCCCATGACTTAAAGAATAAACTTTAAAATAAGGGATCAAAAAAGAGTCCCTCCTTAGAGAACCCCGTATATAGGTGTTATTATGTGAATGCCCGCAGTCTCCGAGCAAAGATGGGGGAACTGGAATGTTTGGTGGCTAGGGAAAACATTGATATAGTAGGCATAGGAAACCTGGTGGAATGCAGAGAACCAGTGGGATACTGCCATCCCAGGCTATAAACTCTGTAGGAGGGACAGGGAAGGGCGTGTTGGCGGAGGGGTGGCCATCTATATCAAGGAAGGGATAGAATCCAGCAGAGTAGAAACTGAAGGTGGGCCAGACTCCACCATAGAGTCACTGTGGGTTAAACTACCAGGCCATAAGAGCAATGTAATAGTAGGGGGGGTGCTATTGTCCTCCCGATTAAAAACTTGAAGGGGACCTTGAAATGAGGAAACAAATCAGGGCAGTGACCAAGAGAGACAGGATTGTAATCATGGGGGACTTCAATTACCCTCGTATCGACTGGGTCAACTGCTTGATGTGATTCCATGACGTGCTAAATGACTGTGCCTTAGAGCAGCTAGTCATGGAGCCCACCAGAGGACAGATGACTCTGGATTTAATATTGTGTGGTACGCGGGACCTAGTTAGGATTGTCAGTGTTACTGAGCCATTGGGGAACAGTGACCATGCTGCGATTGGTTTTGCCATGCATGTCCAGGAAAGAGTGCAGAGCAAATCTGACACAAGAACCCTTGACTTTTGAGAGGCAGATTTCCCTCAGATGAGGAGGCTAGTTAGAAAGAAATTGAAAAGGAAGGTAAAAAGAGTCCAATCCCTCCAGGCTGCATGGAGGCTGTTTAAAATAACAGTAGTAGAGTCCCAGCGGAAGTGTATACTGCAAAGAAAGAAGGGCTCAACAAGGTCCAGGAGGGTGCCTGCATGGCTGGCAAACAAAGATAGAGAAGCTGTAAAGAGCAAGGAAGCTTCCATCCATAAATGGAAGTCTTGCCTCAGTGAGGAGAATAAAAAAGAACATCAAGCCTGGCAAAAGACAAGTTAAGAAGGTGATACAGGAGGCCAAGAAAGCGTTTGAGGAACGCATGGCTAGCAACATAAAGGGGAATAATAAAAGCTTCTTCAAATATGTTAGAAGCAGGAAACTGCCAGAGAGGCGGTTGGCCCACTGGATGGTGAGGGAGGGAAAGAGGAGATAAAAGGGGACTTGGAGATTGCAGAGAAATGAAATGAATTCTTTGCATCTGTTTTCACAGCAGAAGAACATGGGCAGATACCGCAGCCTGAACAGCCCTTCCTAACTAAGGAATTAAATCAGATAATGGTTAATAAAGATCATAAGAACATAAGAACATAAGAACATAAGAAGAGCCCTGCTGGATCAGGCCAAAGGCCCATCTAGTCCAGCTTCCTGTATCTCACAGCGGCCCACCAGGTGCCCCAGGGAGGCATGAAACAACAAGATCCTGTTGCATCCTGTTGCCACTCCCTTGCACCCGGTACCAGTAGCCCACCACCTTTGTAAGGAGGTTGCACAATCCATCATTGCCTATAGCCCATGATGGACCTTTCCTCCAGAAATCTGTCCAATCCCCTCTTAAAGGCATCAAGACCAGATGCCATCACCACCTCCTGTGGCAAGGAGTTCCACAGATTAACTACCCGGTGGGTAAAAAAGTACTTCCTTTTATCTGTTTTAACTCTCCCAACCCTCAGTTTTAGTGGATGCCCCCTGGTTCTGGTGTTTTGAGAGAGGGAAAAGAACATCCCTCTATCGACTTTATCCCTTCCATGCATAATTTTGTATGTCTCAATCATGTCCCCCCCCAGGTGCCTTTTTTCTAGGCTGAAGAGCCCCAAACGCTGCAGTCTTTCTTCATAAGGAAGGTGCCCCAGCCCCGTAATCATTTTCGTCACCCTCTTCTGCACCTTTTCCAGCTCCACTATGTCCTTTTTGAGGTGCGGTGACCAGAACTGCACACAATATTCCAGGTGCGGCCTTACCATCGATTTGTACAATGGCATGATAATATTGGCTGTTTTATTTTCAACCCTTTTTTTAATTACCCCAAGCATGGAACTGACCTTCTTAATTGCTGCCGCACACTGGGTTGATACCTTCATTGAATTATCCACCAGCACCTCAAGATCTCTCTCCTGAGCTGTCACAGACAGCTCAGAACCCATTAGTGTATAGTATAGGGGAAGTTTTGGTTTTTGGCCCCAATGTGCATCACTTTACACTTGTCTATGTTGACACGCATCTGCCATCTGGCTGCCCATTCCCCCAACTTGGAGAGGTCCTTCTGGAGCTCTTCACAATCCTTTCTGGTCTTCACCACCCAAAAATTTTTTGTGTCATCTGCAACCTTGGCCACCTCGCTGCTTATCCCTGTCTCCAGGTCATGTATGAATAAGTTGAAAAACACAGGCCCCAAGACAGATCCCTGGGGCACTCTGCTTTTCACCTCTCTCCATTGTGAAAATTGCCCATTGACCCCCACTCTCTGTTTCCTGGCCCTCAACCAATTCTGGATCCATAAGAGGACCTGCCCTCTTATTCCCTGACTGTGAAGTTTCTTCAGCAGCCTTTGGTGGGGGACTGTGTCAAACGCCTTCTGAATATCCAGGTATAGGATATCCACAGGTTCACCCACATCCACGTGCCTGTTGACCTTTTCAAAGAATTCCAAAAGATTTGTAAGGCAAGACGTACCCTTACAGAAGCGATGCTGACTTTCCTTTAGCACAGTGGTCAGGGAACTGGGGTAAATTACCCCAAATGGGGTAAAAATGAAATTCCTGGGGGTAATGGACAGCTAGGAGTATGCTCCGCCCCCTTTTCCCTCATCCTCCCTTCATGACCAACGTTCTCTCTTCTGACCAATGGGAAGTTCCTCTCACGCTTGATGGATTTCCCTTGCTTCC
Source organism: Lerista edwardsae (assembly GCA_029204185.1). Taxonomy (NCBI): domain Eukaryota; kingdom Metazoa; phylum Chordata; class Lepidosauria; order Squamata; family Scincidae; genus Lerista; species Lerista edwardsae. The sequence goes on from JAJKFI010011386.1 coordinate 1,840,375, forward strand.
AGTAGGAGATTAGAAGCGGCAAGGTACTTGGCCCCCAATAGGCAGCGTTCCCCTCCCTTCCCAGGTGGCAAAGAAGGCCGTGGTTATCAATCCCGCTGTTGGTAGAGGGAGAAAGAAGCAACAGCAGAGAAAATGGCAGCCGTGGCTGCAACTGCAGTGGTGCTGGGTGATGGGGGAGCCGGCGAGGCCAAGCCTATTCCGGGCAGCGAGGTGGGCGCAGACCCGCTCCCAGCTGGCACTCAGGCAGCCATGGAGTCGGCAGTGCTCAATGCCAGTGAAAGAGTCTGAGCCAGCTCCGGGTGGGGAGGCTGAGGAGCTGCCACCGCCACCGCCACCCAGGAGCCCGGCAGGGACACGGGACGTGCAGGCGTGGGGGAGGGTCTGGTGAGCGGCTGAGGGGTGTGTGTGCATGTGCCTGCAGGTGTGCACGTGTGTGTGTGTGTGTGTTGAGAGGACTTCTGTGGACCTGTCTCTTTGCTTGTGAGCAGCTAGGGCTCTCCCTGGGTTTGCCTTGTCTTGCTGTCCTAAGGAGTGGGGCGGGCAGGCAGGCAAGCGAGTGGGGGGAGGGCTGTGGTGCCTGCGCAGGGAGTCAGGGACACAAAGAGAGGCAGGAGGCAACGAGGCAAGGCTAACAGCAGAAAACAAAAACAAAACTGCTGTTGCTGGCCTCTCTCTCTCTCTCTCTCTCTCTCTGTGTGTGTGTGTGTGTGTGTGTGTGTGAGAGAGAGAGAGAGAGAGAGAGAGAGAGAGCCAGCCCCAATCTGAATTCATTATAGAGAGAAATCTTAAGTCCAAGCACCTAAACCTGTTGTCCAAAAGGTAAGGTACTTGTAACCCAGAAGGGTTGAATTCTATTCTCTCAAGGTCTGCAGGTGTACCCAAACTCTTTACAACTTCATATTTACATAGCATTAATTAAGCTCATTAATTAATCAAATAAAAAGCAATGGGTTCCAATATGTAATTTTTTTTCTTTTGTTCTGGCGCGGGGGGGGGGGGGTTAACGTCAAGGGGATAACATTGGCGTATCTAAATATATTTTGGGGTAAAAGGTAAAAAAGTTCCCTGACCCCTGAGTAGGTAAACTGAAGGGATGATGGACAGCCCCAAAGTTTTGATAACTACAGGCATTGTGATCAATGCCGGGCTCTCAGCAAGACCATTTGGAAAAGACAAAGGGGAACACATACCACAAACCCGTGGGCCAATCTTGATGAAGGGTGTATGCCCACAGTTGCTAGAATAACCAAGGAACAGCAATGGTGCCATCAATCCAAACTGACATGCCAATAAGGCAAAGACCCATGGATGAAGTTTCCACTGCTTGACTGATCTCCTGGCAGCTCTGCCAGGTGGTGGGGTTGCTTCTGAGCAGCTTGTAAGTGCCTGTCTCTCTCTCTCTCACACACACACCCATAAGAGCTGGCTGGGGATGGGGTTGCTTCTGAGCAGCTTGTAAGTGCCTGCAGTCTCTCTCTCTCTCACACACACACCCATAAGGGCTGAGTGGGAGTGGAGTTGCTTCTGAGCAGTTTGTAAGTGCCTTCAGACTCTCTCTCACACACACCAATAAGAACTGGTTGGGATTGCTGCTGAGCAGCTTAACAGAGAAGCTGGGGATGATCCTGCAAGGTGGGGAGGGAAGTCTGAAAAGGAATGCATTTCTAGGAGCCCACCTACATCAGCAACGAGTGGGCGGAGCCAGCCCTAATTTCAACAAATGGAACGCTGTTCTGGGGCGTTCCAGCTACATTACATCACTGCTTGCAGAGCTCTCCAAGAACCACGTGGGGCAAGTTCTGCCTTGAGATGGGCAGCAAGCACATTGAGGCTGCATCACTAGGGAGCTTCTTCCATGCAAGCTTGGGACTCCATTTTTCTGTCATCCAAATTGGCCATGGATGGCAGTTTCTTTTGCCTGCCCCAGACTGGCGAGGGAGGGATGGGTGTTCAGTAGGTTACATGATTTATGTTTGTGCTTAATAAAGTTAAACCCCAACCTCATTTTAGTGTCTTCCTTGGGGGTGATGCAAGGATAATAGTTTAGAATGCCAGATGCAGGGGAGTGGCAGCGAGATACAAGTATCTGGTTATCTTGCGTGCTCCCTGAGGCATCTGGTGGGCCACTGTGAGACACAGGAAGCGGAATTAGATGGGCCTTGGGCCTGATCCAGCAGGGCTTTTCTTATGTTCTTTTGTTCTTAATCCCAGCTCCCAGATAGTTGCTAGAAGGCTCATTCCTATGTGAAACAAAGCAAAAGCATCAACCCCAGCTCCCACCCCACTATGAGAACTTTATGCTGAGCCTGGAAGCCTGACTCTTCAGTAGCTATTGGACTGTGTCGAGAGTGCTGATTTGGAGGAAAATTAGGAATTCCTTACCTGGGAATCTCCTATTCTGGGGTGAGGAAAGGGGGGGCATTCTGAACCAATGGGAATGTCCCTCACTCCGGAAGGCAGGGTCGGATTCTCAGATCTTGCTCCTCATTGGTGGGAGGGCATCCCACTCCCAGTCCGGCCCTGCCTTTTGGAGGACAAGGTCGTAGTTTCTGGAGCTCTGTGGAGCTCAGTTCTCAGATCGCATGATTTTCTACTTTCTATTTTCTCCTCTTTACTTCATATTTTCTTTCTCATTTTTCCTCACCTGCTCTGGCCTTTCTGTCCCTTTCGGAGGTGAGGCGATCGCTCCAGTTAATAGCAGCAGCTGTGAGGCAACAGGCTGTGAGGCCTGCTTGGTTGCCTTGACAACAGGACCTGCTGCCAGTGTGAGCACTGCAGGGAGTGCAGAGGCCAGGCCTGCAGCAGAGGACGCAGGCACTCGGCCTGGAGGCTCAGATCCCGCCGCGGAGGAGTGGGCCCTTAGGTGCCACCGCCACGAGGCTCAGATCCTGCCGCGGAGGAGTGGGCCCTTAGGTTCCACCGCCACGAGCGCAGAGCCATTGAATATTATTTGAATCTCGTGTTCTTGCACCATAGACGAGACTGATTCTACCACACTCTTCGCTCTTATACCACTAATATAATTCATCATTAGTATCAGTTCCTGTGCTTGTGTCACTGAGTGGGTCATTTTAGCTTTTCTTTGAGGGATTGTAGCCTGAGGAACTCCATGAGGCCTCCATGCTGCAGTAAAGCAACTAAGTGCCCAACTAAAGTGCCCTATACAATTTTTCAGTACTGATGCAGCCACAATGAAGCCCCAAGGCAAGAGAATATTTGTGCCCTTACCTGGAGGAGACCTCTGTGACTGCCCCCACACTGCAGGATGCAGCACATGCCTCACTGGTACAGCTGGATCACCACTAGAAAGTTGGATAGGATTAGACCTTAGGTACTCATGCCAATGCCTGCAATCTGTGAACCTGTGTCATGGGTGCACAGAAGCACCATCACATTTTTTCCCCTCAGAGGAGTGTAGGTTTTCACCAGTAGGTAAATGGTAAAGGCTTGTGAATTGTCAGGCAATTATCCTAAATGGCTTGTGAATGGTCAGTGGTTAGAAAAAATAATATTCTTATCTAGATGATTTGTGCCTAAGGATACTATCCAGGCTAAATGGCTTGTGAATGGTCAGTGTTTAGAATAAACAATAGGAAAGCCTTATGCAGATTTTTTTGTCAATTCTGACCTTGGTGATTGTTCTAACAGCTCATCACCTAGCTGATGCCTTAGCTGTGCCTTCCTGCACATCTCCAAAATCAACTATAAGGACCACTCAGGTAAACACTGCAGTGATGCCTGCCCTCCCAACCTACAGAAATCATTATCCTCTTTCACCTAACTTGTCTCCCAAAAATTGTTGGCCTACAAAGAAACACACAGTTTGAATGGAAATAGATGTGGGAAGTCCCATCGGTGCATTAGTGTGCCAATTATTTAAAAAATAATTACAGGTGCTAATTGTACCTGAAAGCTTTAAAGTTGACTCAGTGAGAAAGGTTAGCTCCTGCCCTAACATAGGAAGCTGAAATGGCAACTTTCATTTCAGATTTGGGGGAAAAAAATGGCCCCCCAAAAAACAAAACAAAAAAACAAAATTCTGCTGCTGCATCAGTTTCTTAACTGATGACATGGGTGGACAGTCAAAACATCTGTTCCTCTAAAAACATTCATCCTTACACTGTTTACAGTGCACATTTCAGGCCATTTGTGGAGCCATTTTTTGAAAATCTCTGTTATAAATCAGTGCGCAAGCACACCAATGGGAGGAAATGAGTTGGACTGCAACCTGACTCTTATATGTATTTTAAGATATCTTTCCAAACCTTCTTGAAGGAAATTCAAGATGTGTTGTATTTTCGGTCTTATAGGAACAACCCCCTTGTCTCTGCGACAGAACCAGAATTTTTTTTTCCAAATTAAGGCATACACCTTGTTGGTGAAAGGCCTCCTTGGTGCTTACAACACTGCCAGAGTATCCGCAGCCTGACAATGCCTCCCATTCAACAGCCAAACCGTCAGCTTGTATAAATCTGGCTGAGGATGCACTTGGGGCCCTTGAGTAAGAAAATCTGACCTTAACTCTAAGGACCAACCTGAACTTTCCACTATCCAGAGGATGTCTAGAAACCATGGATGTCTGGGCCACCAGGGGGCTACTGTTGCACCTTGATCGTGCATTCGTCTCAGCATCAACTGAAGCAATGAAAAATGAAAAAGGGGGAAATGAATATAGGAGACAGTTTGGCCAGGGGGTCTGGAATGCATTTCCACTCTCTCCCACACTGTCCATGAGAAGAACCTTGCCACCTGAGCATTGTTTCTTGCGGCTAACAGGTCGAGGACTGGTTGACTGAATCGAGTTGCCACCTGCCATGAACATTTGCCATTCTGCTTAAGCAGTTGCCAACTCAACTAATTCACATCTATATTGGCTGTCCCTGTGAGATGCTCTACCGTTATTGAAGCTAGGTGGCACAGTAAGGAAGTTTCTTTCATTAGGACTTGGAGTGGGTTCCTCTCTGCCTGCCCACATGAGTCTTTGTTATCACGTTGTCTGAACGGACCATGACATTAAAAAATGGAATTCTTACCTGTGAATGTCCTATTCGTGGAAGAGGGAGGAAGGCATTCTCTCACCACATAGGAAGCCCCTCCCACTCAGAGAGGCAGAGTCGGACCTGCTTGAAGACTCCTCTTCTGATGGGGAGGAGCTCTCAACCCAGTCTGGATCTGAATTGCTGAGATTGAAATTCCCCCACATCACAGACACTGCTTCTGGAAAACAATTATTATACCAAACTAGCACTAAATGAATGTAGAGAACAAGAAGGTAAAAACAGATCACACCATAAGTGACAGAATACACACAGAATTCCGAAGAGTCTAAAGAAAAGTGGAAGTGGGGTATCAGGAAACCTGGCCTCAGGAGTCCCTGTCTAAATACCCCCCGTCCAACTACCACCAATACTACAAAGACAAATCAAATTGAAAGCCAAGCCAGAAAGTGGTGGGCAGAATGCCCTCCTCCCTTTTCCAAGAACAGGACATTCACAAGTAAGAATTCCATTTTTCTCTGGAAGAGGGAGGAGGGCATTCTCTCACCATGTGGCATGTAACAGAGATACATCCGAAATAACGGGGGCCAGCTTTGGCTATTTTTGTTTTGATAACACTGACTTCAGGACCCTTCTACCAAAAGAGGCCTCTGCAGATGCATAGGCATCAATTTTGTAGTGTTTTATAAATGTGTCAGGAGAGGACCACACTGCTGCTCTACAGACCTCTCTTTTGAGTGCCCTTAGGAGGTTCCTTTCCAAACACTTTATATGCTTCTTCTTGCTAATCTAATCCAGCGAGACAGAGGTAGGCACCTTCTCACCAACTTTTGAACCCTCAAATTCAATGAAAAAAGGAATCAGTCTTTCTAATTTCTTGCATTCTATCTGTATAAAACTGCAACACTCTCCTGACATCAAGTGGATGCCATGCCTGTTCCTTTGGATGGTTTGGTACAAAAAAAAGGAAGTAAGGAACCCTTACACCAAAACTTCTTCCAGGTAGATCAGAGGTCCCCAAACTTTTTTGTCCTATGGACCACTTCCCGAATTATTTTTTTGCCGTAGACCCCCTGCCTGCCTAATATTAAATTTTCCTAAACTTTATATTGTCAAATAGGTTTTTCACAGCTGACACAGTGCTGTTCACTTTGATGTTGTTGTTGTTCAGTCGCTAAGTCATGTCCGACTCTTTGCGACCCCATGGACCACAGCGCGCCAGGCCTCCCTGTCCTCCACTAGCTTCTGGAGTTTGCCCAATTTCATGTTCATTGCTTCGGTGACACTATCTAACCATCTCATCCTCTGCCGCCCCTTCTCCTTTTGCCTTCCATCCTTCCTAGCATCAGAGGGTCTTTTCTAAAGAGTCCTCTCTTCTTATGAGGTGACCAAAGAACTTGAGCTTCAGCTTCAGAATTTGTCCTTCCAGGGAGCAATCAGGCTTGACTTCCTGGAGGATGGACCGATTGGACCTCCTTGCAGTCCAGGGGACTCGCAAGCGTCTTCTCCAACACCATAATTCAAAAGCATCTATTCTTCGGCGCTCTGCCTTGCTTATGGTCCAGCTCTCACAGCCATACATTGCTACTGGGAAAACTATCGCTTTGATTATGCGAACCTTTGTTGGCAGGGTGATGTCACAGCTTTTTATTAAGTTGTCTAAGTTCGCCATAGCTTTCCTCCCAAGAAGTAAACATCTTTTAATTTCATGGCTGCAGTCACCATCTGCGGTGATCTTGGAGGCCAGGAAAATAAAGTCTTTCACTGCTTCCAATTCTTCCCCTTCTATTTGCCAGGAAGTGATGGGAGTGGTGGCCATGATCTTAGTTCTTTTAATGTTGAGCTTCAAGCCAATTTTTGCACTTTCCTCTTTCACCCTCATCAGAAGGTTCTTTAGGTCTTCCTCACTTTCTGCGATTAGAGTGGTATCGTCTGCGTATGTTGATGTTTCTCCCAGCAATCTTGATTCCAGCTTGTGAATCATCCAGCCCTGCCCTCATGATGCCTTCCTCACTTTGATAGGGCTTTGTAAAAAAAGAAAACGAATTTAAATTTTTTATTCAAACCTTCATTGAAACAATTAAATTAAAAATCTTATTTTTATGTAAAATAAAACAAAAGTAAACAATTGTTGTTGTTCAGTCGCTAAGTCATGTCCGACCCCATGGACCACAGCACGCCAGGCCTCCCTGTCCTCTACTAGCTTCCGGCGTTCACCCAATTTCATGTTCGTCGCTTCGGTGACACTATCTAACCATCTCATCCTCTGCCACCCCCTTTACTTCTCCTTTTGCCCTCAATCTTTCCCAGCATGAGGGTCTTTTCTAAAGAGTCCTCTCTTCTCATGAGGTGGCCAAAGTACTTGAGCTTCAGCTTCAGGATTTGTCCTTCCAGGGTGCAATTAGGCTTGACTTCCTGGAGGATCGACCGATTGGATCTCCTTGCAGTCCAGGGGACTCTCAAGAGTCTCCTCCAACAACATAACTCAAAAGCATCTATTCTTAGGCGCTCTGCCTTTCTTATGGTCCAGCTCTCACAGCCATACATTGCTACTGGGAAAACCATCGCTTTGACTAGGCGAACCTTTGTTGGCAGGGTGATGTCTCGGCTTTTGATTAAGTTGTCTAAGTTCGCCATAGCTTTCCTCCCAAGAAGTAAAAGTCTTTTAATTCCATGGCTGCAGTCACCATCTGCGGTGATCTTGGAGGCCAGGAAAATAAAGTCTGTCACTGCTTCCATTTCTTCCCCTTCTATTTGCCAGGAAGTGATGGGAATGGTGGCCATGATCATAGTTTTTTTCATGTTGAGCTTCAAGCCAATTTTTCCTCTTTCACCCTCATCAGAAGGTTCTTTAGGTCTTCCTCACTTTCTGCCATTAGAGTGGTATCGTTGGCATATCTGAGGTTGTTGATATTTCTCCCAGCAATCTTGATTCCAGCTTGTGAATCATCCAGCCCTGCCGTCCTCATGATGTATTCTGCATATAAGTTAAATAAGCAGGGTGACAGTATACACTACAGCCTTATCATACTCCTTTCCCAATTTGAAACCAGTCCGTTGTTCCATGTCCAGTTCTAACTGTTGCTTCCTGACCCGCATACAGGTTTCTCAGAAGGCAGATAAGGTGGTCTGGTACTCCCATCTCTTCAAGAACTTGCCACAGTTTGTTGTGATCCACACAATCAGAGGCTTTAGCATAGTCAATGAAGCAGAGGTAGATGTTTTTCTGGAACTCTCTTGCTTTCTTCATGATCCAGCGAATGTTGGCAATTTGATCTCTAGTTCCTCTGCCTCTTCGGAAACCAGCTTGTACATCTGGTAGTTCTCGATTCACATACTGCTGAAGCCGAGCTTGTAGGATTTTGAGCATCACCTTGCGAGCATGTGAAATTAGTGCAATGGTGTGGTAGTTCGAACAATCTTTGGCATTGCCCTTCTTTGGGATTGGAATGTAAACTGATCTTTTCCAGTCTTGTGGCCACTGCTGGGTTTTCCAAATTTGCTGGCATGTGGAGTGCAGCACTTTGACAGAAACATCTTTTAAGATTTTGAGTAATTCCGCTGGAATGCTGTCACCTCCACTAGCTTTGTTGTTAGTGAGGCTTTCTAAAGCCCATTTGATTTCACACTCCAGGATGTCAGGTTCAAGCTCAGTGACCGCACCTTTGTGGTTATCAGGAACATTTAGATCGGCCTTATAGAGTTCCTCTGTGTATTCTTGCCACCTCTTCTTCATCTCATCTGCTTCTGTGAGGTCCTTGCCGTTCTTGTCCTTTATTGTGCCTACCTTAGCATGAAATTGTCCTTTGATATCTCCAATTTTCTTGAAAAGATCTCTAGTCTTTCCCATTCTATTGTTTTCCTCAATTTCTTTGCATTGCTCATTTAGGAAGGCCTTCCTATCTTTCCTTGCTGTTCTCTGGAAATCTGCATTCAGTTGGGTATACCTTTCCCTTTCTCCCTTGCTTTTGGCTTCCCTTCTTTCCTCAGCTATTTGTAAAGCCTCTTCAGATAGCCACTTTGCCTTCTTGCATTTCTTTCTCTTTGGGATGGTTTTAGTTGCTGCCTCCTGGACAATGTTACAGACCTCCGTCCACAGTTCTTCAGGCACTCTGTCTACCAAATCTAAGCCCCTAAATCAGTGGTGTCATTCAAATGATTTAGGAACAGGAACTCACTTTTGATTGGCACTTGTCAGGATCCGCCCACCGGAAGTGACATCATAAGCTGGAAGTGAGGTCATGGCAGGAAGTGAGGTCATCAAGCAGACCCAACAATTCCCAAAGTATTCCAGATCACCCTCTGAGCATGTTAAGAAGGCCTGAGAGCATGTGAAGCAAACCCAACAATTCCCAAAGTATTCCAGATCACTTGGAGCATGTTAAGAAGGCCTGAGAAGGGGGAAGTCAGCTCTTCCCAATCTAATCCTTTTGGGCTGCGTGTGCCTGACCATACTCTAAAGAGGTCTCAGAATGTACACAAGGTCTTCTAAACCCATCATACTGTCAGTGATTTGGAGGTAGGAGGAATGCAATGACACAGGAAAATAGGATAATCTTTGCGATTATGGACAGAATTCAGCCAATAGTTCTCAAGGCTGCAATTCTAAACACACTTTCTAAAGAGTAAGCCATTCAGCAATATATGCATAAGTCTGAAAGTATAAGCCTGTCTTTTTGGAAGATCCAACTGAAAATAATGGGGCTGACTTCTGAGTAAACAGTTTAGATCAGTCTTTATGTCTTAGGGATTTCAACTGGAGGGAGAGTTAAGCACATGTTTGACTACTCAAAATCAATGCAATGTAAAAGCACTTAAATTACACTGGATCATGCCCAATTAATAATAATAATTATCACCTGTAAATAACTGCTCTGGGTAATCAACGCTGTGCAAACCTTAGAGTTGGCAGGAGGGGAAACCAGCCTTTAACAACAGCTTAATTCACAGAAACTATCATACTGAACTATGATTCCTACTTAGATTTACATCATATAGTGATCCACTTCGCAAGTTACTAGTCCACAGTATCCCAAGTTCAAGCTTCATTTGATGCCATTCAGACCAACAGGATGCTGCATGTCATTTTAGTAGACCTACTATAGAATGGTCACAGAATATGTCGCATATTCACAAGAACTTTCTTGCTTCTCAAGAGAGACAGGAGAAATCTTGTGCTTCACTATGACAAATAATGCTGCTTTAAAGTAGTTCCCACATCATTTAAGATTCCAACAATAAAAGCAACAAACCTTGTGGCAGGAAACCTAGTTAACCCACCGATGGGGGGGGTGTAACTCCCCTCCCCAGGTGTAGCTGCTGCTGCCACCAGCCCAGGCTCAACACAACAAAGGGAGCTCCTGGCAAAAACCCCTTAAAAGAAAGCCAAATAACAGAAGTAAAAAACCCAATTTTATTGACATATATTAAGAGTTATAAATAAAACTACTGAGGCTCTGTACCATAAAACCTGAGTTTTAAAATGATAATAATCAACCCCTTTGTTTATAACTTAACTGAGAGGAACTCAAAGGACAAAAACAAAAAAAAATCCTATAGGATTTTTACCTTACTGTCTAACTACAACCAGCTTCCACAGCACATTGTGAGACTTACCTTCCCTGAGAGCAGCCAAAGGGTTCTGTTCCCTGAGGCTTTTAACTTTATATCAATGAACTAATCACCCCCACCTGAGCCATTTACACTTGAGAAGTTCTCTCCCAACTAACCAGGTTCACATGAAACCACAATTTCATGACACCCACAAAGAACAACAACTACGTGTACATCTTCCCTTTACACTTTTCTAGAGAACTCACCACAGTTCCAAACACAGGGAAAATCAACTTCCACAGAGATCAATACAGTGAATTGCAGGCTACAAGGGAGTGCAGCAGTGCTAAGCTCTGTGCTCACACAAAATCTCTTCATGCACTACGATCCTGCAATGGGGGGAGGGAAGTCTGAAAGGAAAGGCACTTCTAGGAGCACTTAACGGAGAGGCTGGGGGCAATCCTGCAAGGGGGGAGAGAGGTCTGCATTTCTAGGAGCACTTAAAGGAGAGGCTGGGGGGTGATCCTGCAAGGAGGGAGGGAGGTCTGCATTTCTTGGAGCACTCAAAGGAGAGGCTGGGGGGGCGATCCTGCAAGGAGGGAGGGAGGTCTGCATTTCTAGGAGCACTTAAAAGAGAGGCTGGGGGGCGATCCTGCAAGGGGGAGAGGGAGGTCTGCATTTCTAGGAGCACTTAAAAGAGAGGCTGGGAGGCGGTCCTGCAAGGGGGAGAGGGAGGTCTGCATTTCTAGGAGCACTTAACGGAGAGGCTGGGGGATGGAGTCAACAAGTGGGCAGAGCAAACAACAACAACAAACCAAAGCCAGCGATGAATGGGCGGAGCCAGCCCTAAGGTTAGGTTCTGGAACGCATGTTCCAGTGCGTTCCCCCTCCATGACACCACTGCTCCTCTCCCTTGCTGCTGTAGCCAGTAAGCAATGCCAAGATGTTGCTTTTCCCTGTGAGGATTAGCTAAAACGGTGCAGGAGAGGAGTGATTTCCACTGCAAGGTAAGGCTTCTTTCAAAACTTAAGAGCTTTGCCCTCCCTTAGATCTGCCTCTGCTTGCAATTGAAATTCAAATTCAAATGGGTGGGAAATGGCCCCAGTTTCTGGTACAATTAACAAACGGAGCCACACACAAAAAAAACCACAAAGTTCAAAGCAAAAACACACACACCAAGACAAAGTGCAAAGCAAAAAAAACATACAAACACAAACTGTAAAGCAAAAAAAAAAAATGGAGCCAAAAAAACCCAAAGCAAAAAAAACAATGAGCCAGCAATGAGTGAAGTGGGTGGAGTCAGCAATTTGTTGCAACAACCGGAACGCCTAATTGCAACAACCAGAACGCCATTCCGGGGCGTTCCGGCTGAATGACATCACTGCCCTAAATCTATTTGTCACCTCCACTGTATATTTGTTTGGGATCTGATTTAGGTCATACGTGGAGGGCCTAGTGGTTTTCTCTACTTTTTTCAGTTTAAGCCTGAATTTTGCAAGAAGCTCATGATCTGAGCCCCAGTAAGCTCCAGGTCTTGTTTTTACTGCCTGTATAGAACTTCTCCTTCTTTGGCTGCAAAGAATGTAATCAATCTGATTTCGGTGTAGACCATCTGGTGAAGTCCATGTGTACAGTTGCCGTTTGTGTTGCTGGAAAAGGGTGTTTGCTATGACTAATGTGTTCTCCTGACAAAACTCTATCAGTCTTTGCCCTGCTTCATTTTGTACTCCCAGACCAAACTTGCCTGTTATTCCTATTACCTCTTGACTGCCTACTTTAGCATTCCAATCCCCTATGATGAGAAGGACATCTTTTTTGGGTGTTAATTCTAGAAGCTGTTCTAGTTCTTCATAGAAACGGTCAACATTTTCCTCTTCAGCACCAGTGGTTGGGGTGTAGACTTGGATTACTGTGATGTTGAAAGGTTTGCCTTGGATCCGAATGGAAATCATTCTATCATTTTTGAGGTTATACCTCAGTATTGCTGTTCTCACTCTCTTGTTCTGGAAATAGAGTAAGTTCTTGCCAACTCAAATCTCTGAGTTGATACGGAATAAATGGAAGTTGAAATTTCATTAAATGATAGGTGATTCATAAAATATATAATGCCATTTTGCTTCTGTGTGCTTGCTTCAGAAAAAGCTGGAAAGGACTTCTGGTTTTTGCTAGCGGCAAAACAGCTGAGTGAAAGGTCATATACCATATCTGCAAAAAGTGCAGAGCATAGGGCAAGAACCTTGCAGAAAGGGCAAATTAACCACAAACTTATCTCATGATGCTTCTTTCCTTCTGTAAACCAGCTTGCTTGATCTGAGCTAAGTAGAGGAAGTTAGAGTTGGGCAACGGGCCCAGAAGCAGGCAAGGAAAAAAAGACGAAGAAGTCTAAAGCAATGCTTTTAGAGAAGTCTATTTAAGCCTTGTGAAATCTGGACTCTTGGCTTCAGTGAACTTTTGTTAAGCTCAGAGGAGCTGTCCACTGAAGTCTTTGCAGCTGCAAATAATAAACGCTTTGGATCAGAACCCATTCCAGTCTGAGTCTGATTATTGGTTAACTGGTACCATCCTGTTTTATATGGTGCCGTGACTCGGATTTAACAGGCCTTACCTGCCTGTGAGGTGTGAGCCTTTGTGCTCGTGCACTTGGGTTCTCAGCCCTCCAGGCGCCGCCAGGGTTGGTTTACCTGGTGGGGGGCTGTAGAGCGCCAGTGTACGACTCCACACCGCACACACCCACACGGTGAACAGACTGGGTCTGCTGCGGATTTGCTACGGAGGTTCGGCGCGCCACTTGGAGGGTCGTGGATGGCCACAAGGATCCTTGGTAATGTATTAATAGGTCAGGAAGTCCCGGGACAAGGTAGCATGTGGACTAGCCCCCACACCTGGTTTGCTGCTGAGGTCAAGGCTAAACCTCGCAAAGCAGACAAACCATAGGTCAAGAAAAGGTTGGGTATATGAATGTGCAAGTATGAACTTGGTGAGTGCAGAAAGGGCGTAGTTAGCACAAACCTACCGCGATTGTGTACTTCTTGTTTCAAGAAGTTAGACCCCTGAGTCGTGCGGTTTCCATTTCTGGCTGACAGAATGGGCCGCAAAAAGGAGGTGTGATTGTGAATGTTTGTTTTTTCCTTATTGTGTGAACCAGAGATCCCCTCACTCTGGTCTGTCCCCCAGCCTACCTGTGTTTTTGTTTGTTTTAAAAAGTGTGTATTGTTTGTCATGGATAACGGGGGACAAGGCAGCTCAAAGATCTGTACATGTAAGTATAAGATCTGTACATTGCGATGTAGAGCAATGTAGGTAATTTTCAGGCAGAATTTAATCTCCCCTTGCTTTCAGTCAGTTCCAAGCCACAAAACAGGAAAAATGTCCATTTCATATGTTCCCTCTCTCTCCCCCACTTTCTCCTGCCTACAGGAGAAGCAAAACTCTTCAGTTGGTTTCATTTTCCCCAGCTAGCCCAAGTTGTAAATAAGCATAACAAAGCTGAATTTTTAAGGGAAGGCTACGTTTGGCTACGTGTTTGCCTAAAAATAGTTCCAGAGTTAACATGTGTGGAAACTTAACTCAGAAGCTATCTATGCAATTTCCCTTATGCTGGAGAAATTCTATTGGTGGTAATTGCAAGCCTTATTTGCATTTGTTGTCCAAGAGAGCATGGCTCATGAAATTCTGCTTTCCTCAAACCTGTCACTTAACCCTGTAATTGCTGGAAAGAAAGTAAGACAAAGGGCTAGTAAATAGAGCCAGTAATGTAAGCCTTAAAGTGGCTTCGAGTGTGCACGCTGAGAGAGAGTCACCCCCCATAACTTCCAGTAGGGAAACAGTGTCAAAGACTTTTCTTTGTTGTAAAACTATGATTTTAAAACATGTACGATTTTATGGGCTACCTGGGAGTGCCGGTGCAGGGGAGTGGCAACGGAGTGCAAGCATCTTGTTGTGTCATGTACCTGAGAGATCACTGTGAAATGCAAAGAGATAAACCTATGGGCTTACTGAGCCCATGTTTTACCTGTACTGAACAATGTTTTACCTGTTAAGTCTCAGCCTGTTATGCCAGTATTTTTCTTTACTGTGTTTGTGCTTAATAATTGTGCTTAGTGTTTGCTAGTCCATGGTAAAAACAGGTCTGTACTAGGAAAAAGGAGGGAAAAACTGGTTAAGAAAAACTGGTTTTTGGAACAATTGTTTAGTATTATTTGCAGGTCTGTTTGTCTAGTCTTCAGTATGTAAGGCAAGAAATCCTTTACAGGCAAAAAACCTCTTTTGTAATTAAGAAGCAGCTTTTAAAATGACTCAGTGATATTCACTGAATAAAAAAAGTGTTTTCTTGGAAATGGGTTCAAGGCATTCTTGAAGCTAGATATGTAGTAAAGAAAAAAAGTTTTTGCATTTATGTCTCAGTATGTCTGCTTGTAAGGCTTCATGAATTGGTGTGTCAGGAATAAAAGCTATAAAGAAAAAGTAGTTTGTTTAAATGGTTTACTATTTTCCTTCTAGCCTCTGAGCATGTAAAAAGGTAATAAAAAATTAAACTGTTTGTTTAAATTGTTGTTTATAAGTTTAAGTAAGCTAGCTAGCCATCAAAGGGAAAGACTCTTAGGTTATAAAAGTCTGTTCAGTTTAGAAGGTGTTGGGTCTTTTCAAGTAGCCAAAGGAAAAATTTAATATATTTAGTAAGCCCTGGGCCGCCACCTTTGCAAAATAATGAAAAGGAGGCAGCCCACAAAAATGTTAAATTTAACATAGTTTGTGTGTGCACAAAATGCTGTTGTAAATATTCTCTGTTGTTATGAATATTAGGCTATTGTTGTGTTGTTAAGTTGCGGTGTTACAAAGGCCCTAATATCAGATTTGTTTAAAACATGTTTAAAATATGTTGCTTTTTCCAAAATTCCCACCACCTTTAAGTAGAAAAAGTTAACCATTTTGGTAAACTTATGGTCTTAAGAAAATTACAAATGTGTTTCTCGTGTCAGTTTTAAAAGGTTGAAGTTGTTCTGAGTTTAGTTTATGTTTAAGTGTAATACAACACTACCAGTCATAATTTACTTTTGTTTATATTATAAGTTCTGTTGTTTTAAAATAAAAGAAAGAACAGAAATGTTTGCAAAAAGTCTAAAAATTTCTAATGGAAAATAAGGTTAAAGCATGTGGGTGCGTTTGGTTCTGGCGAGAAGCAGCGATGGATGTTTTTGAAAGGGATATCTATAAATGTATAAAAAGTCATTTTTGTGTATGGAAGGCCAACCCTGCGGGGTGGAATGAACATGAGGGGGATAAAACAGCTGTGGTAAAAGTGTAGACAATCGGGCTTAGCAGGGGGGTTTTTTTGCGTGTCTTTTATGTTGGTTTTAAAATTGTTAATGGTTTCATGCCAAGAATAAAGCTTAAGAGCAGCTAATAATAAATAAAAACAGTTTTTTCCAGTCTGTTTCTAATGCATTGAAAAAAAGCAGTACATATACATCTTTTTTAAAGTTATAAAACTGTTAACAGATGGCAAATGTTAAATAAAACATTATTGAATTTTCAGATTCAAACATTTGATTTATTGAAGATGCAAAACAGCAGACCTATAGAATTTGAAGCAAATTAAAAAAAAATTGTATCTCATTTTTGTTTCATTTTGTTAAAAATTTCTGTCTAAAAAGAAATCTTTTTTCTGTTTAAAAAGGATAATAAATATACAGTTTAAGCATGCCACCTATTAGACGGCGTTACATTACATGGCGAAGAAGGAAAAATTATCAAACCCTGGTGCTCCCAATTTTAAAATTAAACAATGTAGTAAAAAGTTTCAGCAGTTGTCCACATTTATCATAGGAACTCAAAGTGAGTCATACTTTTCCTTTAATATGGGTTGTAAGTCAAGCAAAAACTAGTACATTATTTCTTATGCCTATAACGCCTTTTTACGTTATTCAGGCGTTAAATAATAAAAAGTATCAACTATTTACTATTCACAACGCAGACACAAAAGACCCTAGCCAGCAGCAGTGTATATAAAACAGGTGCCAATAAACTGCAAATTTGTAAAAAGTCTTCTTCAAATTGGTCATACTGCTTTATTGCAAAAAAAGTGTGTAAAATGTAAAAATTATTCAAATACACCTAAAAGACTCCTGTATCAACAGTTAATTCCTCCACTTTTGCATGATCTTGTTTTACTCTGAAGTTTTCATTCTTGCTTACATCAGACTTGGAAAATCCAGTGCCAAGGAAATAAAAATTAGCTTGTACGGTGCAAAGAAGCATTATCAGACAAATTGTTCCATTCTAAGTTTTTAATAAAATGTGTAGGTTCACAAAAATGTAAATTTGTTGTGTATAAAATTTATAACCGTGGTGTTTTTAAGCAGCAACAGTTCCGTCCTTGTCAGATTTCCACTTCTAATAACTGGTTCCTTAATGGAATATTTGTAAGTAAAAAAGAACATTTAATGCAAATGTACTGTTTAAAATGTAATTTAAAATCCAGTAGCAGCGACTCTTAACAGCTGTAGTCGTATCACCATTAGTAATTCAAATAGCTGCGTATCACCTCTTGTTAACCTGCAAAATTAGCTATCAAACTCTAAGTAAGCCCAAAGCATTCAGAATAACATAAAAATTATAACTTGTAGTTAGACATTTTTATTATTGGCTAAGATTTAAACTTGCTTCTATCTCTGCTTCTGTATTAGCTTCAATGCAAAGAATAGTAACTGGTTAAAATTCAAAAATATTAGTTAAAACTTCTGTTCCTGTAATTACAGCCTGCTTAAACCGAGCTAAATGCAAAAAGCTAAGCACAGGCCCCACAAAGTAATAACAAAATAAAACTGTTTTCCAGGAAAAAAAAAGAAACAAGCTTGTAAAAAGCTAAAAGCATAGAATGTAAAAGTTGCTAATGTGTTTTTTTCAGGAACTTGTAGCTAAAAGCTTATCATTGCTATGACCACAACTAAATATCAGCTGTTCCTTTAAAAAATAACACAAAACAATAAGTTCCAGAGCATACTAAGAATTCTGTGTCCACTTGTAGCAATAAGCATTAGTCTGTGTGTATAAAAGCTGTGCTGTAATAAAAAGCTTGCATGAGCATAATTAATATAATTCATCCTAGAAAGAGAAGCCCCGGGATAAATAATTCTACAGAAACCAAAGTGCCTTTCTTTACCTCGTTTTTAGTAAAGTCTGTGTTTTAAACTAAAATGTTTAAGCCATCTAACTGTTTTCTCATTGTTGCTTGCAAGCTAGCTAAAAAATGCTACTTTCCTCAGACAGGGAAGAAGTGCATTAACCTTATGTGCGCTAAACTGTTAAAAACAGTGAAGGGTTAGCCTAGTGGTAAAAAAATTTATAACAGTATCTTCCATGTACGGTTAACAATTCCACATACTTACAGTGACAATAGCCACATAATAAAGCAAGTAACAAGTAACAGACCTAAATGCAAGTATGATTAAGTGTATTAAATATGTATAACTAATAAATGTGTATAAGTACCAGGGTAACTAACCATGAAACCATTAACATGCCTATAATACATAATTAAATAATGCCTGATGCTAAAGTCATATCAGCAGTATTAAACATAAAAATAGATAAACGTAGGCACCAATAAATTAGTATAAAGCTAATACTTTAGTCAAAAAAAAATACAGCCAACAAAAAAATGTTTGTATGTTATAATACATTTTATCATCTATAGCAAAAGTACTCTCAGTTGCACCCACTTGGGCAAATCTCTATAAAAATAATAATTAAATGCCTAATGAGATTTTAAAGGAACTACCTTTATATTAAAAACCAAATTAATTTGTTCAAGTTCAGTATAAAAAATACCTTAAGGAAAGTAAAAGCTAAATTTAATCCCTGTTAAGTCATACACAAAAACCCTTGTAAAAAATAATAATGGCTATACTAAAAAGGCAGGCCTAAAAATTCATTGAGCAAGGTGTAATTACTCCAAATGTAATTAGTTAACAATAAAAATAATCTCAGCTGCGCAAGATGTCAAAAAATCTGAACTACAACATGGCCTAAGCAACTAACCACACCTAAGGGATCGACTGGTCAGTTACCTAGGTTAAATCAGCCCTGCCAGCACCGCATACCAGAAGGCTGGTAACCCCTGTGCACGGCTCAAAATGTAAGGAAAGCTGCAATCAACATGCAATTTGTATTACTGTATTAAAATTTGTATTTGTATTGTAATTTGTATTACTGCCTTCGGCAGTAACGGGCATAAATAAAAAAATATTTTATAAACCACTTTTTAAAAGGGGGAACTAATACGGAATAAATGGAAGTTGAAATTTCATTAAATAATAGGTGATTCATAAAATATATAATGCCATTTTGCTTCTGTGTGCTTGCTTCAAAAAAAAGCTGGAAAGCTTTTATTAAGCTCAAACTTTTAACTTTTATTAAGCTCAAAGGAGCTGACCACTGAAGTCTTTGCAGCTGCAAATAATAAACGCTTTGAATCAGAACCCATTCGGGTCTAAGTCTGATTATTGGTTAACTGGTACCTTCCTGCTTTAGAGTGATTTCTTACTCAAGCTCAGCACAACCTTGGGACATTCCTAAGCCTCACTATTTAAGTTTGCTTCATGCTTTTCATCATCATCCTTGCTCTTCTTGCTTCTCTGCGCACTCTCTGCCTTCTGAATGATGCTGAGGCGACCTTGGGGTCACACCAGCGTCATTCATATGGGAGGGGGGTGCTGTGGAGGAGACAAGCTCTCCGGCAGTAGACTCCCTGTGGATCACGGCGCTGCAGCGCAAGTTTTTTTTTTTTAACATGCACCGCAGCGCCAGGATCCACAGGGAGTCTGTGTAAGTGTATGGTGATGGAGCTTACTCTCCATTACCCACTTTGTTCAATTTGCAAGAATTAGAATAACAAAGTCCAAAACATCGTATCTACTCATATAATCAATTATTTCAAATTTCAAATATCTACTTAAAAGTTTACAAAATGCCTGAAATAATGATTTTGGTGGGTGGACCCCCATTTACATATCGTGGACCCCCAAATTTTTTTGTCGCTGACATGGACCCCCTGAAAGTCGAAATCAACCCCTGGGGGTCTATATCAACCACTTTGGGAATCATAGAGGTAGATGCATACACCCTATTAGTGGAAGGTCTCCTGGAAGAAAGTAAAGTCTTCAAAATATCCACAGTGCCTGCCTTTCAGCAGCCATATGGTCAGTTTGAATAAATTCAGCTGGGGGTGCATTACGGGCCCCTGAATTAATAGATCTGGTCATAGAGGAAGGGTCCAACCCGGAGTTTCTGCCATCCTAAGACGTCTGGGAACCAAGGACGTCTGGGCCACATTAGTGCAACTAGCAGAACTAGCAGGGCCCGATCCCTTATTCTTTTCAGTTGTAGCACTGAGAACAGTGGAAAGACATATAGTAGGCCTTCTGGCCAGCGGGGTTGGAAAGCATCTACTGCTTCTGCCCCCTCTCCCACTGTCCGAGAAAAGAATCTTCCTACCTGGGCATTGCTTTTTGTGGCAAACAGGCCTAACACTGATTGGTTGAACTGGGCTGCCATCTCCCTGAATATTGTTGGGTTCAGCTTCCACTCTGCCTTGTTGACCTGTTGGCGACTTAACCAGTCTGCTGTCACATTGGCCATCCCAGCTAGATGTTCCACCCTCAGAGAAGCTAGATGGGTCTCCGCCCAATTGAAAAGGAGAGAAGTCTTTTTCATTAGTGATTTTGAATGAGTCCCCCCCCCTTGCCTGTTGATATGTGCTTTTGATGTCATGTTGTCTATATGGACTAAGACATGCTCAAGACATGCTCAAGACATTCAAGACATTCACTTGAGACTGAAAGTACAATAGAGCAAACCTTATTCCAACCAATGTATACTGTGGCGGGCTTCCTTCTCCGACCACAGACCCTGAGTCACTGCATCCTGCATATATGCCCCCCCACCCCTCAGGCTGGCATCAATGGTAATCAACACCCATGCTGGAATCTCCAGACTCACATCTTTCACAAGTCTGCCTGAGGCTAACCACCAAAGAAGACTGTCCCTCATCCTGGATGGAACAGAGACCCTCTTGTGTAATAGACCTTCTCTATTAAGGGAAGGAAGCCGGATACAAAAGCCTGAAGAGGTCAGAGATGGAAATGTGATCATGCTACCACATCCTGGAATGAGACCATAAGCCCCTGCAAACTGGCCAGAATCATAATGTTCTCCCTTTATGCTTGATGAACTTGTGACAAAAGAGTCAACATCGAAACCTGCCTGCTTGGTGACAGGGCAATGCGAAAAGAGACCCAATATTCCAGCCTTTGTTGTGGAACAAGTGAGCTCTTCTTTTCATTGACTACAAATCCATGACAGCGCAGCCAATCCAAGTTGCCCATGTGTCCCTGTGCACCTGTTCCCTGGTACTTGCCCTTATCAAAAGGTCGTCCAAATAAGGCAGGGGTCAGGGAACTTTTTTACCTTTTACCCCAAAATAGATATTTAGATACGCCGACGTCCCCCCCCCCCCGGCCAGAACAAAAGAAAAAAAATTACATATTGGAACCCATTGCTTTTTATTTGATTAATTAATGAGCTTAATCAATGCTATGTAAATATGAAGTTGTAAAGGGTTTGGGAGTGTTAGGGAAGTTCTTTAATATAAATATTTTTTAATCTTACTCTTATTGTAAATATCTAACCTGCTTAGTTAGATTTGATTTTGTCATATGGGGTGTTAAAATGTTCTTGCTTGATGACATCACTTCCTTTGGGCCCTGGTGATAAAAAGTTTGAGAGCCATTGTACTGGATTAAAGAAAAACACTTTTAAGGACAGAAAGTAAGATAAAGGGGTAGCCTCCAAAGACTTATTTCAGAATTTAGAAGATTTGTTTGCAACTCTGGATCAAACAAAAAAACGATAGCAGTGGCCGTTTTTTTAATGTAGATATCTGTTTCATGCACTTGTCAAACAGGGAATACTTCCTTTTTACATCACAAGGAGTGTGCATGTAGGTAAGGAGATTCAGCTCGCCTCATACAAACATCTCTTAATGTAAAAAATTAGATCCTCTCCACTTTAAATATTAACAGGATGAATGGGAGCAAAACAAATACATCTGTTGCCCAATTAGTTTGACCCCCCTCCCCTCCCCACTTCACAGAAACATAGCTGTGGAGAAGGCAAGGGCCATTCCTAATGTGTGCTAATACAAAGGGGGCTATGCAACTTAGCTGCACAGTATCTGCTTTTCCATTTAATTCCGGAGAAGGCAAATAGTACTAATACAGAAATGCAGCAAGCGTTCCTACATTTTGTCTCCTGCAGCTCGCTTTCCCTCTCGCCTTGCCTCACGCTGTATGCCTGCCTGGCGCCTCTCTTTGGTGTCCTGCGCACGCGCACGTGCCCCACACACCCCATGACACACTGAGCCCCAGTCCGGATCGGAGGATCATTGCACCGGGCTACAAGTTGAGGGGGAGGAGGACAGTCTGGTGTCGGCTCAGACTGATACTCTGCAGCCAGTCGCGTTTGCCCCAGCCTACACGCTCCTTACGTTCAGTGGCCAGCCGGCATCTGTCAACTTCTGTTTGCTCAGAAGTAAGTCAGATTGAATTCAATGTGCTTTACTCCTGGGGCAGTGTGTGCATTGGACTGCAATTTTAATTAAGATGGGGTGCAATCCTATTAATACTTACCCGGGAGTAAGTGCCATTTACTATAATGGGACTTCATTCTGAGTAGACATTCATAGACTTGCACTCTTAGGCAATCAATTTTTAAAAAAAACCTCCGTTCCCATCAGCCCCTCCCCTGGCAACAGCACTCAGTCTTAGGAGACACCTTCCATCACACATGGATACTTTGGGACATTAAAGAAGCGCCGCATTTGGCCTTGGGCAGCAATCGAAATGATGGGGCTGCGAATTCTGCAAGAAGCCTGAGCAAGGGGTGTGCAGTTCCCCCCGGCAGGGCAATGGAAGGGGGGGAGGATGCGTGCCCTGGCAGGGCAATGGAGGCAGGGGTGGGGGAAAGACGCTTGCCTTCCCTCACTTCCGATGCCCGGCCGTCCCTGGCTTGCCTCTTCATTGCCGCTCTGCTCCGCTGCCGCTCAGGTCCAACGCGCTGCCGCTCTCCTCGCTGCATCCACGTACTCTAAACTGCCATGGTGTGAAAAGCAGAGCAGGTGCAGAGCAGTCTGGCCAGCAAAAGTGGGTGGAGCAAAACAAACAAAACAAAACGGAACCAGCCAGCCAGCGACGGAACTGGAACGGGGGTAATGGACGGTCTCGCAGCGAAGACACAGCTGGGCATGCATATTTACTATTATTATTATTATTATTATTATTTATTAGATTTCTATCCCGCCTTTTTGCCCGGAGGCACCCACGGCGGCATTACAATATAAAAATACAATATAAAAGTTAACATTAAAAAGCAATTTCAAAACAATATTAAAACAATACAATAAAACAAAATTAAAACAAAACAATACAATTTAAAAACAACAAACCCAGTGGATCATAAAATAAAATATAAAAAAGTAAGAAACCAGCCAGCCAGCCAGCCAGCCTGTCAAGAGTTAAAAGCTGTTTGGAATAAAAAGATCTTCAGCCCCCGCCGAAAAGTTAACAAAGAGGGAGCAGTTCTCAATTCTAAGTGGAGGGTATTCCAAAGTTGGGGGGCCACCACCGAGAAGGCCCTCTTCCTGGCCGCCGCCCCTCTCACTTCTCCAGGTGGCGGCACAGTCAAAAAAAAACCCCAGATGATCTAAGAGTACGGGCAGGATTATATGGGAGGAGGCGGTCCCTCAAATACCCCAGACCTGAGCCGTAAAGGGCTTTGAAAGTCAAAACTAGCACCTTGAATTGGGCCTGGAACAGAACCGGCAGCCAGTGTAGTCGCCGAAGCAACGGCTCGACAGAGTCAAACCGATGTGCCCCAGCAACCACCCGAGCCGCCGCATTCTGTACTAGTTGTAATTTCCGGACCGTCTTCAAAGGCAGCCCCACGTAGAGCGCATTGCAATAATCTAATCTAGATGTCACTAGGGCATGGGTCACTGTGGCCAGGTCCGCACATATAGATTCATATGCATGCCCGGCTGTGTCTCGGCAGCGCGACCATCCATTACCCCCAGGAATTTCATTTTTACCCCATTTGGGGTAATTTACCCCTGTTCCCAGACCACTGAAATAAGGGAAAATAGAGATACCTTTCTGCCTGAGAAAAGCAACCAGGGCTACCAAAACTAGGGGCTGCTGTCAGGCCAAAAGGAAGAGCTCTGCATTGAAAGTGTCATCAAACATAACGAAATCTGAGAAACGTCTGATGTTCTGGAAAAATGTGGATGTAAAGATAAGCTTCCCATAAATCGGCCAATGTGAGGAAGTCGCCCCTCTCCAGAGCAGCCATTATAAGTCACCACATTTCCATCTTGAATTTCTTTGGACACAGAAAACAGTTCAACCACTTTAAATCTAAAATGGCTCTCATCTCTCCATTTCTGTTCAGACCAAGAAAACAGAATACACACCCCTGCCCCTCTGTTTGGGAAAGACAGGCTCAATGGCTCATATCTCTAATAGATATGCTATGGCTGCAAGTTTCTGCAGATGCTTTTGGCTGTTCTTGGGTACCAGTACCCTCCAAAACCTGTTTCTTGGCTTGCACAAAAACTCTAAGGAATACCCCTGGGACACTGTGCAAAGGATTGAGGTGTCTGAGGTGCTTTCCCGCCAGGAGTCTGTGAAGCCAAGGCACTCCCTATAGGGGAGGGGTCGCCTCCTTACCTGGCGTCAGACTCTCTGGTCTTTGGCAGATGTGGTGGTGAGAATGGAAAAGTTGACATTAGGTTTTGATCTAGAAAAGACTCGGCCCTTACTCCATCTACGTCTATCTGATAGCTCACTGAATTTTTGTGAGTCACATCCTTGAAAATTAGACTTGGAAAAGTGAAAACTACCAGATTTAGGTTTAGGGTGTTCCTTCTTAGTGAAAGGAAGCACCTTACGCTTATCCTTGCTCTCAACCAACAAAGGATCCAAAGCCTGCCTGAAAAGTTTAGTACCCTGGAAAGAGACAGAGACAAAACGAGTTTCTGCATCTCCCTCCCATTGCCAGAACCTAATATTGCGACATGCGGGTACATTAGACACCATCGCTCTAACACTCAGCTGCATAGCATCCAAGGAGGAATCTGCAGCAAATGCAGTGGCTAATGCAATTTTCTTTAAACAGTTTTGGCCTGCTTGGAAAGATGTGGCTGAGAAAGTGCCAACTTCTCTGCCCAAGCAGAAGCTGCACATGCCATAATGGATTTAGATGTGGAAGCCCTAAAGGCCTGAGAGCTAACTTCAAAATTTCTCTTCAAAGAAGGGTCCACTTTTTTTTATCATAACTGTCCTTTGGGCCACCTTCACCCTCAGACAGGATGACTGCATTGGAAGAAATGGCAGCCACTGGAGCATCAACAACAGTATATGACTGTACTTCAATGACAGTATAACCTTAGTCTGGAAACGAATACATCTTGTCCACCCGTGTAGACCAGAGCTGCTGATCGAACTGATTGAAACTCTGGACACCTAAATGTACCTTCCTGCCAAAACTCCTCAACGATCTCCTCACAGCCACTCTCCGGGGCTTAAGTCGTGCTGGAAAGGAGGAAGATTTTAAAATCCCTCAGTGTTTCAGCCGCGCCAGGTAAACAATGGCCATTATAATCTCAGGGTTCAAGCTGTGTTGAGATGGAGCAGCGGACAGCAGGATGCCCACAATCACAACAAGAAGGCCAGGGAAGGCCAGGGAAGGAGCCAAGATAGCACAAAGGCAGCATTCTGAGGAGACAAGGCTCACTCACCCACCTGGGAGGCCTCCAGTTGCCTGCAAGCAGACGATCTTCAGGCTTTCAGATCGTCTGTTCAGTCAAAAGGGGCCCTCCTGAGGTGAAAAGCAGCCACAATCCCTCTCTTTGCTATCCAAATCCAGCAAAGCTACTCCAGTGCGGCGAACTGAAAAAGCTAATCTCCCTGTCACTCTCGACAGAGAACAGGTAGAGAAGGGGAAACGAGGCAATTAACAGAGGACTAGAGGGAAAGAGAGCAACAAGGGAATGAAGGAAATGAGGAAAACAATTAACAAGAAAAGGAGAGGAGAAAAAAATTGATCTTAAATGCTGAGCTCTAAGGGCTCCTCAGGGCACGACTCGACTCTTAGAGAGGTAGAGATGAACTGGGTTGGGATCCCCTCCCCCACCCAGAGAGGAGTCTTCAAGCAAGTCCAACTCTGCCTCTCTGAGTGGGAGGGGCTTCCTACGTGGTGAGAGAATGCCCTTCCTCTTCCAGAACACCTGGTGTTGGAAGTGAAGAAGCGCTAGCTGAATTGCATGCAGCTCCAACCAGATGAAGATGGAAATGTGACCAGGCCACAATGTCCTGACAAGAGACCATCATACCCTGCAGGCTGGCCAGAGACATATCGGGCCATCTTGTTTGCCCGATGATTTTGTATCAGCAGAATTTCCAGAGAATTCTGTCTGTCTGGCAAGAGGGCAATGTGGAAGTATGTTTTGTCCACTAGGAGACTCTGGTGCTCCAAACTGTTGGGGAACAAGAGATAAGAGCTTTTTCTTGTTCATCACAAAGCCATGTTTGTACAAGCAATCTAAAGCCCTTTCTGTGTGTCCCTTTCTGCTTGTTCCCTGGAACTGGCCTTCAGCAAAAGATAACCGAGATAAGGGAAAATTGAGATCCCCTGTTGCCTCAGTGTAGCAACAAGGGCCACCAGAACCTTGGTGAAAACCCTTGGGGCTGCTGTCAACCAGAAAAGGGGAGCCTGTATGGATAATTGATAACTGATTATTGCCACAAAAGAACCTGAAGAACTGAAGATCCCCAGAAAAATGGGGATATGGAGATAAGCTTTTGACAAATAAGCCAATGTTAGAAAATCATGCTTCTCCAGCACTGTCATAATGTCATGGAGCGCCATGTTTCCGTTTTGAATTTCTTCGTGTGGAGAAAATGATTCAGCCATTTCAAAAACAATATAATTCTCATTTCCCTATTTTTTTTTTTTGAAACAAGGAAGAATACCAAATAGACTCCCTTGCCCCTCTGCCTTGGAAGAACTGGTTTGATACCCGTATCACCAAGAGGCGTGAAATGTCTGCCAGCTTCTAAAGATGTTTCTGATTGTTTTTGGAAATTTGGACACTCCAGAACCTGTTCCTGGGCTGTGTAGAAATTCTAGGATGTAATCTTGTGAAACAGCTTGAATTGTCCAAGCATTTGATGTGATTTCCTGCCAGGAGTTTGTGAAGCTAAGGAGGCGCCTCTCAATATGGGAGGGGACATCTCCTGGTCTGGTGTCACACTCTCTGTTCCATAGAGGATTTGGAATTGATAGCAGGGGAACTGCCGTGTGCCATATTGGGAAAATATGCCCCTTGTTCCACCTAAGAACATAAGAAGGAAGAGCCCTGCTGGATCAGGCCAAAGGCCCATCTACTCCAGCTTCCTGTATCTCACCTAAGGCCCACCAGGTGGCTAAGGGAGCTCAGTAGACAACAAGATGCTTTCATTCTGTTGCCATTCCCCTGCACCTGGCATTCTGAAGTAGCCGACTATTGGATAGGTCCAGTTCAGAGGGAAGGACCGAAGCATCTATCTTGGGGGGACCTTGAGGGCCTGCATAGCTTTATAGGGCAAAGAACACATTCTTTCAACTAAACATGAACCTTGCTTAAGCTGCTCCATTCCATTTCCAATATCCTCTGAAAGGAATCAAGGAATGGGATCACCTCAGGCTTGGAGATTCCTTGCCCCCTTGGGTTTTTTGGCATCAGAAACAGCATCCTGATAGTCAGATGCTAGATCCAATGTTTGCACTGCTTTGCGCAACAGGAAAAAGGTCTACTGGGAAAAGTCTGTCTTCTGAGACTGTCCCCCTCATCTTCCCCCCCAAGCTCTCCCTCTTCCCTCCCCAAGTCTAAGGAAGATGAGTTGGAGGAACTGGAATGGTAGCTACATTTGGCCAGATTCCTGCTTTTGGACCTTTATGCTTTACAGCCCTTTAGCCTTTGTGCCTGCACTTTTTAACCTTGGCAGTGTATTTGAGGCACGCAACCACATGTGTGTGTATGAAGAAAACTTAGAGGAAGAAGCCAATGAAGACAAAACAGAGCTAGGGCAACCTTTCCCTTTTCTTAGGGGCTTTGGCCTCCTTCAGCCTTTTTAATGATAGGAGATGCACTTTCAAGGTCCCATCCATTGCTTCTCTAATCACCTCCATTGGGTCCGCATATTGGGACCATCCAGTAAAGCCAGCACTTGGACTAAAAATAAAACGGCCAACTTTATTATGCCATTTTAATTGTACAAATCGATGGTAAGGCCACATCTAGAGTATTGCATACAGTTGTGGTCACCATATCTCAAAAATGACATAGTGGAGCAAGAAAAGAGCATAAGAAGAGCCCTGCTGGATCAGGCCAATCTAATCCAGCTTCCTGTATCTCACAGTGGCCCACCAGGTGCCTAAAGGAGCTCAGTAGACAACAAGATGCCTGCATCCTGTGGCCACTTCCTTGCACCTGGCATTCTGAAGTTGTTCTTCAGTCGCTAAGTCGTGTCCAACTCTTCGCAACCCCATGGACCACAGCACGCCAGGCCTCCCTGTCCTCCACTAGTTTCCGGAGTTCACCCAATTTCATGCTCATTGCTTCAGTGACACTGTCTAACCATCTCATCCTCTGCCGCCCCCTTCTCCTTTTACCTTCAATCTTTCCGAGCATGAGAGTCTTTTCTAAAGAGTCCTCTCTTCTCATGAGGTGGCCAAAGTATTGGAGCTTCAGCTTCAAGATTTGTCCTTCCAGGGAACAATCAGGCTTGACTTCCTGTAGGATTGACCGATTGGATCTCCTTGCAGTTCACGGGACTCTCAAGAATCTTCTCCAACACCATAACTCAAAAGCATCTATTCTTCGGCGCTCTGCCTTTCTTATGGTCCAGCTCTCACAGCCATACATTGCTACTGGGAAAACCATCGCTTTGATTATGTGATCCTTTGTTGGCAGGGTGATGTCTCGGCTTTTGATTAACTTGTCTAGGTTCGCCATAGCTTTCCTCCCAAGAAGTAAACGTCTTTACTCCCAAGAAGTAAATGTCTGGAATGCTGTCACCTCCACTAGCTTTGTTGTTAGTGATGCTTTCTAAAGCCCACTTGACTTCATACTCCAGGATGTCAGGTTCAAGCTCAGTGACTGCACCATTGTGGTTAACAGGAACATTGAGATCGGCCTTATAGAGTTCCTCTGTGTATTCCTGCCACCTTAATCTCATCTGCTTCTGTTAGGTCCTTGCCGTTCTTGTCCTTTATTGTGCCTACCTTTGCACGGAATTGTCCTTTGATATCTCCAATTTTCTTGAAAAGATCTCTAATCTTTCCCGTTCTATTGTTTATTTCTTTGCATTGCTCATTTAGGTAGGCTTTCCTATCTTTCCTTGCTGTTCTCTGGAAATCTGCATTCAGTTGTGTATATCTTTCCCTTTCTCCCTTGCTTTTGGCTTCCCTTCTTTCCTCAGCTATTTGTAAAGCTATTTGCCTTCTTGCATTTCTTTCTCTTTGGGATGGTTTTAGTTGCTGCCTCCTGGACCATGTTACAGACCTCCGTCCAAAGTTCTTCAGGCACTCTGTCTACCAAATTTAAGCCCCTAAATCTATTTGTCACCTCCACTGTATATTTGTATGGGATCTGATTTAGGTCATATGTGGAGGGCCTAGTGGTTTTCCCTACTTTTTTCAGTTTAAGCCTGAATTTTGCAATAAGAAGCTCATGATCTGAGCCACAGTCAGCTCCAGATCTTGTTTTTACTGCCTGTATAGAACTTCTCCATCTTTGGCTGCAAAGAATGTAATCAATCTGATTTTGGTGTAGACCATCTGGTGAAGTCCATGTGTACAGTCGCCGTTTGTGTTGCTGGAAAAGGGTGTTTGCTATGACTAATGTGTTCTCCTGACAAAACTATCAATCTTTGCCCAGCTTCATTTTGTACTCCAAGACCAAACTTGCCTGTTATTCCTATTACCTCTTAACTGCCTACTTTAGCATTCCAATCCCCTATGATGAGGACATCTTTTTTAGGTGTTAATTCTAGAAGCTGTTCTAGGTCTTCATAGAAACGGTCAACTTCTTCCTCTTCAGCACCAGTGGTTGGGGTGTAGACTTGATTTACTGTGATGTTGAAAGGTTTGCCTTGGATCCGAATGGAAATCATTCTATCATTTTTGAGGTACTGCTGTTCTCACTCTCTTGTTCACGATGAAGGCTAAGCCATGTCTTCTAAGGGATTCCTGCCCACAGTAGCAGATATAATGGTCATCGGAATTAAATTCTCCCATTCCTGTCCATTTTAGTTCACTAACTCCCATGATGTCGATGTTCAGCCTTGACATCTTGCGTTTGACCACATCTAGCTTACCTTGCTTCATAGATCTGACATTCCAGGTTCCTATGCAGTAGTGTTCTTTGCAGCATCGCACTTTCCTTTCACTTCCAGAATCCACAGCTGAGCTTCCTTCCGGTTTTGGCCCAGCTACTTCATTCTTTCTGGAGCTACTAGTACTGCTCTTCCCCAGTAGCAAAATGGACACCGTCCGACCTAAGAGTCTCATCTTCCAGTGTCATATTGTTTAGCCTTTTAGTTTTGTAATCCATGGGGTTTTCCTGGCAAGAGTACTGGAGTGGGTTGCCATTTCCTTCTCCAGCAGATCACATTTAGTCAGAACTCTCTACTATGACTTGTCCATCTTGGGTAACCCTACATGGCATAGCTCACAGCTTCATTGAGCTACTCAAGCCCCTTCGCCACGACAAGCAGTGATCCATGAAAGGGGCATTAATGTACTATTAATGTACATTAATGTACTACATCCTGAAGTAGCCTACTATTAATGTAAGGAGGTTGCCCTAAAGCCACAATGGACTTTTCCTCCAGAAATCTTACCTGGAATAGAAGTTAGGCTGTAATTACATTACATTAACCCCTGCTAACTGGGCAAACCCCTGCTAACTGGGCAAGAGGCACTTTTCCAAGTAGTGTTCTCTTATGTTTAGCAGAGGGAGAGTAATTGTCCCTCTTCACCCCTGTACAGTCTTTCTAGTGGCTGTTGCTGGTGGTTTGCCTTTTTTTTTCTTTTTTTTTTAGATTGTGAGCCCTTTGGGACAGGGAGCAATTTAATTTTATTATTACTATTTACCTGTAAACCGCTTTGTGAACTTTGTGTTGAAAAGCGGTATATAAGTACCTGTTGATTGATTGACTGACTGACTGATTGATTGATAATTTCCTAGGTCTCCTTCCCTGCCTTTTTTAACTGGTGTGACATTCACTATCCTCACCTGAAGGTATACCCATGGAATGATATCCTAGCAGAAGGTGAGCCTTCTTAGAAGCCTCAAGACCTCTCAAGTGGAACTTCAGGACCTCTGTCACTAGATCTGCTACTTTTGGGAGAGGGTGCCAAAATGCTACCTTAGAAGCCAGATGCAGGAGAGTGGAAACAAGATGCAGCTTATTGTCTTGTGTGCTCCTTGAGGCATCTGGTGGGTAATTGCGAGATATATAATAGGAAAGTGGACTAGATGGGCTATTGGCCTGATTCAGTAGAGATCTTCCTATATATTCTAGATTGCATCTCCTGGGACAAGAACACCAAATGCTGTCTGATTATGACTGCTCTAAAATATTCACTATTCTGAGAGGAGAAGGCAACTCTTCTCTGTTGATGATGAACTTAAAATGTTTCGAGTGCCTACTTAATGGCCACTTCAATCCTCTTATCCTATAGGTCACTGAGGCCTTCCCCCATCCCTGGAGGGAATGACCTTGTGCATGGATAAGGCTACAACTGGAGAATCATGGGGACCTTCAGAGTTGCAATGCGTGTGGAAAGAATGAGTACAACTTATTGAGCAGCCTAGATGTGTGCTTCTTCTGCATCGATGTTACTCACTCCACATCCATAACGGATTTAAAAACCTCAGGAAACAGACCTCGGCTGGCTTGACAGAACCCTGAGGAAAAAGACACTTGGGCCTTTTTGCCTGTTAAGAATTGTAGAAGATGAAGCTGCCTCAGTCTCTGTGGTGAGAATTAGAGACCTAATTGCCAGGGTACAGCCTTTGAGGTGAATGTCTGCATTAACAGGCACCTCCTCCAATAACTCACCCTTCAGCCTCAGCCTCAAGCAAGTTTTTTTTTTTTTTGCAGGAAAGAAATTCCCCTTACCTATCCTTTGTGGAGTACTGTGAAGCCGTTACTGTGGCACCTCCACTCTGCTGTATGACAGAAACCATCTTAAGGCACAACAGGCTGAGGGACCTATGAGGAAAAACCTGGGAGCAGGGAGGGAGGTTGGGAGCAGTGCCAAATGCCAAGTGCCAACTGAAGGGAAGGTCAGCTGGCAGCACAGGTGATTCCCCCCAAAACTGAATCCTCCCAAGGATTTGTCACATCTGACAGAGTGCCTCAAATTAAAAGCAAGAAGGCTCGTAGTCTGACTCACCCAAGCTTTCTTGCTGCTGCAAAGAGGGGCTGTGGCTCAGATCACCACTGAGAAGATGTCCCTTGTTGGCACTCTTTACTGCCCCTCAGCTCAGCCCTCCAGCCCTGCAAGCAGGGGACATCGTGAGCAGTGCCAGCCGTCTGTCCCCTCTCTGAGGCTGCTACTCAGGGGGGCTGGCAGAGCATTCACCGTCTGCAGCCCTCAGCGGAGGGTGAGGTTGGGACGCCCAAGATGGGAGCTTTCGCTCGCCCTTCAGCTCGCCATCTCCAGCCCAGTGTGGGGGGAGTTTGGGAGCAATGCCGGATGTTGGTGGCTCACCCGTCTCCAGCCCACTGTGGGGGAAGGAGGTTGGGGGCAGTTTGAGGCTCCTTACGCTGAACTCACAACCTTTCTTCCCCTCAATTGAGGGAAGGTCAGCCGGCAACGCAGGTGCCCACAGTTGCTCTGACGAGCAGTGGGCTGAGGAAACTTCATGGCACACTCTGGTCTCAAGCTGCTTGTTCCATCCTCTTCAGAGCGCTCATAACTTCAATTATGGCTGAAAAGCCTTCACAATAGTGCTGTTTTTTCTGTCTTCATCTCAATTAGCAAGAGCTAGCAGAAGACCCAACCTGATTGCCAAGAGGCAAGATCAGACTGGGTTGCACAGGGTGCCCTTTCAACCTGAAGACTTTCAACCTGACCTGCCTGCCTGAGAGGCAGGAGCTTCCCATATGACAAGGACTGACCCTGCCATGAACAGGCCACTGGATAAATTATGCAGGGAGTAGTTAGAGGGAACTTTTTTCGCTCTCACACAATACCAGAACCAGGGGACATTCTCTAAAGCTGAATGTTAGGAGAATTGTAAGGAACAAAAGAAAATATTTATTTATCTAATGTAATAGTAGTAGCAAAGTTTATTGTGTTAACCAAAGGTCATAACAATTTTGCAGAGCATGCAATAAAAATGAGCAGAAGAATCAAATATTTCATCATGAAGGTGTATAGATTGATAACATAAAAAGACAAGTAAAATAAAACATAAAACTTCTAAAAGATCAAAGATCACAATAGTACAATTAAGCAGCTCGACGCGAACATAGCCTTTAAATCCAAGAAATGACAAAGCTACAATCATTTAATAACCTACAGATAAAATAGATAAAATAAATCCTAAAATTTCAACAGATCAAAAATCACAATAACTTGACACAGGGGCTTAAATGTGTAATTAGTCTGTGGAATTACACATTATCTAATGTGTAATTAGTCTGTGGAACTCCTTGCCAAAAGATATGTATGGTTTGTAACCATCACAGATGGTTTGTAACCATCACAGGTTACAAATGGCTTACAGAGAACAAACAACAACAAATTAAATGGGTATGTCCAGTCTGAGATAGTTGCTCATCACAAGGGCTGGGTAGGAATTCTTTTCTGTCATCTAAATTGGCCATGGATGGCAGGGTTTGTTTATTCTGCCTACCCCAGACAGGGGAGGGAGGGGCAAGTGTTCAGTAGGTTGCATGCTTACACTTGTGTTTATTAACGTTAAACTCCAACTGCAATCTGGGGTCTTCCTTAGAGATGGTACAAGGGTAATAGGCTACCTTAGAATGCCAGATGCAGGTTACAAGCTATGTATGCCCCAAATGCAGAGTCAGGGGAATGGTAGCAAGATACAAGTATTTGGTTGCTTGTGTGCTCCCTGAGGCACCTGATGGGCCACTGAGAGAAACAGGAACCTGGACTAGATTGGCCTGATCGAGCAAGGCTTTCTTATGTTCTCATTGGTCAGTTTTGTTTTTTTGTGTTTGGTTATAACAGCTATTTTCAACCCTTTTCATCTCATGGACACACTGACAAGGCACTAAAATTGTTAATGTACACCACATTACTGGTGGAGAGCTCACATCTTCAATGGCCTGATTAATAAGTGACCCTCCCCCAAACTCCCACGACACACCTGCAGACCATTTGTGGCATACCAGTGTGACACGGCACACTGCTTGAAAATTGCTGGCTATAACTTTTGATAGAACACAGAAAATACTATTTATTTCATTACATTCTGCCTTAAGTTACACACTGAATGATATATAATGTATAATTATTCCTAAAAACCACAATTGCCACAATTTTGGTCACTAGTGATCGCTCGCTCTCCTCTCTCTCTCTCTCTCTCTCTCTCTCTCTCTCACACACACACACACACACACACACACACACCCTGAGTGTCTCACTAACACCTTCTAAGAAAACCTACATTTTGTTACATAAGACCATAAGAACATAAGAAGAGCCCTGCTGGATCAGGCCAAAGGCCCATCTAGTCCAGCTTCCTGTATCTCACAGCGGCCCACCAGGTGCCCCAGGGAGGCATGAAACAACAAGATGCATCCTGTTGCCACTCCCTTGCACCTGGTACCAGTAGTCCACCACCTTTGTAAGGAGGTTGCACAATCCATCATTGCCCAGCATTCATTGTGGCTGCTGAGGACCCAAAGTTATATCAATAAGCAGGAAGTGACAAGAAATAAGCACTTTGTTCTTGCCTAGAAAGTCTTTAGATACGGAGAGTCCAATTATCACACACTGCCCTTTTAGAAGCACCACTTCTTCCAGGAAGAAAGCCTGAGCTGAATCTGGACTGGGGGCCAAGTGGGTTTCTTACTATGTTTTAGTTGCTCTGCAGTCCTGCACCAGCCTCGCTCTGTGACTTTGCTGGTTCTGTAGGCATAATTTGTAGACTCATCAAGCTGTATGTTTGACACCCCTGCATAAGAAATTTGTATTTTGGGATTTTTTTTATTTTTGCTAGCAGAAAGGTATTACACTCCTGGTTTTTTCATGGAATTCATGGTGAAATTCCACATCCAATGGTATACAGCATGATGGTATTATTCCCTAAAACCATGATTTTAAAAAATGCCATTTTTACAAAAACAAGTTTTATTTTCGGTTTTGATTTTTTTGGTCATAACTTTTGCTAGAATAGAGATATTAAGAACATAAGAAGAGTCCTGCTGGATCAGGCCAAAGGCCCATCTAGTCCAGCTTCCTGTATCTCACAGAGGCCTACCAGGTGCCCCAGGGAGGCACGAGACAGAAGACGCTTGCATCTTGTTGCCACTCCCTTGCACCAGAAACTCTGAAGTAGCCTACTACTAATGTAAGGAAGTTGAACAATCCATCATGGCCAATAGCCCACAACGGACTTTTCTTCCAGAAATCCGTCCAATCCCCTCTTAAGGCATCTAGACCAGATGCCATCACCACCTCCTGTGGCAAAGAGTTCCACAGATTAACCACCCGCTGGGTAAAAAAGTACTTCCTTTTCTCTGTTTTAACTCTCCCAACCCTCAGTTTTAGCGGATGCCCCCTGGTTCTGGTGTTTTGAGAGAGGGAAAAGAACATCCCTTTATCAACTCTATCCCTTCCATGCATAATTGTGTGTGTCTCAATCGTGTCCCCCCTCAGGTGCCTTTTTTCTAGGCTGAAGAGCCCCAAACGCTTTTGTCACTAAAACAATCTTCCAGCATATTCTTCCCCTTCTTGTTCCATTATGTTACATATATTTAGCCCAGTGGTGTCATTCAAATGATTTAGGAACAGGAACTCACTTTTGAGTTCAAATTCAAATGTTGAAAAAAAACCCAAAAAAAAACACCTGGAAGCAGCTACGGAGCTTATTAGGATCCAGAACGCCCGTTCTGGTCCGTTCCCCCTGAATGACATCACTGATTTAGCCTAAGAAAAATCCTACTTATAGATATAGTTTGTCAAAATTGAAAATGAAACACTCTGTTATACAAAATCTAGATTTTACTTGTACCCACGAAAACCCAGAAATTATGCTATCCACACCTTGCAGCTACTTTGTCAAATGCAGTAAATGTTCTTTATTTGGACGAATTCCACCCAGCCACAATGCAGAATGGATCACCTTAGCAATGTAACCTAATTCAGAATAATTACAAAAATAAATTAAGATTCAAATATATTTAAACTTTACTTGCACCCTTGGAATTGAGGTTTACTTAAAAATACGAAACAGTATGTCCTAATAGGGTTCTCTTATTGCAACAGATGTGGCATATCTACAGAGGTTCCATATTCTATTCTCCCTTCTCACTTTCCGATTCAATTCAGAAGTCAAACTTTTAATTTAACAATGACTGAATAAAAACAGTTTAAAAAGATAGCCTTGATAACAATCCCACCAAGTCATTTAGTCTCAAAACAGCTCCAACAAAACCTCCTCTGTGCAAGTGGAGCTTACCATTCCATGGGGGAAGCCTGCTATCTTCCTCTCTGATCTTACACAAATTTTGCCCTGGCCAGCTATGTCCATCTGGAAATCCAGGTGCAGAGTCTGCTGAAATGAGTGAATGCAGAAGTGGCTGGCCAGTGAGAACTTTGGAGATTGAACATAGTAGGCTCCCCTGTGGAACAGTAAGTTCTGTTCCTGTTGAGGGAGAATTTTCATGGCACCAGATTCAGCTTGCAGGCTGGGGCTTGGTGCTAACTGGTGAGTCACTAAATTTATTATATCTAAGAACAGTCATAACTAGGTTGCGTCTCAAGCTAATCAGCCTGATTCTATGCTGAAAAGTTAGAAATCCTTTCTGCTGCACCCAAAGGGACTTAAAGCCAAGGTGAAACCTTGAGAAAACAATTTAATCCATTAGACTCTATGCAGGTTTCTCTATACCTAAAATCCATAGTCAGGGAATGGTCAGATTTCAAAATATATAAAAGCTATAAAATGTATATTATCAGATAATCCAAACTATATTAATACATTTCTAATATCAAAAAAATAACCACATAAAAATTGGTAAAAGGAATATAATGTCTAATAAGATGTACCTGGCACAATGGAATTGTGTTACCAGGAATCCATGGATAAGAGCCATAAAGTATTTTTACACCAATAAGCAAGCAAGCAGTTCTAGCAGCAAGACCAGCACCAGCCCGCTAATAACACATCCAGAGTTCCACCTGCTTGCAGAAGTAAATAAGGCACCATACTGTGCAGGGGCATGGGGAGGGTGGCAGGTTTCTGGGAGGGCAGAATGGGTTAGATCGGGCTCATAAAGGGGTGTGTGAATGGGTGTTCAACATAAGAGGATTAATATCCCTGTTATCCACTAGCCTCCTTCTAATCTGTGCTGGATACTAACCAGTGCAGGTTAGGAATTATGAAAAAATACACTAAGTATTTTCAGATATGTCCAAGTATATAAAAATAGTATCTATCACTGCTAGTATACTGCTAGTATAGTTATGGAAAAGTAGTCCATACATTTCAAATGCTAAGAAATCTATTTAAAAAGAACACTGAAATTGCACAAACTGTTTAGTATGAAATTCAATTTTACGATCTTATAATTTTTGAAAGCTTTTAAGATGAGTAACGAAGGTTTGTTTTAGCTTGACATACAGTCTATTTTCTCATTAGAATACCGAAACAATCTCTGTTCTGAACATAATCTTCATTTCACTTAAACGTTATGTGTGCATAAATGGATGATTAAACACTATAAATTTTTAGATAATGAAACTTTCTGATAAAAGATCCTGAAATTCACTTTTTATTGTCATCAGTACTACATAGTTTACACATAGTTTGGTTTATATTATATAATATATAATATAGTTTGGTTTATATTATATTTGCTTAAGCATTGTTCTCACCCTCTATTTAGGCTTTGCTTTTTCCTTCCACAGTTTTGAATTTGTCTTCAATTTCATAGTGGTTTTCAATCAGTAACTAAAATTTAAACAGACAAGATCCTTGTTCCTGTAAGCGGATATCCACTTGCAGAACAGGATTTTCCTGCTTCCCGCTTTGACCCTGAATCCCCTTTGACCTTGACCCATTTGGCTCCCCAAGCTGCTCCTGAGGATGTGGAGGATCTTTCAGAATGGTGTGAAATATGTGGCATTTACCCACCAAGTGTGGCTTTCATAATAAACCTCATTTATTTTCATTCTTACCTGGCTCAGTGCTACAGTACAGACATGTATTAAAGTAGATGACATGAGGACTTTTTGCGTGCTTTTCCAGGCACGGGGGTTTTTCTGTTGATTTGCCGCACAAGATCATAAAAGATCTGTAACACAAAGAATTTGCTTCATATATATTCAATTATTTTCTAGGGAATCCAGCCATTCTGGCCTTCACATCCAAATCCCAAACATCCAGATTTGTATAACTAGTGTGCTTATAGTCTCCCTCTCTCAATCTTAAAGTTGAGAACTACAAAATTTTACCAGTTTCTTTAGAAATCATTGCTCATTTAAAACGTTTTATTAAATGCCTTTCCAATTCCACAAATAAGATTCTAATTTGAATGACAGGATTGAGGCACAAGCAGGAACTCTCTTTTCTGTAAGTCATAACCACAATATGCTCAAGTTTAAAGAGACCTCATCTTTAAAAACTTTAACGGCATTTAGCACAAGAAATTGAGGATTCAACTTTTCTACATTAAACATAATTCAGCAAAATTCTGGACTGTCTTGTTGCTACCTGGGCCTTGAAATTGTATCCTGAGTGAAATGAAAAATAGGCCACAAGCTAACATATTTCTTTCCCAGCTCTCTTTTTATTCCCAAGAGGTTCAGTTAGCACCTGCTTCCATAGAATGAGTAAACTACAATTTTAATAGCACTTTTGCCCAAGACAGGAGTTTAATGGAAAACAAGGGATAAGAATATTGCACCCACAAAAGTGATAGTTTGACTTTAAACACATCTTCACCCTCCATGAAAACTTGCTCTTAACATTTGAGAAACCCTGCAGGACATTTAGTGCAGAGAATTGCAGAAGTGGGATGGTGGAGGAGATTGATAAAAATCATGAGAAAACAGAACCACCAACCATTTGTAGGAGGTACAATCCTGAATTTAATTTTTTTAATACAAATTTTTTTTATTACGAAGTTAAACATCTTAACAGGCAAGTTTGTACTAGTTCAAAGCCCTAATTCTGAACCATTGGTATATACCACTTTTAAGCTTTAAAATAATCTGCAGCCCTGACTTTAAAATTAGTTTATTATACCTATATCCTATTCTTGAAAACATTCTGAGATGTTTAAATACAATTCCTAAGATACACCAAAGCCCTGTTAAAATCAGCTAGATATGTCCTTAATTCCAACAAGGCTTGAGTACAAATTTTCTCTGACTTGAATCATGTGTTTCATTTTACAGCAGAAGAATATTACGGCCACTAAAATTCACAATACCTTTTAATAGTGGAGATGTAAAAATTGAACAAAAGAAGTTCAACTAGCTGTTCCAAGTATTTAGCTTACTTACCTCATTAACATTTATCTTTGATTTTGCAGAAGATTCTAAGAACGCACAGTTATTCCACTGCCTTGCTAAGTTCTGTCCTTGTTCTTTTCCCACAACTCTTTCATCTTCCAAATCACACTTGTTGCCAACCAGAATCATTGGTACCTATTACGATAAACCTCAAGTTTAATCAGATAGATTTAAAATACAGACTGTATTACTATTGTGCAGAATTAGAGAGTCATATCTGAAACTAGTCAATTATATTAAAAAAATATGTAAGGCTTAAGACTACACAAAGACTTGCAGGGTATCTAACCAGAGTAGAAATTGCAGTGAAATTGCAGGAAAACTATTTAAAATGTTTGAAATCATTGAATTTTTTGGGGGGAGGGAAGAATGAGGTAACTATTAAATGGTGACGCAGTTGGAGTTCTCAACCTAATCTATTTCTGCAAGGTAAAACAATGACAAGCTTAGTTGTACTGCTCAAATGCAATCTTGCAACTGGTTGATCCGAGACTGTAGTCAGTGGTAGGAAAATTCTCAGGACTGGCATCAAGATATTGTTTAGCTATTCTTAATTTTTTTATTTTTTATACATCCCTAAGTTTCCTCAGGTTCCAGGGACCTACTGTCAAGGATGTTAAACAAGGAGCTAACCTTTCTCACATATTTTCACATGTGGCTTCTTCAAATGTGCCAGGGCTCCCCAGGGAGTCATATGGGACCCTGTTAAGAGTGGCTGTGTACATAATTTAACAATGTGGCTGTGTACATGATCTGCTGCTACAGAAAGATCTACAAATTGCCTTTAATCATCTCAAATCATCATTGAAAAATTACAAGTTACATGATACAAGACACTAGTTTTCAGTCTGAAAACTAAAGCTGTATTTACTTCTGCTGGATGCATTCTCTTCTGTAGAGACCATATTTTAGTGGATAACATTGCTTTCTCTTTCTTTCTATTTAGCCTCCTTACACAATACCACAATTCTATTATTTGATTAGTTAAAATATATATCTTAAATTTACACATTTCAGAGTTCTTCATATCCCCCCCTATTCCCCAGAGTGCCTTAGCTGATTTCACATCTTTCAGATGCTAGCCTAACTGAAATCTGCCATAGACTAATAAGGCAACACCACTACAAGTAGTAGAGCAGTAAACAGCCCTAGCTCCTTCTGGATGCTGTTCACCACTGCCTTTCTTTATGCCAAAATTAGTTTTAGACAGTACTTGCTATTTAGTTTGTTCCAAACTGAAGGAATGCATGCAAGAACTGAAGGAATAAAAAAATGCTCAAGAAATTGGATCTCTAGCACCCTAAATTCATGTTCAAATACTATGAGAACTGCTGTCTCAGTCTGTGTGCATATATACAGTATGCCTGAGTATAAGTAAATTTCTTAGACAATTTAGGACATGTTTTGTACCTAAAATCAGAGAATTTGGTAGAGCCCATATATAAGTTAGTTGTAAAAAATCTTTTACAGAGCTCCTAGGGCCCTGGGAGATGGAGGCCAGTGAGCGAGCCGATTTAGGATTGAAACAGAGAAGCAAGCACAGATCCTACACTGATGTAAGGAGGCCACAGAATATAGCATGGGAGAAAGGTACAACTACTTGTGTCCTCTACTCCCAAATCCCATCCAACTGGCATCTGTCAGTCCCAACTTAGTGGCATGCTGTGAAGCTCTCTCCATTGCTTTATCTCAATACCAGGAAATGTTTTACTAGATTGCCCTGCTTAATTTCCTTATGCTAAGATGCTTAAGATGCAAGAGCAGTACAGAAAGGGTGACTGTGTCCCATTTCTGAGAAAAGCAGAGTCAAATTCTGTGAAAGTTTGTGCTGACTACCCTTCTACCACTGTCCTTCTGCCCTCCAATCATGCAGACAAACCAGAATTTGAGAGAGAGGAAGTCTTTTCCACCTGCTGCCTTCCCCTGATGGTCAATGTCTTTCATAAACCCACATCACCAACACAAACTGCATGAACTGCACAAGTTGTGATGTTCAGTTATGTGGCACTGGCCACACAGCACTCCCCATTGTGTTCTCATCCTTTTAAGCAGCAGTTCCTTGCTCTGTTAATAACGTACTGTAATGCTCTACCCTCAGTGGAATGTTCCCTCCTCCCAGAACCTTGCAATCCAGAAATGTACATTACAAAGCAACTTGGTCATTTTAGATTTTTTCCACCATTGCTTAGATTTTAAGGTACAACTGGGATTGGTAGCTTCTACCAACTCAGGAGCTTGCCTGAAGAATCACTATAGCACTACATGCCCTAGCATGATACGATGAAGTGAGATATAGTGAGTCTGGATGCCGGAATGCCACCAAGACAAGTGGACCTGATATGTCTCACTTTGCCCTACCATAGTGGCAGGACTACTAGTCTTGGTAGCTGTACCCCACTGCATCTTGCTTCATCCTGCCAAGCCAACCAATGCACGAAGCAAGAGCAACATGGCCATCCAACATACATACAACATTGAGGAACCCTTTCTCAGAGTAAAGTGCACTGAGAAGAGGTGCTTTGTTGCATACTGGGGCATCTAGTGCTATGGTGTTCCATGAACCATGCTCCTGAATTGAAATAGAAACTTCCAATTCCAGCAGCACATTCAAATGTAGGCTACTGTGGAATGGGAATCTACCATGCTGCTGTTTCAGTATGGCCCCTGGAAGGTTGTCAGGACAAGTGGTGGGCAGGGAGCAGGGTAGCCGATGTAGTCTTATTTTTAAAAGTAAATTGTGGTCAGAAAGTTTATCCTGAAAACATGGGTGAACTTATTTAATGACACATAGTCAAATATGGTAGTCTATTAACCACAGACTTTTTTTAAGGCACACACAAAATAATTAATTCCCTTTACATTTTTGGTTTTTGTCTTATTCTCTGTTAAAGCTTTGCAGTTGAATGTGTGCTTCCTCAATTTAATACAGCAATGGAAACAATAACTTTTTCTTGATACATCTAGGAAAAAGACTAAGGAAAGTAGATTTTTCACTCAAGTTAAGT
Source organism: Lerista edwardsae (assembly GCA_029204185.1). Classification (NCBI taxonomy): domain Eukaryota; kingdom Metazoa; phylum Chordata; class Lepidosauria; order Squamata; family Scincidae; genus Lerista; species Lerista edwardsae. Next base: position 1,882,811 of record JAJKFI010011386.1, read on the forward strand.
TGCTATGCATGTATTAAGTCCATATTGCAGAGAAAAGAGAACCTACAAGCTACAGAAGAGCAGTAAGCTACATGTATAAAAAGAACTTCCATTAACCAACAAAACATTTAGAATCCCACTTACATCATCTGTGTCTTTGACTCGAAGAATTTGTTCCCTTAAATCCTGCAAGTCATTAAATGTCGACTGTGCTGTGATAGAATATACTAAAGCAAATCCTTGACCATTTTTCATGTAGAGGTCTCTCATGGCTGTAAACTGTTCCTGTAAATACCAAAACAAAAGAATTGGGTGGCCATGTTGCTCTTGTTTCTTGCATTGGTTGGCATGGCAGGGTGAAGCAAGATGCAGCCCCCTGATAAGTACAACAAGTAGCTCTGCCACTGCCATAAGGCAAAGTGAGTCATATCAGGTCCACTTGCCTTGGTGGCTCATATAATATTTTGTGCCAATCACATATACACAATGGGGCTTGAACAGGAAGAGAATACCCAGGAAATATTTTAGACCTAAGATAGAAAAGCTCATTTAAAATATCAACTCAGTGCACAGCTACAGTAAACAACAACACAAAAGGCAAGTTTTATGTTAAATATCTTAGAGAATTTAGGAAAATAGAAGTCCTAAAATTGAATAGAATTGCCACATTTGAAATAATGTGTATTCAGAGAATGCATAATTTCTCCTCATTTACATGAAAACCTGTGATACTTTTGAGAATAGCTATTCACTATACAAATTTCTTAAAGTGTCCTCAAGTGTCTAATGGAATAAGGCAGTGGTGCATTGTACGTTGTGACAATGCACTCACAGGGACAATACGGGATGTAGGGCAACAGTGCACTAATGGGGCACCGGGGGATGAGTTTGGTGGCCCTTCCTACTGGTTCTCCTGGGAACTGCCATCTTGGATCCCAAGAAATCTTGTGAGATGAGGATGCTACCACCTTGGATCTTACAAGATCTTGATAGATTTATGCACACCCATCATCAATCTTGCTAGCTTTTGTGAGATCCAACATGGCTGACCTCAATTTTGCTGGAATTAGAAGATACTGGGGCATTGGCCACTGGTACAGAGTGTAAATTCTTTTTAAACAAGTACCAAGATTCTGGTGTGATTTTAAATGCTGATTTCAATGTGTTGCCTTCCTTTCAAACTCTAACAGAAAGCAAATCCTCTGCAATTCACTTCATATTTCATTCTTCTCCTTCCCTCCACTGAAACTAGCCTTTCTATCTACCAATAATTTCACTTTTATATTTCTGTCAAATCGGTTATCTGAGGGAGGATAACTGTCATCAGGTGCCAACATGCCGCCAACACTGGAGGTGCCCATAGCCACGCCCCTGATGTTGATGTGACCACACCCCTGATGTTGATGCGACCACGCCCCCTGGCATGGCCATGCCCCCTGCCACTGCTCCACGAGTAGCCGCTTCCAAGACTGGAGCGTGTGATTGGTACCGCCCAGCCTGGGAAGTGGTTGCTCCCTCAAGCAGCTGCTTCTGAGACTAGGGCGTGTGATCCGGCCTGGAAAGTGGCTTCTCCCGCAAGCAGCCACTTTAGAGACTGGGATGTGCAATTGCTGTCCCCCGGCCTGGGAAGCGTCTGCTTGCACGGCACACTCTTCCCAAGCCATGGCGAGCAATTGCTGCTGCCTGGCCTGGGAAGCAGCTACTTTGCATCATGCTAGGTGATGCAAGGCAACTCTGCCCCCTTCCAAGGCCGGGGCGGGCAAGCCAATGAGCTTCTTCCTGAGGCACCAGCAACGCCTCAGGAAGGAACCTATTGGCTAGATCATGCTGCCATTGTCTGGGCCTGTTTGCCGCTGGGGCAGGTGCGCTCCTGGCCAGCGCTGAACATGGGGTGCCCCGCTCTTTGGGGTTTCCCAACATTGTGGGTGCTGAGCACCCATTGCAAATTATTGTGGGTGCTGACAGCATAATGGCACCCATGGAGTTGACACTAGTGACTATCACTGAACAACAGTTGTGATGCACTAATAAAACAGACTGATAAACTGATAAAAAATCCCGAACTGTGGATTGGGTCCCACTTTTGGGCCAGAATCCAAATGCTATTGGTAGTAAAACAAGGCAAATTAGGCTAGGTGCAACAAGGGTTAAACAAACTGCTACTTGGGGGTGGGAGGAGAACGGCTGCCCAAACACCATTATAACTACAGAGGCTTGAGCAGTTGGTAAACATTTTCTTTAGTTAGCCAACGATACTAAAAAGTTTGGGAATCATTGATCTAGAGTATTTTGAACCCCAATTATATCTGATCTAATTTGAACCATTGATCTAGAGTATTTTGAGCACATTACATTTCTAAACAATAGTACAATATTGTTTAGTACAATAGTAAAATAATTGTAAACTTTATTCCACATACCGTTCCTGCTGTGTCTAAGATTTCAAGCATACATTGTTGTGCATCAACTTCAACTTGCTGTCAAAAGAATAAAAGCTAATTTTTGTTGAAGCATAAACCATGACATTTCAAATACTCAGTTGTTTGTCAAGTTATACCTATAATACTTTACATGATCTATTTAGACAGTATAGACAGGCACACTTTCTGGAACTCCTTGCCAGTTATTTTCTGGCTAAAGATCAACTAAAAGCAATGATTAAGGGGGAAAAAACATGCTGTGCCTCTGATCAATGGCAGCGGTTACCCCAATCCATAGCTTCAAAAACTCAAGACAATTTTGGAATCTTGTGTCTGGATCCCTTTCTTCAGGAGGATCCATCTGCTGTCCCCTTAGAGTCCTGGAAGAGGTACTACTCCACCTTTTTTTTTATAAGACAGCCTGCAGGTGGCTACTCCCACTCCTTTGCCCAAAGATCTTCCTGTACAACTGAAGAGGTCGAGGAGCTTATCATGTCTTTAAAATCTGGCCAAGTCCTTGTGTCAGATGCTATTCCCCCAGACCTGTTAAAAGCTAATCTAGACTGGTGGGCCTCAATCTTGGTTCCTCTCTTTACATCAGTAAACGACTCTGAAATTATTCCCAAATGCTGGACCCACACCATAATTGTGCTTATTTATAAGAAGGGAGACCACAGATCTCCGGAGAACTATAGGCCCATCAGTTTACTATCTGTTATAGGGAAAATGTATGCTAAATCCCTATTAAATAAGCTTAATCAATGGATAGTGAGCCACTCTATCCAGTGAGAAGATAGATAGATAGATAAACTTTATTACAGTCAAAAGACCAGCCAAAAGTAAAAACATCAAATATAAGTAAAACATCAGATAGAATAAACATCAGAGTATATAAATATACAGAAATATACAAAGGTATATATATATAAACAGAAATATACAAAAGTATTATAATCAAATGCAAAACAAAAATCAATTCTAGGGAAAGCGGCAACAACATCAAAACCTCTCCCCTAAGCCATATCCACTTCCAAAATCTAGCAAACCATGCTCTAACTATTGAGGCTCATCCGCTTTTAGGGACCTTTTCTTGATGCCCATAGCAGCCGTGAAAAATTTGGCAACACTATGTGTAATCATGGGATTGGAGTCAGATAACAATATGTACATATATTGTTGCTCTGAGCAACCGGGAAATCGGCCAATCCAGGGGGAAACAGGTTTTTCACGTACTCCCCTGTAATATGTACACCTCAGCAGAACGTGTTCAGTTGTTTCTATTTGCTCCATTCCACATGGGCAAAAACGCTCTGTCCAGGGGATCTTTTTATACCGTCCTTCCTGGACTGCTGAGGGTAGTGCATTAAGCCGGGCCAAAGTAAACGACCTTCTATACCTGAGCTGCTCCAACTGGACAAGATAAGGTGCTGCTGCAACCTTATATATACTATATTCCTAAGGTAGAACTCAGGGGCCCTGCTAAGATCATTTTGTCTCTCTATGTCCTCAAGACGCTGCCTAATGATTTTCTTTGCCTGTTCCAGCCCCATAGTTAACAAAGACGGCCTAGAGAAACCCAGAGAGGCTACTTTTTGCTCAATAAATTGGACCCAACTTGACTTAAAAGTGTCTTGCAGGATCAATGGTACAAGACCATTGGGGAGGTAAAACAGCCTAAGCCAGTATATAAGAGTTGCAATCCATATCCTGGCTTCGATTTTAATTTGCCCAGTTTCCAATCTTAGTTTTCCGTTGGCTACATCTCTGGGAACTCCTAATATGGCCCTCAAGAATTCAAGGGTTACATTATTAGGGAAGGTGCCCAGTTGGAAGCCATATAATAATTGGGCAACTGCTTTTGCGTGGAACAATTTAATGGCTGAAGGAATATAATGTCCTCCCTTTGTTCTCATAAATTGTAATATTGCAGCAGAACTTCTCTGGGCATTTAAAGCTACATAATCACCATGTGCTTTCCTAGAGCCGGTAGATTGAAAAACAACCCCTAAGTATTTAAATTGGTGAATCTGATCAATTCTATGCTGGTTTATCATCCATGTACGCATTACTGGCCTTTTAGCAAACGACTAGACATGATTTTAGTTTTTTGAAAATTTATTATCAGGTCTTCTTGCTCACAATATAACGATAGTCTTCGCAATGCTCTTTTAAGCCCAGTTGGGGTCCTAGAGATAATGGCTGCATCATCAGCATACAGTAGTACTGCTATATGCCTCCCTGCAATTTTTGGGGGACGAAAATCAATATTTCTTAATTGGTCCACCATAGAATATAAAAATTAAACAAAAGTGGGGCCAGAAGGCAGCCTTGTCTGACTCCTTTTTGAGTTTGAATAGCATTAGTAAGATGGCCATGAGAGCTGTATCTTACCTTGAGTGAGGTATTTCTATAGAGAGCCTGTATGAGGTAAAGCAGACATCAATATTGGAAGCCTCTAGTTTCCTCCATAATTTGACCCTTGATATTGAGTCGAAAGCTGACTTAAGATCTATAAAAGCTACATGGAGTGAATTTGCTTTATCAAAGATGTATTTTTCAACTAGATGTTGTAATATCGGGCATTGGTCGATGGTAGATCGTCCTTCTCTAAAACCTGCCTGCTTTTCTGCAAGAATTTTATCCTGCTCCAACCAATCTTTAAATTTTCCATATAGATGTCTAGTATATAATTTACAGATTACACTAAGGAGGCTAATGGGCCTATAGTTTGCAGGGTCATCTCTCTTCCCCTTCTTAAATAAGGGGACAATAATAGCAAAACCCCAATTATTCAGAATTCGGCCAGTAGTATCAATGTACGTAAATAATGACGCTAAGACCGGAGCCCAAAATTCCAAATTGTTTTTAACCGCCTCTGGAGGGATCAAATCTTCTCCAGGAGTTTTTCCCATTTTCATCTGGGCTATTAAATCATGTATTTCGGAGGTTGACACAGGTGACCATGGTGGAACGTCCTCAAGTGTGCTATTCTGTCCCAACTGGGCCACACCAGCGTCTTTGTATAAATCCCAAAAGTACTTCTCCCATGTCTCTGGATGGATATAACAATCTGGGAGTGTTGGCTGAGAAGTTGGAGAAATCTTTATCAGCCACCAGAACAAAGTTGTGTCCTTAGATTTTGCTGCTTGAATCAGCTTTTCCCAGTTTTCTTTCTGGGCCTCTTTTTTTTTTTTTTTTTTTTTGTACTAGAAGCTTTTTATAAATTTTTTTCTCTCTCAGAAGGGTTTGGGCCATATTCAGATCCGAGATCAGTTTATAAGCTTGGTAGGTGCTCTGTAAAGTTTTTTTAGCTAGAACACATTCCGTATCAAACCATGACTTCGAAGTAGGATAGCGCCTTTGATGGGTCGCTTTTGCCCTATCCGTAAACAGCTGTTTCAGCTCGCAGATCAACTCCTCATAAATTTCAACCGGATTACTAGTATGCATTATAGATGTCCTAATGCTTTGTATGATATCCGATGCAAGTAAGGTCTGTAGATCTGAGTCCATCCTTGAGGTCCATTTGGCCCGACAGTAGATTCCCCCCTCAGGGAGTATCATAGGTGGATATTGATTATCACTTCTTAGGTAAGGAAAAGGGGCTTTCATGATTAATGAGACAGGGAGATGGTCACTTTGGAATTTTGGAGCTACTTCCAGATTCTCCAATAATGGAATTAAATTTGATGAAACAATAGTCTATTTGGCTCATTCGAGTTCTTGCCAGATAAGTAAATTCAGCTGGATGATCATTCCCAAAAGCGCCATTTAAAATATGCAGATTAAGCCTGATGGTCATTTGATGTAAAAGAAACCCGGCATAGTTTGCTTTCCTATCTTTTGATTGCCGAATAAATGGAAGTCCATTTAAGCTAGTTGTAGAAGGATATGCTTTATGTTGGGAATACAAAGTTTGGTCGTTAGGACCTATGCGCGCATTGAAATCCCCTCCCAAAATCACATAAGTATTGGGATTGGAGTGAAGCAGTTCTACTACATAAGCTTCGAATTCTGTCCATATTGCCAAAGTTAGTGATTTCTTCTTTTGGTGGGGCAAATATACATTTATTATCAACAAATCCCAATATTCAAAGTGGACAAGGATAGCCATTGCATGTTGATTGAAAGATGGAAGCTGCCTTGTGTTTGCGCACAGGGATGTAGCAATCAGTACTCCTAAGCCTCCTTTGCATCTTCCACGGCCTGCCCCAGGAATTGCACTGATGAAATGTGAATGAAAACCATGAATTAGCACCTTTTCCTGGGTCCAAGTTTCTTGCATCAGAACAATATCCATGGAGGAAAGATATTCTTTTGACTAAGGGTCCTGGGAGAGTCCGATCCATCCATTTATATTCCACAATATAAGAGCAATTTTACTTGTGTGCTGGTCTAGTACCCGTCACTGAGCCACTGAAATGACACTAAATGTCTCCTGAGTGTTCCCAACTCCATCACCCTCCTTAGTGTTCAATTCTAAAATCAATCTGGCCGGGGGAACAAGAGAGTCTGCTAATTGTTCTCTCTCTAACACATCTGGTATTTCTGAAGTCTCTGTGGAATCCGGTAATAAAAAATTAGTAAATCTATCAAAGTGCGGATCATTTAGAAGGATGGCTCCTGGGCGAAGACCAGAGACTTCGCTATGAAGCAATGGAGGCCGAGTACCAGAGAAGGAGGCTTGCCGAAAAGGGGTCACTGGCTTAAATATAGATAGGCACATAGATGCATCTAAAACTTGCCTAGAGAAGCTGGATCCATTGTCTTCCTTATAAGGATAATTGGAAGCACTGCTGACTTTATCCAAGGAGCCACAATTCCCTCCCACCAACACAGGAACTTCCGGGCTAGAGATGTTAATAAGAAGATCCTTAGACTCTATGGGAGCAACTTCTAAATTTTTGGATTCAAGGTCCATCGTATCTAACAATAAATCACAGAGTGAGGGTGTAGGAGAGCCAGCAATAATAGAACGCAGAGGGGGGTGAGAAGAAAGCTGAAGTAAACTGGTTTTGTTGAGCTCTTTATCAGCTGTCAATTGATTGCATTCATTAATCGGAATTACGGTACTACTAGGCTCCAGGTTTAGATTGCAAGAGGCCGAGGAGGAGTTAGCACTGATATGATGTTAGGCTGAAAGCTAGACTGTCTACATGGTTTCAGCAATTCAGATAATTTATTCTTGAGGGCTAACAGGTCATCTTGTTGTGGCGTGTATGTACCCTCCAACTTACAAATATCAGAATTCGGCTTAACAGACCTTGAAACTTGTGCTTTTAATGAGTGTCTTTAAAAACTCAAGAAGGGAAAAGTCCAAATAATCTTAAGTGTTGAGCCACACAAAAAATCCTCCTTGGCAAATCCGATGAATGAAAAGACAAAAAAACTCTTTTGAGGTTAGAAAGGGAAGCCAAAAAATAGAAATAGTCCAAGTCTGCAGGCAAGATATAACAATCCAACAATGCAGAAAGGGAGTCCAAAATCCTGCCTTTGTTACGCCAACGCAAGGCGTCAATGATAGGAACATTTAAAACAAGCTGATGAGGTTGGTAGGTTCTTGCAACTTTCTGGTCCGGCCCATGCACAAAACTTCCCTGAAAAGTTTTTAAAGGTACAGGGGATAATGTCTCTTTCCCATGTTTGGCCAGGTGGGGTCTCTCTTCCGTAGCCAGTAGTTTCAAAATAGTCTCCAACTGAAATTCAATTTTATTAAAACGACCTAAGAGAAGGATAAGGCTTTCTGCAGATATAAAACAAACCTCAGAAAGATGCTTGGCCACCTCACACTGGGTATGCAACGAGGGAGCATCCTTCCCCAGCTTCTTAGATTCATCTCCTAGTACAGGACTGCTAAACTTGACACAATTCTTCAAAGAAAAATCGGGGGACAAGTCAGCTTCAGAAATAGATGGAGCTTCTGCATGAGCCAGAGCAGATAAGAGAGGTTTGCTTTTACTCACAGGGTCGTTAGCAGGTAAGATAAAATTCTCCAGCTTGAGTTGTTTAGACTTCTTCTGAGATGCTTCCTCATTAGGGCTGAAAGAGAATGTTCTTTTCCTGTGAGTTTTCTTATCTTTAATGGAAGATAAGCAAGACATGTTCCAATCCTCCTCAAAGGGCAGATCTGAAAAGGCTAAAAAACTACTCTAAAACTACTTAGCCACTAAAATAAACAGAATAAAAGCCGGAGCGTTTTACAAGAGTGCCTCTCCGGCCGCCATCTTGCCTCCCCTCCTCGTCGAGAAGATAGAGAAGAAGATAGAAGCCTCTAGATAGATAGATAGATAGATAGATAGATAGATAGATAGATAGATAGATAGATAGATAGACAGACAGACAGACAGACAGACAGACAGATCACTCTATCTAGTGAGAAGAACAAAATGGCTTCAAGTCTGGTAACAGTAGATCATTGCCTCATCCTGACGCACCTGGCAAACAAGTATGTAAAGGTGGTAAACCCTAAACTTTTTGTAGCCTTTCTGGACCTTAAAGGTGCATTTGATTCTGTAGCCAGAACAATACTTTGGAACAAGATGTGTGGCTTGGGTATAGACCCAAGATGTGTGGAACAAGATGTGTGGCCTGGCCACAGTGACCCATGCCCTAGTGACATCTAGATTGGATTATTGCAATGTGCTCTACGTGGGGCTGCCTTTGAAGACGGTCCGGAAATTACAATTAGTACAGAATGCGGCGGCTCAGATGGTTGCTGGGGCACGTCGGTTTGACTCTGTCGAGCCGTTGCTTCGGCGACTACACTGGCTGCCGGTTCTGTTCCGGGCCCAATTCAAGGTGCTAGTTTTGACTTTTAAAGCCCTTTACGGCTCGGGTCCAGGGTATTTGAGGGACCGCCTCCTTTCATATAATCCTACCTGTACTCTTAGATCATCTGGAGGGGCCCTTTTGACTGTGCCGCCACCAGGAGAAGTGAGAGGGGTGGCGGCCAGGAAGAGGGCCTTCTCGGTGGTGGTCCCCCAACTTTGGAATACCCTCCCCTTAGAATTGAGAACTGCTCCCTCGTTGTTAACATTTCGGCGGGGGCTGAAGACCTTTTTATTTCAAAAAGTTTTTGTTGACAGGCTGGCTGGCTGGTTTGTTATATTTTATACCGTATGATCCACAGGGCTTCTTGTTTTTAAATTTTATTGCTTTGTTTTTATTTTGTTTTATTGTATTTTAATATTATTTTTTAAATGGTTTTTTAATGTTAAATTTCTATATTTTATGTTGTAATGCCGCCTTGGGTGCCTTCGGGCAAAAAGGCGGGATATAAATCTAATAAATAATAATAATAATAATAGACAACAGTTTGCTAGCTCTTATAATGAATCTCTACTCTAATACATCGTGCTGGATCAGATTCTCCCTGGAAGGAGCTTTACTGAGATGATCCATACAAATAGAGGGGTTAAGCAAGGCTTTGTGTTAGTCCCCACCCTATTTAACATCTTTTTTATATGATCTAGCTTCCCACCTAGATGAGGTAGAGGGGTATCCACCAGCACTAGGCACCCTTTATTGCTGTATGTTGACAATGCAGTATTACTATCCCAAACACATCTTGGCCTTATTATATACGTTTGGTCACTAAGTGTGTGTAGTACTTAACTGTAAACAAACTCCAAATGAACTATGCCAAGTCCAAGATAATGGTATTTGCCAACACTTAGCGACAATATACCTGGAAAATTAATGGCAACCATATTGAGCAAGTGAGACATTTTAAGGTATTCACTTTTCTTACAACCTCACCTGGACTCAGCAACGCAAAATGGCTCTTAACTTTGCAAGGCTGACAGCACAGAGTATTGTCCAGTTTCATTTTTGTAGAGGGAATGCCAATGTACCAGCCTCTCTCCAGGTATTTAATGCAAAAATTACACCGCAACCTGTGATGTCATTCAGGGGGAACAGACCAGAACAGGCGTTCCGGATCCTAACGGGCTCCATGGCTGCTTCCAGGTTTTTTGTTTTTGTTTTTTTCAACATTTGAATTTGAACTCAAAAGTGAGTTCCTGTTCCTAAATCATTTGAATGACACCACTGACCGCAACTGCTTTACGGCATACCAATATGGATCAGTGAAAAGAACCATCTTTTGGAGCAAATTCAAGCCTCTTTTCTAAGGAAAATTTTAGGCTTACCTAATTGTGCTGTGTATACCACCCTCTGCTTAGAAACGGGGCAATAGTTGATAGAAACAAGAGCATTGGCTAAGAGCAGCAAAATTCTGGCTAAGGGTGGCATACTCGAACCAAATAAGTTCAAGTATATTACCTTTTGGAGCACTCAATGGCCCCAGTGGGCACATCGTCTTTTTTAAGAAATTAAGATCAAAAGGTATTGACATTAACACCCTGGGGTCAATGACCCATCCGGCAGCCTATCATGCAATTCATGATGCAATGCAGACTCCTGGATATTCAATCACAGGAACTGCTGAGTGCAGGAAACAGATTCTGCTCGCCTCTGTATCTGCAGCTTCCAACCAGGGTAGGCTACCCAGCACTATATTTATCCCTGCTGAAATGCCCACAAGAACACAGGGCCTACACTCTAGCGAGATATAATGTCCTTCCATCTGCAGTTCTGTCTGGCAGATATAATGGAGTCCTGTTCAATGACAGATGCTGCTCTTGCGAGATGGGGAGGATGGAAACCTGGCCCCTCGTAATAAATTCTTAGCACCTCTGCTGAGGAAGTGGAGCAGTCCCCTGACCATGTTGTTCTAAAGCAGTGGTTCTCAACCTTTTTTCCACCGGGACCCACTTTTTAGAATGACAATCTGTCCGGGACCCACCAGAAGCGATGTCATGGCCGGATGTGCCATCATTGTAACACCAGAGCCTGCTGCTTTCCTGAGAATGCAGCAAGAAGTTGGGTTACTTCTCAGCCATTTTCCAAATTCAAAGTGAGTCAGAAAGGGAAAAAAAAAGCCTGTTTACACCCTTGACAAAAGCAAAACAACTACACAGCTCCCCCTTTCCAGCATCTCATCTTTTTGTATTTTCAATATGGCTGCTCTAGGTGCTTTGCAACCCACCTGAAATTGGTTCGCGACCCACGACCAGTGGTGTCATTCAAATGATTTAGGAACAGGAACTCACTTTTGATTGGCACTTGTCGGGAACCCGGAAGCAGCCACGGAGCCCATTAGGATCCGGAACGCTCGTTCTAATCCGTTCCCCCTGAATGACATCACTGCCCACGACCCAATGGTGAGTCCTGACCCACAGTTTGGGAAACCCTACTTTGGACTTGTATGCCTTACTTTTAGTGTTTTTGGAAAGTCGCAAGGTCACCACAGATTCTGCCGCATCCTGTTTATTTTTTTAAATGGAGCTCAAGGAAGTGGCATTAAAATGTGACATGTTAATGAGAGCAGGAAATTAGATATTATTTCAGTCTCTGAAACACTGACGTTTTAACTGCATCAGAACTAATGCAGGATATTTTGTCGCCCTGGAACATCCGCAAGATGTACAGTCATGCACCTGTGGTTGTAGTACAATCGGGCATGAAAGATGGGGAAAAGAGGACAAGAAAAGGAAGAAGACAAAGCTGAGGCTAAGAGTAAACATGATAAAGGAGGAAAGAATGCTTCCAAAGGCAGAAATAGTTTATCTGGCAGTTTGACAGCCCGACCCTGGTGGCTTGCTGCTGTTGGAACTTACTAGGGACTAAGTACCACCAAACACAGCCAAACTTGTTTCTGAGCAAACTATGCATGGAAGTGCAGTGCACTGTACCGTACATTGATGGTTTTGCAGCCCTGATCTCATGCATGCTTCCACCGCACCTCATTGTGTCCAATGGGCCTTACTCCCACCGAAGTGTATAAAGAACTGCAGGCTGCCCTCCCAAATAAACTACTATGGCTCCTTGGGCAGAAAATGCTGGTCTTACTGGTGAGGAAACGAAATAGGCATAAAGGCTGCGATCCAATCCACACTTACCTGAGAGTAAGCCCCATTTACTATAATGGGCCTTACTTCGGAGTAGGCATGCATAGGCTTGGGTGCTGACATTCAGGTCTGAGGAGTGTGAGCTTAGCTTGCGACCCACCAAGCATGAAGTTTAGGAGAGTCCCCCTGGAAACGGGGAGGGCTGCATGAAACATTTCAGGCCCATTAAATGGTGCACGATTGTCGAAGGACACTGCAGTTTGCAAACGCTCCCTTCAAATCTGGGAACTTTTTGGCTTGTCTGCTTATAACTAGGGTCAGAGCACCAGCAGGCATCGCGAACTGCCCTGATCCTGTGCTAAGGGTCTCTTCCTCGTCCTGCTGAGATACTCCGGAGAGCGTGACTGAAGTTCAGGGCTTTCCCATAGACCGCTGGCTCGCTGGCTTGTCCCGGCCAGGGGTGGGTTGCACGAGGTTCTGCTGCCACTGCCTCCCGCAGGCAGACAAGGGCGGCTGAACAGCGAGCACACGAGACCGGTTGCTGCCCGTGCTCCAGCGAGTTGAGCGAAGCTCCGAGAGTAGGCGCTGGGCACGTGAGAAGAAGCCAGAGGGCGCCTCCTCAGAGAGCGGCTACTCGGCCCCCCCATGCGGGGAGCCCTCGAGGGGTTTTTGCACTCAGACAGGGCGGTGGCGGCGGCACCCTCTCGCCTCCCCCCCGTTCCCTGCCAGTCCTGTAACCCGGAGGTCCTCCACAAGTGCACGGAGGCTCCTTCATGCAGCGGCCACAGCGGGTTGGGTGGGAGAGGGGGAGAGGCTCCACAGGGGGGGCACTGCTGCTGCTCCTGGTTGGGCCCTCGTGCGGCGCCTGTCACTGGGGTGGTGTGTGTGTGAGGGATCGCGAGTGATTGTCGGCGGGCTGGCCCCGCCTCGGCTCCTCGCAGCCCATCCTCTCCCTCTCCCCTGCACAGACAGACATGACAGAGAGCCTCAGTGGCTGCAGCTGCCGCTGAGCGAGCGGGAGGCTTGCAAGCACCAGCGCTGGCCAAGGAGGAGGGAGCTGAGGGGCAGCAGCACCGCCGCATCCTCCTCCTCCTCCGTTTTGCCTCGACCAGGCAGGCAGGCAGGCAGGCAGCGAGAGGGAGCCTTCGGCGACCCCTATCAAACGGTTGTTCGACCCCCAAAGGGGTCCCGACCCCCAGGTTGAGAACCGCTGTTCTAAAGAATGCCTTGTCAGCAGATGATACTGTAGTTGTTGACAAGACAGCAGTCTTCTTGCACTATCTTGTGAAATATCCAAAGCGATATCCTAGAGACAAGCTATCAGTACCCTTGCCTTACCATTTTATATCTTATATATTTTATTTTATTTTCATTTTCCATTTTATATTATTTTATTTAAACCCCTTGCATTGTGTATTTATTATGTTTTGTGTATTATATGCCAATAAAGCGTGGTTGATTGATTGACCTATAATACTGTGCAGCAAACCCTTACTTAAAGTTGTTTCATTCAACATTGTTACATTTGAAAGTTGGTCACCAGTTCTCAATCTTCTGGTTTGTACATCTGCCATGGCTGCACACTGTAGAGTGATAGAAAGGCACTTTCAAGTCATCCCAAGCCATGACCTTCCTTGCAACTATCATATCCTGAAATGCCATCTGCAAGGCTAGAATAGGGAAAGTGAGGATAGGAAAGTGCTCAGTGAGCTCGCCACTTGAGGGTGTATTATTGAGCACAACTACAGTAAACCAGGTTTTGTTATAAGCCGTTTTGTTTAAAGTTGCCATTTTCAAAAACCTATCAACTTGCTGTACACTAAGGTTTTGAATCTTACAGTATTCATAGCAGGCTGAAAAGGATTTATTATAAAATTACAACATAATTAATTTTGCTCAGTTCAAGATTTATTGGTAGTCAGAAATGTATTCTATATGTGAGCAGGAGGGGGAGCGGTACAGAAGCAAGAAAGAACAGTGAGAAAGGTAGCATCATTCAACATCATTTTGAAACAAATAACAGCCATTTTACTAAACACTATCTCTTGATTTGCCTCAGTGTCTCTTCAGCAGTTTCATCTTTATCTTTCCCCTCCAATATATAGGCTCTCCTTTTCATTATTCCCTTTCATAATCTTTGTCCACCTATTTTCTCTAACTTGCCATGGGTCTGGGTCTCCATGTCCTTTCATTATCCACATTCCAGGAATTTCTTCTTCCTAATGATCTCATAGCAAGAGCCCCTCTCCGGAAAAAACCTGGCTATTTATTTTACTTTACAAAATGAAGCAATTTTCTGTTGAAAGCAGCTTCATTCTCAGCAGAATTCTCATGAAATTCCCATGATATTGCATCAACTCAGTTAACCACTACCACAAATTTCAATGACCACCACATTATTTGTGCACAACAGAAAACTATACATATTATAGTTTAGAAAAGACACCTATTTGTATCAGACTGACTCTTAATCCACCCTGGGAACCTATTTCAATTCTTAGAGGTCATTATTGTCCAATCTATCCTGTTCTTTCTCCAGGAAATTGTGAGCAGCCAATATGAAGTTGCCATCTCAGGGCTGATTAGTCTCACCTCTAATTAGCGTAATGATATATCATTGGATGTTTCTCAAGCAGTTCTTGAAAGTTATTGGAAGTTATTGGAAGCAGCATTCAAACAGAGCCATACCTCGGGATCTATGCTCTTCAATTCATTTCCTCAAATCCAGAAGGGATCCGAAGCAGGAAAGATCAAGCTTCTAGCCAGATCCAGAAGGGATCCATTCATTTCGGACGAACAAACCTTGTGACCATCTCCTTATTGCCAACTTTGTGCTACCTCGTGGTCACATAAGAAACAAAGACACCATTTTCTTCAGCAAAACTACAGGCCTCATTTGATAGTATTGGGTGGTGAGGTACCACTTTGCATATTACCAAATGCACTCTTCACTTAAAAGTATTTGACAACTCAAAAGAATGTGCGTACCTTTCGATAAGAGTCTTCTATCGTTGGGTCATATTTTTCAACAAATATTCCTTGAACAAACTGTACCGTCTACAACAAAAACAATATTTACGTATCACTATTTATATATAATCTTGAATAAAAAGTACCCCAATTTTAAAACTACTCCAAGTTCAGAAGATTTTCAAGAAAAACTAGTTGTCTTTAAGTTACTTTTTGATATCTCTTAAGTTTCTTTAGAAATGTAACCTAGTTGAGACGAAAAAACTATCTTTTAATTATAAACTATAGAAGCTTCCGTTTTTAAAAATAAAAATGCAACTATAATTGTGTGATGAATTTTATTTCTCATTTTGATTGTTTTGTGAAATATGACCCCCTTACTAAATACAGTTGCCCCTCATCTGTAGTTGTATAAATTCAACTACACCAGTTCAGCAAATTCAAAAACAAAGTTTAAATCAGGAGTCTCAGATTCATTTCATGTAGTGAGCCAAACAACATACATGGCACCTGGTGAGACCAGAAGTGACATTAAGCAGATGATGCCCAGAAATAAGTATTTGTTCTCACATAGAAACTCATTAACTGCGAATGATAGAAGAGAAAATGTGCAAATCTTGTTCATAGTTTCAAGATAAGAAAGAGCCCAATTATCATGCTGGCAGAGTCAAATTGTAATGAGTGCAGATACATTGTTTCCATTGTTTCCTGTAAGCCTTACATCTGTCATCCTTGATTTAAGTAATGCAAATTGCCATTCAACACTAAGTACATAAGAACATAAGAAGAGCCCTGCTGGATCAGGCCAAAGGGCCACCTAGTCCAGTTTCCTGTATCTCACAGTGGCCCATCAGGTGCCTCAGGGAGCACACCAGGCAACAAGATACTTGCGTCCTACTGCCACTCCCTTGCACCTGGCATTCTGAGGTAAATTTCTGAGGTAAATAAAATCGAACATAAGAAGAGAAAGTATTCTAAGAACATAAGAAGAGCCCCACTAGATCAGGACAAAGGCCCACCTAGTCCAGCTTCCTGTATCTCACAGTGGCCCACCAGGTGCCTCAGGGAGCTTAATAGACAACAAGGTGCTTGCATCCCATTGTCACAACCCATTATGGCCTGTAGCCCATGCTGGACTTTTCCTCCAGAAATCTGTCCCATCCCCCTTTAAAGGCACCTAGGCCAGATGCCATCACCACTTCCTGGCACTGTGGCAATGAGTTCCACAGATTAACTACCTGCTGGGTAAAAAAAGTACTTCCTTTTATCTGTTTTAACTCTCCCAACCCTCAGTTTTAGCGGATGTCCCCTAGTTCTGGTGTTTTGAGAGAGGGAAAAGAACATCCCTTTATCGACTCTATCCCTTCCACGCATAATTTTGTATGTCTCAATCGTGTCCCCCCTCAGGCGCCTTTTTTCCAGACTGAACAGCCCCAAACATTGCAGTCTTTCTTCATAAGGGAGGTGCCCCAGCCCCGTAATCATTTTCGTCATCCTCTTCTGCACCTTTTCCAGTTACTTCAGGCAGTAGTCTGTCTGTACAATATATGAACCAGAAACACACACACCTACCTGAAACTCAATTCTCTTTTAACTTGCCTTCATTATAAGGTAGGAAAGTGTGTTGCAGGTTTTAACTACAGTTGCCTATTATCTTACGTGAGGATTACGTACCAGAGCTGGCACCTAAAGTTAAAATTGTGTACTCAAAATTACCTTGAAAACCCCTTACATTGTAAAATAGGTACTGTCACTTTAAAAATTACACCATGACTAGATGCTCTAAGGCACAGTCATTCAACACATCAAGGAATCCGGTCTCTCTTTCTTGACCAGAGCAGCAGTTGACCCAGTCGATATGAGGATAATTGAAGTCCCCCATGATTACAACCCTGTCTTTCTTGGTCACCGCCCTGATTTGTTTCCTCATTTCAAGGTCCCCTTCAAGTTTTTGATCCGGAGGACGATAGCACCCCCCCCACACACACTATTACACTGCTCTTACGGCCTGGTAGTTTAACCCACAGTGACATGCCTGAGAATTATCTTGAAATTGGAGAATGAAGCTCCAGTTCCCTCAGTCAACTCCTATCTGCCATCTGTAATTTTTAATGTGACAGTACCTATTTCAAGAAAATTGGAGATATCAAAGGACAATTCCGTGCAAAGGTAGGCACAATAAAGGACAAGAACGGCAAGGACCTCACAGAAGCAGGTGAGATGAAGAAGAGGTGGCAAGAATATACAGAGGAACTATATAAGGCCGATCTAAATGTTCCTGATAACCACAATGGTGCAGTCACTGAGCTCGAACCTGACATCCTGGAGTGTGAAGTCAAGTGGGCTTTAGAAAGCATCACTAACAACAAAGCTAGTGGAGCTGACAGCATTCCAGCAGAATTACTCAAAATCTTAAAAGATGATGCTGTCAAAGTGCTGCACTCCATATGCCAGCAAATTTGGAAAACCCAGCAGTGGCCACAAGACTGGAAAAGATCA
>JAJKFI010011386.1:1937192-1950478 GCA_029204185.1 Lerista edwardsae
CACACACACACACACACACACACACACACACACACACACACACACACACTCTGCCCCTAGCATGTCAAATTTGGATCATGTGGTGATTATCACCTGATTAGCAGACTTGTTATAAAAAACAGGACAGGGGAACTGCAGAGTTGCCTAAATTGTATCAATTATTCTTTGTCTGAACTCTACCAAAAATATCTAGATATTTTCAAATAACGTGATAAGAGATGGAACACGTCTTCCAGTTTTGATTTTGGGAGTGGGCTTGCCCCATCTTTTATATTATTCATTATATGGTTATAATGTGTAGAAGATTTCTAGTAAGATAATGCCTTATTTTCCAGGTATAGGTAAATTAGCTTAAGCTATTTTCTCCCAGTAGTGTGTTTGCAGACATGTTCTAAGTGGGGGGGGGCTTAAAAAACAACTACACCTCACCAATGTTTTTGAATTTTTTTTCTGTGAAAAGAAGAGGCCTGATACTATTTTTGTGAGTTTTTCCCCCAGACCGTTACACTCATCCTATTTTATGCACCAAGGTGGCAGACTTCACTGTTACAGTCATTTTGAAATTCTCAGATTGGTAGCATGGTATTCCTTCCCCCATTGTAAGTTAAAATTAAATTTATTATTATTATTATTATTTATTAGATTTATATCCCGCCTTTTTGCCCGAAGGCACCCAAGGCGGCATTACAACATAAAATATAAAAATTTAACATTAAAAAACCATTTAAAAAACTATTAAAATACAATAAAACAAAATAAAAACAAAGCAATAAAATTTAAAAACAAGAAGCTCTGTGGATCATATGGTATAAAATAACAAACCAGCCAGCCAGCCTGTCAACAATTTAAAAGCTTTTTGAAATAAAAAGGTCTTCAGCCCCCGCCGAAATGTTAACAGAGAGGGAGCAGTTCTCAATTCTAAGGGGAGGGTATTCCAAAGTTGGGGGGCCACTACCGAGAAGGCCCTCTTCCTGGCCGCCGCCCCTCTCACTTCTCCTGGTGGCGGCACAGTCAAAAGGCCCCCCCCCAGATGATCTAAGAGTACGGGTAGGATTATATGAAAGGAGGCGGTCCCTCAAATACCCTGGACCCGAGCCGTAAAGGGCTTTAAAAGTCAAAACTAGCACCTTGAATTGGGCCCGGAACAGAACCGGCAGCCAGTGTAGCCGCCGAAGCAACGGCTCGACAGAGTCAAACCGAAGTGCCTCGGCAACCACCTGAGCCACTGCGCGTTCTGTACTAGTTGTAATTTCTGGAACGTCTTCAAAGGCAGCCCCACGTAGAGCACATTGCAATAATCTAATCTAGATGTCACTAGGGTGTGGGTCACTGTGGCCAGGTCCGCACAGCTCAGGTACGGCCGCAGCTGGCGAATCAGCCAAAGCTGAGCAAAGGCTCCCCTGGCCACCGCTGACACCTGGGACTCCAGGAGTAGCTGTGGATCCAGGAGAACCCCCAAGCTGCGAACCTGCTCCTTAGGTTTAGGCATACTTTGTATGGTGAGGGACTAGACTTAATCCATCTTGTTTGCAGCTCTTTGGTTACAGGTAGAGCTGTGTGATCAGCTGTGAAACATAGTGGGAAAAAGTGGTTTGCAAATTAACCGCTTACAAAAATACAGTTTCCAGTATTCATATATTTCATTTTCACTCTAGCAACAGAGAGAGGTAAAAAGGTATGGTGCCCACAAGATCTGCTGACATGTTTGCCGGTATCGTCCCTCCCACTCCATTTCATGAGTAAATCAGAACTCACCACCAACAGGGAACCTCTGTTTCTGAAAGTAGTTTGTAGTGAATCATTAGTGTGATTGTCTCATACACTCCTTGCTGTGTGTCTAAAATAAATCTGAATTTTTTATGTGTCAAATTTATGTGTCTTTTCTACCGCTCTTTTCTACCCAGTTACAGGATAATTCTAAGCATATCTATTTTGAAGTTATTTACATCGAGTTCAAAATGACTTAGTTCTAGGTTACCGTGTATAGGATTGTAAGGTAAAGGTTTCCCTACGACCAAATAGTCTAGTCGTGACCAACTGTAAGGGACGGTGCTCATCTCCGTTTCTAAGACGAAGAGCCGGCGTTTTGTCCAAGGAAATGTTTCTGTGATCATGTGGCCGGCATGATTATACGCCGTAGCGCATGGAATGCCGTTCCCTTCCCACTGAAGTGGTCCCTATTTATCTACTTGCATTTTTATGTGCTTTCGAACTGCTAGGTTGGCAGGAGCAAGGACAAGCGACGGGAGCTCACTCCATCACATGGTCTTGAACTCCCAACCTTCTGGTCAACAAGCTCAGCTCAGCGGTTTAACCCGCAGCAACACCACGTCCCGCGTCACTAGAATTGTACTGAAAGCTTATTTGTTGCATATTTTTTCACTGAATATTCCTCATCCTGTACTGATGATGCCAGGCCTATCAGAATTTGTGAGAATTCCCCTCTGCAATGTATTTTGAAATTCCGGAGACCCTCTCTGCCAACAGCAACTGCTTTAAACAAGCTGAGCTGCCATCTCTTTAAAAAAAGGGGGAAAAAAGATGGTCTTTCCTTCGTAATAATAAAGCAGTGTGTGAAGCTAGCCAGCTACCAACCCATCACCTCATTGATTATAGCATGAGATAATTTGAATTCAGAATTTGCCGGCCATCAGCCTTGGTTGGAGTTATGGGCGTAGAGCCTCTTGCTTACTAAACCCTGACCCCGGTACTCCTAGTCATCTTCTTTGACCATGGCCACTTACAAATCACTAATACACGATTGTCCTAAAATACCTGACAGTGTTTAAATCAATGGTTCCCAACTGTTGGTCAGGACCCACTAGTGGGTCACAAGCCAATTTCAGGTGGGTCATGAAGCACCTAGAGCAGTCATATTGAAAATATGGGAATATGGGATGCTGGAAAGGGGGAGACTATGAAATGGTTTTGCTTGTGTCAAGGTTGTAAATCGGCTTTTTTCTTTCTGATTCACTTTACTATTGGAAAATGGTTGAGAAATACTCCAACTTATTTCTGCATTCTCAAGAAAGCAGCAGGCTCTGGAGTTACAACGACAACACTTCCGGCCATAATTTCATAATTTCAAAATGACATAATTTCCAATGGGTCCTGGACAGATTATCATTTTAAAAAGTGGGTCCTGGTATTAAAAAGTTTGAGACCCACTAGTCTAAACCATTATCAAATGGGATGGGGTAATTTACCTTTGGCTGCAAAAGCTTATTTCAACTTCATTGTAGTAGTAGCCTGAGAGTGTAGCAAGGTCATAACCTGTTCTCATCCTCTGATTTTTTTTAAAGTAAAATAAGACTCATTGACAGGACCATTTTGGAACCATGGTTTTCCATTGAACAGCCTGCCTGAGGAAAATACCACATGCTTTCCATTGAGCTGCAAAAGGCACATTTTCTTTGCAGGCTCAGAAAAGACTCAGAAACCTGGCTGGGCATGCTCTATTTCTCTCTTTCACGCACTTATGGCCATTCTCTCCTTAGCAATTATAGTAAGAGTCATTTCACCTATATCACGCCCTTGGAGGAGTATTGAGGTCAAAGGCAAAGTAGCATTTTTTGGCTATGTACATTTCTAAGGTCAAAGAGGTAAACCTCCCCTTTAGACTTTACTTACTGAAGCATTCTGTCTTCATTAGAGGGTGCTGAAACAAATCTATGTTTGTGTAAGCCTGTAAAACACCTCAGCTGCTCTTTTAGCATATATTGCAACTGCAAAAAGGAATTTGACTCCATAGTGTTCTTACTCAAGGAGCTCCCCACTACCCGGGAAAGCCTAGTCTCCGCGATCCTACAACGGTTTGAGCTGTGTTCTCAGTAAAAAAAAATTAGTAACTTTTATTCGTAGGCAAAGACAATTTCTGAGTATGATTCACATGGGAGTCAATACAGAAGCAGCATAGACAGCGCTGGAAAGCAGGTACATGCTTTCTACCAGTGGTTCGCATTTGAACCATTTCTGATTCAGGTAGAAACACCTTGAATTTTTTAAGAAGGCACTTCTCTCCTCTAGGGGGTCTAAGAAAGATATTGCAGCAGTGCAACTTTGGCAAAAATGCAAGTCCATTCTTGTTAGAAAATGTTAAGACACTATTAAAGATGCAGAATGCAGCTTTGATAGCATGGACAAAGTGATTTGTCCATGGAAATTGAGAGCTATTTACTCTGCCCAAGGATACCCAGGAGGCCAGCTGCTTTTTTTGCTCGAGTGGTGTTGACAAATGTGAGGGATATAAGGGAACTGACTTAGTAATGAACCAGACACTCTTGACGGCTGAGATTTTTTAAAATTCATCTTAAGTGAATTACAAGACTTCTCCAGGAAAGGGTCAAAAATATTCAGTCAGAGGACTCCAGAAATATCTTGTCTAAACTAGGGAGAATGGACTTAAAACTTGAAGGGCCAATTCTAACATGTAGCTGGTCGGCAACATCTCATAGCCGGCACCTGCTAAAGACTCTGTTTCTTTCCTTTTAAACATGAAGAGCATAGTCATCAATGTGTCCCTTTTTTTCAGGAGGCATATTGACTGGTCCACCAAATGAAAGACCAGACAACATCTTGCATCCCTCCTTAGGATGGCTTCTTCTGTTATTGACCTTTACTTCTAAAATAGGAAAGGTGTCCAGAGAAATGGCATGAGTGTTTTCTCCTTTTACATGAATAGTATTCCAAGGCTGCTGCTTGTGCAAGCCACCAAACTAATAGGCTTTGGGATTAAGTTATAATAACATTTTAGAGACTCTACACTAATGCTTCCAAGTTTCAAGAGAAAAGGTTGTCAAGGAGACTAATGATCTGATGAACATCTCAGACCAGAAACAATTTGCACAAACTTTGTGCAATTTGTAGATCAATGGTTTTCAACCCTTTTTGTGCCATGGCCCCAATCAGTCAAAGTACGAGACTGTTGAACTGCCCTTGTCCTAGGATCCTATCCTACCATCCTGCCCCTGTTGTCACTCCCCACTTCCAACATGTACTCCATCCCCTCCTGCCCCTGTTGTCACTCCCGACCTCCATCATGTCCTCCATCAATGTTCATTGTAACCAAATATTCTTATTAGAGAGCAGAAAAAGTTACCATGAAGCCTGATACTAGTAGAGAAAGCTATTTTAGCACAATTGCTAATCACAGAGCAGGACTTGGACACAATCTCCTGGTACCTGAAGGGGTACAACAGATGCTTTCTCCTTTACGTGGTGGTGTTGGGGGGGGGTCTTCAAACATTTTCCATTCCCCTAAGTTTCTGCAACCACATAATTGAGGCTTTGTGACCCAGTGGGGTCCCAACCTGAAGGCTGTAGAATATTTCAGTAATAAATATTGAAGAACTGTAGTAGATCAATGTGTGCCATTCAGCTTACTTTTGCCAATGGATTTGACTAATGTAAAAACTCTCACCCCCCGCCTGCTACTTTGAAACACCCATTGCTGCCAGTTCTCTGGGAGGAGGAAGAGGGGGTCTATTCGAGACCTCTGGGTATGCCCCTCCCACATCAGGAGGCAGGGCCGGCAAACAGGTTTGAGGCATCTCCCAGCAGGGGGCATCCCAGCCCAGTCCGGCTCTGCCTCCATAAGGGACAGTTTGGTTTTTTCGCTGTGCTCCATAGAGCCAGCGGTGTTTTCTGAGGCGTTTTTGTTATGTAGAGTTTTCTTTTCTTTTCTCCCTTCGTCGTTTGGATTTCGTTCAGTGTTGGTTCCTCCACCCCCCCTCCTTGTCTTTTCCCTGTCTCTCTGTGTGTGAGGGTTGTCGGAGGGGTGAGAAGCCGGCTGAGAGCTTCGGCTTCCCGACCGTGCTGAGGAGGAAGAATCCTAACCCTACGCATTCCGCGAGGGCTGGAGAGGCGTTTGGGAGGCCGGTCGCTGGGACTCCGAGCGGCTACGGCCCGGAGTCTCGCCCGCCTTCCCGGAGCTCACAGACGCGTCCGCGCCACCTCAGAAGGGCCGCGGCGTGTTCTTTCCTTTTGATCCGCCGCGGCGGCGGCAAGGGGGAGAGCGGCGCACACGTTCTCAGAGCTGCGAGCGGGCGCCGCTTACTTGAGGGGATCCTGCGCGGCCTAGCCCGGGATCTCGGCCCCCCTTGTTAGGAGCGCGATCGTGGCCCCCTGGGGAGAGCAACGACGCGATCTCTGAAGCAGCTCCACTTTAACTGCAGCGGGAGGCGCGAAGTGAGTGGGTACAGCGGCCCGTTGTTGCAGCGGCCTGTTTTCCCGCCCTTTTTGAGAGATCTCTGAGGCGACAACTGTAAGTTGTGGCGGAGGGCCAGGAAGGAGGGGGGATTCCCCTTACGCAGGCCCAGGACGAAGGGGAGTCCTCCTCTGCTGTAACCCCTGCCCCATTTACCCAAGACCAATTTAATTCAATGTTCCAGGTGGCCATGGAGGTGGTGGGGTTGAAGGGGCCTAAAGGGGGGGCTTCGGTTGACAAGCCAAAAGGGGGGGATACCGATGGCAGACCCCGTAAGGCTAAGCGCAAGCGCTCCCCCAGCCTTTCTGTCTGTTCTGACTCTGACCTGACTCCTTCCTCCGTTTCTGAGGAAGAGGCCAAGCGTGCAGTTAAAAGACGCAAGCATGGTCATGTTGGTAAAGGCCTGAAAAAAAGAAAGGTTTCCTTTAAACGCAGACATAGAGAGACCTTTTCCTCTGATTCTGAGTTGTCCCAGTCCATCTCAGATTCTTCTGATAGAGAGGATGGAGAGCTTTCTTTGGATTCTGATCAAGAGGAACGGGAACAGAAGATTGACAGGCTGTTCCCAGCAGATCTGTTTGGCCGCATGGCATCTAAGGCAGCCAAGGCTTTGAACATCCAGCTTCCTCCGGAAAGCAGTGTTCATCCTTCTACCAGTTCCTTGTTACCTAGAGGTCCAGCCAAGCCTATGGTTGCCCCATTTCCAGTGGAATTCAAGGAGGCTTTGGAAGCGGAGTGGAAGGCTCCGGTCTCCATCAAGCATGTTCCCTGGATCGTTAACAAGCTCTATTCTCTTCCTGAAGAGGCGTTGAATCTGCTTCAAGTTCCAACGGTCGACGCCCCTGTGGCCGCGCTCTCTTCTTCGGCAGTACTCCCATCAGAAGGAGAAGGGGGTCCCAAGGATCCCTGCGATAAGCGGGTAGAGGCGGCATTGAAGAGGGATTTCCAGTTTACAGCAGGAGCCTTCCGAGCGACCTCAGTGAATTCAGTCATGGCACGGGCAGCTTACCTTTGGACTGAGGAGTTGGCAAAGCTTCCCAAGCTCCCCGCTCAAGTCAGGAGCACTCTTCGCAAGATCTCCTTGGCGGCTGCGTTGTCGGCGGATGCGTCTTTCGACGCTTTGCAGCTTAATGCTAAAGCCATGGTAACTAATGTCGTGGCGAGAAGGAACGTATGGCTTCGTCATTGGGACGTGGACGCTGGATCCCAGGCGCGTCTGGTGTCAGTTCCGTTCCAAGGCGCCAAGCTTTTTGGTCAAGCATTAGAGCTGGTTTTGGTAGAGAGCAAAGACAAGCGCAAGGTGCTGCCATCATCCAAGAAGGACGTTCCCAGATTCAAGACTCAGTCCTTTCGAGGCTTCAGGGGGGACAAGCGCCCCCGGGATCAGGACAAAGCCAGAGCCAAGTGGTCCAAGCCATGATTCCAAACCAGGGGACGTCAGCCTGGGTCGACTTCTGCTCCCTCCAAGTCCTCCAAGGACAGCAGGTCCACTTGACGCCAGGCCCAGCGGATTGTCGCCAAGTATAGGGGGTCGTTTGCTTTATTTTGCTCCTCACTGGTGAGAGATTTCTTCAGACGCTTGGCTGTTAGAGACTGTCACGCGGGGCTACACTCTGGAGTTGGCATGCAAACCGCGCAACCGTTATTGGAAGGTTCTGATTTCAAAGGATCCTCAGAAGCACCACCTGAAGAAGCAGGCCATTCGACATCTTCTCGAGATCAAGGCAATAGAGCCAGTTCCCAAGAATCAGAGACGGACGGGGGTTACTCCGTCCTGTTTTTAGTCCCAAAGAAGAACAGGGATTGGAGAGCCATCTTAGATTTGAAATGGCTCAATCACCTAATGAAGAGGAGAGGATTTCGGATGGAGTCCTGGAGATCTATCATGGCGGCACTAGATCAAGGAGATTGGATGGCGTCCCTGGACTTGACGGAGGCTTATTTACATGTGCCAATTCGTCGGAGCCATCGTCTATATCTCCATTTCGCGTACGGGAGCGACCACTACCAGTACCGGGCTCTGCCGTTCGGGCTGTCATCGGCCCCGAGGGTGTTTACAAAGCTGCTAATTGCCCCGGTGGCTTCCCTGAGGCAGCAGGGCATCCAAGTCTTTCCCTATCTCGACGATGTGCTTGTGAAGGCCCCCTCCCTCGAGCTGGCTCAGGAGCATGTCCGTCAGACTATGAATTGTTTCTCCAATTTGGGCTTCATCATCAATCTGGAGAAAAGCGCCCTGAATCCCAGGCAACAGATTCAACACTTGGGATTGCAGATCGACACCGTTTCTTTCAGAGCAGCCATCTCAGTGGAACGGAGGGTGGCACTTTCCAAGGCACTCAGGAAGACGTTGGCGGTTCGCGAACAGGATGTCATGGAGTTGGCTTCGCTTCTGGGCCTACTGGTCTCTTGTCAGGACCTGGTGGATTGGGCCAGGTTCCATATGAGACAGTTACAACGTGTGTTGCTGCCTTTCCAGAATGTAATCGAGCACCAGCAGCACGCAATCTTTCAGGTTCCGAGGGATCTTCAGCAGGATCTGTTTTGGTGGCTCTCGGAGGAGCGTTTAGCCAGGGGAGTAAGTCTGCATCTACCCCAGCGGTTAGTCATCACTACAGATGCCAGTCTTTCCGGATGGGGAGCGCACATGGAGGGAGCGTTGACTCAGGGCAAGTGGTCAGCGGAGGAGTCCCTCCTGAGCATCAATCTGTTGGAGCTTCGGGCTGTCCGCCTAGCTTTGCTGGACTTTCATCATCTGGTCCAGGGAGCCCACCTGTTGATACGAACAGACAACGTATCAACGAAGGCGTATATCAACAGGCAGGGGGGCACGAGGTCGAACTCTTTACACCTAGAAGCAGTAGCCCTCCTGCAATGGGCGGAATCCAACCTTGCATCCATCAGAGTGGAGCACGTGGCGGGCGCCCAAAATTCCTCCGCAGATTGGCTAAGCAGAAGGAAACTGCAGGAGTTGGATTGGCAGTTGCACCCCGAGGTGTTCTAGATGATAGTGCAGCGATTCGGGACACCACTGGTGGATCTCTTTGCCTCTCAGGAGAATTGTCAATTGACAAGATTCTTTGCAAGGTTCCCCGAGCCTCAGTCGGAAGCCGTGGACGCTTTGGTAGCCCCTTGGCCTCAGGGGCTCCTTTATGCTTTCCCCCCTATTCCCCTCATTCCCGCTCTACTGCGCAAGCTTCGGGTTCTGGGGGCTCAGGTCATTGTGATAGCTCCACGGTGGCTGCGAAGACCTTGGTTCCCGGACCTAGTCAGGTTCTCGGTCGGGGAGCCTTGGCTTCTTCCGGACCGACCAGACCTGCTCAGGCAGGGGCCCCTAGTTCACCCAAAACCCCTGTTTTTCCATCTAACTGCATGGAAGTTGAGCAGGAGGCTTTCAAGAAGCAGGGCTACCCAGAGCGGGTTCTGACGACTCTTTTAGCATCCAGGAGACTGTCCACCAGAAGAGTCTATAACTTGACCTGGAGGAAATTCTCGTTCTGGTGCAGGTCCAAGGGCTATGCAGAATTAAAGCCCAAGATTAAGCAGATTCTCGAGTTTTTACAGGACGGGTTTGACAAGGGTTTGTCCACCAATACCCTCAAGCGTCAAGTAGCTACTCTAAGTAGTATCTTGGGAGCGGGCAGGGCTAGCAAGATTTCTTCACATCCCCACATAAAGAGATTTTTGAGGGGTGTGGCGTTACTAAATCCGCCCACAATTCATCGTTTCCCTGCTTGGGATCTCAATTTGATGTTGAATGCCCTGACAGGAGCGATGTTCGAGCCCCTGGCCACGGTGTCCCTCAAGGTACTAACATTTAAGGTCCTTTTCCTGGTGGTGGTGACATCGGCCCGGAGGGTGTCAGAGTTGGGAGCCCTGTCATCGAATCCCAACCTCTGTGTATTTCATAAGGATAAGGTGGTTTTGAGACCAGACCCGGCTTTTATGCCCAAGGTCAATTCTATCTTTCACAGATCCCAAGAAATAGTATTACCATCGTTCTGTCCAAATCCTTCTCACAGGAAGGAGAGGATATGGCACACACTAGATGTCCGGAGGGCCCTCCGCTTCTACATGGAGCGCACTAAATCATTTCGTAAAACAGAGGCGCTGTTTGTAAATTTCAGGGGATCTTCCTTGGGTAAAAAGGCCTCGGTCTTGGCTCTCTCCCGCTGGATTAGGGAAGCCATTAGTATGGGTTATTCCTCAGTGGGCAAGACGGTGCCGGAGGGCATTACGGCACATTCTGTAAGATCAGCAGCTGCCTCACCAGTTTTTGATGGTTGCAACTCCCTGGAGGAGATTTGCAGAGCAGCCACCTGGTCCTCGATTCACACCTTTACGAGGCACTACAAGGTGGACACTGCAGCCTCGGCAGACGCCTTTTTCGGCAGGCGAGTGCTGCAGAAGGTGGTGGCTGACTAGGCGGCATCCTCGCCTGGTCCCACCCTCTGTCTTACTGCTCTGGTAAATCCCAGAGGTCTCGAGTGGATCCCCTCTTCCTCCTCCCAGAGAAAAGCGGAATTCCCTACCTGTGAATTCTTGTTCTGGGATGAGGAAAGGGGGTCCAGTCAACCCACCTCTCACCAGGCGCGGGATGGGGATGGGTTTTCTGAATTTTGGGGGAAGGACTGTGTTCCCGTGTGTTCTTTTCCTGTGTCTAACCTTGTTGTAAGTTGGCCCAGCCTGTGGGCCCGTTCTTGTTGTTGTTTAGTTTGTTTGGGGTTTTTCCTGCTTGGGCTGGGCTGGGATGCCCCCTGCTGGGAGATGCCTCAAACCTGTTTGCCGGCCCTGCCTCCTGATGTGGGAGGGGCATACCCAGAGGTCTCGAATGGACCCCCTTTCCTCATCCCAGAACAAGAATTCACAGGTAGGGAATTCTGCTTTTTTCATCCAGACACAATTGACCTTGAACCAGATATTTGAAGTTGAGATGGATGTTAAACTTTTCTCCTCCTTTGGACTGCCATCAAGTGAGGCAACTAGAATCTTTGGTTCTCACCCTCAGTGATATCAGGTAGTGGTCTTTTGCCAAAGACCATCTTTGGTTTTTCTGCCCACAATTTGCAAAGGAGTCTCCAAATAGCAATGGAAAGGGGAATCTTGTCGTATGAGGGGAATCGACTCCCATTGGGAACTACTGTTATAATTAACAAAAGAACTTTGAGCTACAATTATATTCCTTCTGATGATCCTAGATTGTGCATAATAAATGGAGACTGCAGCTCAAGTCATCAGCAGAGAGAAATGGGCTCAGTGTGATTGTGCAATGAAAAGCGTGAGTCAGTGAAACACTTGGAAATTGCCTCCAACATTGCAGGTTGGGTTCAATGCAAAAGCCAGGGGGGAAGGACCATGAAGATTGAAAAGGGGTTTGAGCATCTTGATTTCCAAGATCTCTTTAAGATGCAGAGGGTTACACTTCCTGGAATATCAAGCCGTGGCCATTTGCCTTAAATTAGGTGCTGTAAAGATTGAGGTAGCCAATATCTACTTCATCCCCCAGCAAGGAAAAGTCCATATTAATAAGACCTGCACTGATACATTGAAGATTTATTCCTGGATAACTTGGTTGACTCCATTCTTCTAGGGAGATATTTTAATGCATGAATTGTCTCAAATGACCACTGAGGGTGAGGGTGAAGGCTGAGGGGCATGTGATTAACAATGACCCATATCCACCTTCACTATCAACGCTCTTCAAGGATAGCAAAGCAAACTTATCTGGCTCCAGGCATACAGATCAGTCCCTGGCTTTGATACCTATCTTTTTGCCAACCTTAATAATTCTAGCACCTTAATAATTCAAAAAAATAGTGGCCAGGAAGAGGAAGGGTGATATAATGGCACATGGGAGCAATTAATTCAACCCAATTTTTGAAAATTGATATCCAACACTCATTCAAGGATTCAGTCAATCAGCTGGTACTTATATACCGCTTTTCAACACGAAGTTCACATAGTGGTTTACAGGCAAATAGTAATAATAATAAAGTTAAATGGCTCCCTGTCCCAAAGGGCTTACAATCTAAAACAAGGCAGACCACAAGCAACAGCCAATAGAAAGACTGCTGAGGTGAAGAGCACTCTCCCCCTGCTAAGAGGAACACCACTTGAAAAAGTGCCTCTTGCCCAGTTAGCAGGGATTCCTCCCCTCTAGGGTCTCTTATATTGGCAAACACCTGGAAACACTATTTTCCTGAATTATATGTAGATTCATCTTGTAAAGGTTCTCTGCAAGACCTATTTATAGTCTAAAACTGTTTTATTTTTTCATGGGTACCAGTGATATCCTAAAAGAAAAAGGGCTGGAAGTGGTGCTTTGTGTTTTTATCCCAAATCAGTATTTCAATCAATTTTAAAATATTTTTATTAGGTGTAATTACAGTCATAGGTAGTATATGTGTTTTATGCCTGTGGCTGTCAGCAGACACTGCCACAGGAATGAAACAGGCATAAAACAGGCCTCTTCAACTCAGCCCAGCTTTGGGGGGAAAAACCACTCAGTTCATCTTTGAAACCCCCCATTTTGCAGGGAGTCAGCTTTAGAAAAAAAAAAACCCACTCAGCACAGCTTTGAAATCCCTCCCTCAGACCCAGCTTTGAAGAATTCTCTCACACAGAGAGAAGAGCCTTCGTGCAAACGAAGCAAGCTTTCTGCTTACCAGTAGTGTGAAGGCTCTCCTCTCTACGCAGGGAGAAGAGACTTTACATGGCCTGTGAGTGGGTCAATCGTCTGCCATGAACAAGTGTGGAAACGGTGAACAGCCCGACTTCTTAAAGGTGAAGGCTCCTCTCTTTACAGGGGGAGGAGGCTTCCTGCGATCCATAAGCGGATCGCTCACCATGAAAGAGTATGGAGACGGCTCATCCTTGCCATCATCACACTGTTTAAAGGGGAGCCAATTGCTTGCAGATCAGAGCACAAGGGTAGGGAGAGCAAGGACGAGCCTCCTTTATGAGGAGGTGCTTGCCATCTCTCGCTCCTTGAACTTGCTTGCTTGAAGCAACCATTTTACCACACAAACAACCATTTTACACACACACACACACACACACACACACACACACACACACACACACA
>JAJKFI010011386.1:1970432-1996020 GCA_029204185.1 Lerista edwardsae
TCACCATCACTGTTCTAAAGCAATGATCATCACCCCAGGTGGTTGAGATCACGGTTCCCACATCTGGTAAAATTATTAGTGCAATATTCTACAAAGGTCCAGACATCCAGAGCCACACAAATTCAGGGCGCAATCCTAACCTGGAGTAAGGTCTGCACAGTTAGGCCAGCAAAGTTTGGCCAGCATAAGGGCCACTGTAAAATTAAATATGTTTGGACCACTTTTGGAATTAGAGAGGCCAGCACACAGACGTGTACCATCCTCCCTGTCCACAAGAGTGGTCCAAACGCTCTTTACAGTGTCCCTTGTGCTGGCCAAACTTTGCTGGCCTAACTTCAGGTTAGGATTGTGTCCTCACTGAAAAGTTGAAAAGGGGTTCCAAATCTGGAAGAAAGGTCTTGAAAGATTCAGGCCAGAGAGGCACAGCCACAGAGAGGCACTTTTGAAAACCCAGGCATTGACCGGCGTCAGGCCTGAACATGTCTTTTCAATGAAGCTCAACTGCAGATTACTCGCAAAGGTCACACTGTTTTGCTGGAATACCAGCTTGCAAATTCGGCTAAACACTGTGTCTTTTTTGGATGTATCATATTCCAGCCAGGGGAACCCAACGAGGCTAGGAAATTCTGACCAACACACTACATGTGTCCTTACATCTGACCTGTGGACTTAACCTGTGACTGTTTTGCAATTGAGGCGGAGGCTGAACCATTTCTTCTATGGTGTCTAGGGTTTCGCTTTCTCTGGTCCTCCTGGTGGAAGCAATGAAAAGGATGGCAAGGAGAAGGAGCACTGCATTTCTCCACTGTCAGTAGGAAGTCTCTGTCTCGTGAGACAGATTTTTCAAGAAATCAATCCGTAACTGCTTTTTGGATAACATAGCATCATGCTAAACTACTATCAAAAAAGACACTCTGAAATGCAAAGGGCCAGAGTTGTCCAATTGTCTGTGCTGCTTCCAGTAGAGTGGACGAATGCAAACGGCTTCAGTTGCTTTTATGTGATGGTTGCTCTATGGCAGCTTTCTCGTCTTTTAGGACGACAGAGGCCCTTCTCAAGAGTGAGAATGCCACAATGGCAGGGGTTCAAGGGGAAGCAGGACACTCTCAATGACATGGCAGAGTGCCTGACCCAGAGCTACCCAGTCATGTGACTAGGAATGTACAGGGAGGCAATGCAAAGCTGGCACAGCTTACAATGGGCAATGACAGAGGAGACCTACCTCGAGGGAGAGACTGCTACAACAGCAGGCCAGCATGGCAACACATTGTGACCCACAAGTGTGTTGTGTATTTGTGAAAATAGCAGCAGAGTTGGGGGCTTGGAGACCCATTTCAGCGCTTTGCCTTAGCGCTCCGAAGCGAAGGATTGAAGCAATCGCCACATTTCCATAACAAAGTCTCTTTATTGTAGCGAAAGTAAGAAAGGTACAAAGGTTCAATCTGCCGGCTAGGAAGCCGGTGAGGTCTGGGCCGCTCGCAGGCGGCGTTTTAGTGCAGCTTTACATCTTAAGCACACACAGTGAAAAAACTCCTTCTAACAACAGAACAAAGGGATGCAGCCAGAGTGTATCTGGTAGGTGGATACCTGAAGACCCCTTGTGCCCCATCTTACCCAATGGGGTGACTCTTAGAACACTATGAGCTCATGGGAATGTGCAGTGTTTTGCAGCCAGGGCTTCCCGTGTGAAACTGCCTGCTTATTCTACACTATCTTAAAAGGGAGTCCAACTACTATCCCTAACAAGCTGGGAAGCTGCCTGCTGAAGGACACACAGGTGTTCTATCTGATCCTCAGACGGAGAGACGGAATGCCAGTTTCAGCCAGTTCTGGACTGTGAGATGTGAAACTGCAACAAAGTGATCATCATCAGCCTTTCAGACTGACTCATTTGGAGGAGTACCACAATGGCAGGCCAGAATTATGATGCAGTGTGAACCCAGAAGAGATCATCATCAGCCTTTCAGACTCTGATTACTTTGGGAACTGCAACATTAGTTTGTGTTGAAGCACTTTGACATGACTCGGCACAGCATCGAATTAATAAATGTGAGGCACAGCCTAAAATAACTGTAGTATGAAGAACAGAGATTCAGGTCACGGGGCTCACTGCGAAGGTAGCCTTCCGTATCTCTTTCCTTGAAATGAATTTGTAGGCGATCACCTCAAGGTTGACCATGTTAGCCATCTCATAACACCCCACAAGTTCAGGTGCTGCTGTGTGACCGCTGATCTGACCTGTGTGACTGGAAAAGAATCTTTCTGCAGTAGAGGTCAACACAGGGATTGTGAGAAGTTGTAAGATGAACTTCATTAGCTCTGGAAACATGGCCTTGACTTGTGGTTTTTGTTGAAAGCCATACTACCTATGGTTTCAGTCCTGCATTTGACATTGTCCAAGAACATGTCTTGGTCTAAGTCAACACGTCATTCATCTTCGAAATGTTCTTGGAGTTCATGAAACAAAGGTTCATCGCCAATGAGGAAATTTTCTGCCACAGCCATGAGATCAAAAGCCTCAGACTGGAATCAGGCCCTGAGGCACTCTACAGTGGTACATGGAAAATTTGACAGTATAAGTCTTCTGGGGAATTAAAGGGGCAAAGGTGTCTGTTTGCCACATCATCCAATCAAGGGGGAATCTTCCTTGGCTCTGAAGCACAGTTTTAATGGTATCCACATAGCTCAGCACTTTGCAGAGCAGAGAAGGTGAAAGAAAAAGTCGAAAGTTGTCATAGGTCTGGTTAAGCCTTCAGCTTTGGAACAAATGCCAGGCTTATCTGAGTGTGATTTCTTCAAAAAAAAAAAAAAAAGTCTAGCAGTTCTTGACAATTGGAGAGGATTGTGGAGTGGGAATGACACTGGACTGTCCAATGAGTTGGACAGAAAGGGCGCAGATTGCGTGAAAGTCTGTTGCCAAACCGACTCTGAAACTTATTGAAGATGGCATATCATTTGGGAAAGTCTCAAATGAAAGTGATCAGTCTTGAGCCATGCTTAGGATGTTATGGCATATACACTGACCTGCTCTATGAAGTCTTGGACAGTTCTACTCAAGCTATGAGCCATGCAATGCACAAACACAGCTCTGGGTTCCTTGCTCCTCATTCTGGCCTGCACACCACTTATTGCCCCTGCCATTGTCTGAGTTCCATCAAAGCACTGGCCTCTGCAATTGATGACTGGTAAGTTGAGTCTACAGAGGACATCAAGGATGATGTGGAAGATGGTCTCTACCCAGGTATGGGTAGCCAAATAGAACCCAAGGAACGATTCCTCTAGTTTTAGATTGTCCGTCACCAGATGGACAGCTGCTCCTGGATAGAGACATCAGAAGTCTCATCTACCTTCACCGTGTAATGTTTGGCCTGGATGACACGAGACACCAAAGAATGGGTGACATGGTGTCTCATAATCACCAACAATTTGTTGCAGATTCCATGGGAGCACCACTTGTAGGAACTGTGCCGCATCCATCTATTTTAAAAAGGGGATTCTTCACATCCCCACTTCAAAACAGTGGAAAAGTTGTTTTGCTCATAAACATGGCTGCAAATCGCTAGTTCCTGGGTGACTAGGTATCTCATAAGAATGTAAGAAGCGCTCTGCTGCATCAGGCCAAGGGCCCATCTAGTTCAGCTTCCTGTATCTCACAGTGGCCCACCAGGTGCCTCAGAGAGCACAGGAGACAACAATATGTTTCTTGATTTTAACTAAAGATTACATACAGCTCAGAACCCATTAGCCTATAGGTGAAGTTTTACTTTTTTTGCCCAAATGTCATCTCAGAGACATTCAGCAAAGCCTTCAGCAGAGCCTCCTTGTTTGGTTTTGGGAGAGGTACTATACAATTGGGTAGAGAGAGTTAGGCCTGATGTCACGGCTCAGGTTTTGAAGACTGCTTCTCTGTGGCATTCAGGTCTGTCGTGTTTCCTGAACCTGTCAGCTGCAGAAGCCCATTTCAAAGAAAGCTCAGCAGCAGTTTATTTGATGTCTCACAGTTTGCAGGAATGCCAACTTGCAAACTCTACAAAACACTGTGTCCTTGGAATCATATTCCAGCCAGGGGTACATCTTCACCCAATGAGGACGAGATTTAAGGCTATGCAAGTCTCACAAGATCTGGGCAGCCAGCCGGCCAATCAGGAGGCTGGAAGAGGAAGGAGGGACCCGTGGGATGCTGCTACATCTTGTTGGCTCTCCCTGCTGCTGCTCTCTCCCAATTAATTGACTAGATGGATCTTTCGCCTGATCCAGCAGGGCTGTTCGTATGTAGACTAGATGATAGTTCATATTTATAATTATGCCGTATTGCTTAACTCCCAGTGACATGTCTGAGAAAGCAAAAGTCTCACTGATACTGAGAAATACTGAGGTTTTATTAAATTCTCAAGGGAGAAGAGCCCATATTTGTGGAACACGTACAATGGATGGAACTCCAAACCAGAACTTCCTTCATTTAAATCTTATTCTTCCATGAACTCATTATCAAACCATTTTAACAAGCCATTCCCTCTCAGCCTTAGCTCCCCATTTATAATATGGAGTTAACTAAGGCTGCAATCCTAAGCACATTTACCTGTGAGTAAGCACCATTTACCATAATGGAATTTGTGACTAGAAATTCATAAGATTGTGCTGTCACCTTGAAGTACTACAGCAACTATAGAACTACAGGGTAAGTGTTTTATATTCTTGAAAGAACTATACGAATGAGTACTGTTATGTATCTGTTATTACAAAAGATGCATATTGTTAAAGATTGTTCTCAACTGCCATGGTTGAGCATAGGGTGCTCAAAACATTGGTACCCTTCTTGGTTACTCTTGCTGCCCTTCTTTTCCATGTGGAGATAACCTTCCACATTGTTGCAAGAAGATAAGAACAGAGCTGGCTTTGGGTTACCTGATTGGGAATTATATTATAAAGCAGCCACTTTGAATTGATTAAAGAATGGATTACGTTACAAAATAAGAGACTACTGAATTTAGAAACCCATGATATGCAAATTTGATAGCATGCGTTTTTTATATATGATAAGGCTAAATATTTTGGACAACGATATGCCTTGAGGAGAGCTCTACTTTGGTCATGGGAATAAATCTATATCTTCTATATATGTATAAAAGCATGTACGTGTGTACGTGTGTGTGTGTATGTTCGGCATAGGCTCCGCAACGCCTGGACCAATCGACACCAAACTTGGCATGCAGACACCTAGCGACCTAGCGACAAATGCTGCGGGGGCCTGAACGTGTGTGTGTGTGTGTGTGTGTGTATACTTCAGCTGATATGTGGTATCCTGAGGCAATCTATTATGATGTCATTGCTGATGTCACTCTGATTATGACATGCAGAGTACAACCTTTCCAGCACCTGAAGTCTTTAAAGTGTTGAACAGCTGCTGAACAAAAGTCCTGCGGAACAGATCTGGGATGTTGGGATCTGGGAGAGGGATGTTGGGATCTGGGTGATGCTCCCCATGCTGTTGGAGTCCAGGTTCAGGCCCCCCTCAATGTGGGGGGCGAGAAAGGGTGCGAAACAAAACGTTCGCCATGCCCCGCTGGAACACCTGGAACGATTGGCTGGGCTGATTGGTAATTTGGTAATTTTGTGTGTAATAAAATCTTGGGATAAATAACTACCCGGGCAATGCCGGGTACCAAAATGCAAGTGTGTGTGTGTGTGTGTGTGTGTGTTCTGCATAGGCTCCGCAATGCCTGGACCGATTGACACCAAACCTGGCACACAGATACCCTGCAGCCTGCTGACAAACACTGCAGGGGTCAGGCCCCCCTCATGCCCCGGGGGTGGGGTACGGGGGGGTCCCCACATGAAAGTGGTCAAGTGGGGAGTGGGGAGAGTCAGCTAAGGTATGACATGGTAATAATGGTGTGATGATAACTGATGACAAAACAATGCTTGCTGGCCAGGAGGAGTTAGCTGCCCTAGGGTGTACCTAAGTATACACCTAGCTTTCCTATGGGTGCATTGCGCCATCCTGAAATAAAACCACAGCACCACCTCAGAGTGGTAATGCTCCCCACGCCATTGGAGTCCAGGTTCAGGCCCCCCTCAACATGGGGGGCGAGAATGGGTGCAAATCAAAACGTCCGCCATGCCCCGCTGGAACGATTGGCTGAGCTGATTGGTAATTTGGTAATTTCGTGTGAAATAGAATCTTGGGATAAATAACTACCCAGGCAACACAGGGTACCAAAACACTAGTAAGATATACTAAAATACCTAGATGGATTACCTTTGGAAATATCAACTAAATCAAACTGGTTAAGAGAAGAATTGCCAACATTCACTGGATCATGGAGAAAGCAAAAGAGTTTCAGAAAAACATCTACTTCTGCTTCACTGACTACTAGCGTTTTTTTACCCGGCGTTGCCCAGGCAATAAATTATCCCAAGCCTGAACATGGAGTGAAACGGCATCAGGAGCGTCGCCATTTGTCTCGGCGACCCCGGACACTACGGATTTGACACCGATTTTGGCCATTTTGGACTATTTTCACATGGGGCCCCCTGTGCACCCCCACCCTTGGGGGCGCTAGGGGGGTCTGACACCCGCAGTGTTTGTCCCCAGACCGTAAAGCATACTGGTGTCAGTCGGTCCAGGTGTTCCAGCGGGGCATGGCGGACGTTTTGCTTCGCACCCCTTCTCGCCCCCACATCGAGGGGGGGCTGAACCTGGACTCCAATAGCATTGGGAGCATGAGCACTCTTCTCGGCGGCCACAGAAACTATGGATCCGACACCGATTTCAACCGTTTTCGACCATTTTCATGTGGGGCCCCCTGCGTAGTCCCACCCCCGGGGGCGGTAGGGGTCCCTGACCCATGCAGTGTTTGTCCCCAGGCCACCAGGCATCTGCATGCCAGGTTTGGCGGCAGTCGGTCCAGGTGTTCCAGTGGGACATGGTGGACGTTTTGTTTCAGACCTCTTCTCGCCCCCATGCCGAGGGGGGGACAAACCCAGACTCCAACGGCATCAGGAGCATCACCGCTCATCTCGGCGGCCCCAGAAACCACGGATCCGAAACTGATTTCGGCCATTTTCGACCATTTTCATGTGGGGCCTCCTGCGTACCCCACCCCCAGGGGTGGTAGGGGGCCTTGACCCCTGCAGTGTTTGTCACCAGGCCACCAGGCATCCACATGCCAAGTTTGGTGCCACTCGGTCCAGGTGTTCCAGCGGGGCATTTCGGACATTTTGTTTCACGCCCCTTCTGGCCCCCCACGCCGAAGGGGGACCAAACCCGGACTCCAATCAGGTCAGGAGCATCGCCACTCGTCTCGGCGACCCTGGAAACAACGGATTCCATGCCAATTTCGGCCATTTTCACGTGGGGCCCACTCGTGCACCCCTACCCCCAGGGTTGTGGCCAGGCCACAAGGTGTGCGCATGCCAAATTTGGTGGTAATCGGTCCAGGCGTTCCAGCAGGGCATAGCGGACATCTGTTTTGCACCCCTTCTCGCCCCCCACACCAAGGGGGAGCCAAACCCGAAATCCACTGGCATCGGGACCATCGTAGTTTGTCTCGGTGACCCGGAAACGACGGATTTGACACCGATGTTGGCAGTTTGCGATCATGTTTACGTTTCAACCCCCTCCTTCACCCCCAGGGGGGTCCTAGGGGTGTGTGACTCTGCAGTGTTTGTCGCCAGGCCGCAAGGTGTATGCGTGCCAAGTTTCGTGTCAATCAGTCCAGGCATTGCAGAGCCTATGCGGAACATATGCACAAACGTACAAATGTTCTCTTTTATATATATAGATGCCAAAGCCTTTGATTTTGTGGATCACAACAAACTGCGGTAAGTTCTTGAAGAGATGGGAGTACCAGACCATCTGATCTGTCTTCTGAGAAACCTGTATGCAGGCCAGGAAGCAACAGTTAGAACTGGACATGGAACAACTGGTTTCAAATTGAGAAAGGAGTATGACAAGGCTGTATACTGTTACCCTGCTTATTTAACTTATATGTAGAGTACATCATGAGAAAGGCTGGGCTGGATGACTCACAAGCTGGAATCAGGATTGCTGGGAGAAATATCAACAACCTCAGATATGCAGATGATATCACTCTAATGGCAGAAAGTGAGGAAGACCTCAAAAATCTTCTGATGAGGGTGAAAGAGGAAAGTGCAAAAATTGCCTTGAAGCTCAACATTAAAAAAACCCAAGATCATGGCAACCACTCCCATCACTTCCTGGCAAATAGAAGGGGAAGAAATGGAAGCAGTGACAGACTTTATTTTCCTGGGCTCCAAGATCACCGCAGATGGTGACTGCAGCCATGAAATTAAAAGACGTTTACTTCTTGGGAGGAAAGCTATGGCAAACCTAGACAACTTAATCAAAAGCCGAGACATCACCTTGCCAACAAAGGTTCGCATAGTCAAAGCTATGATTTTCCCAGTAGCAATTTATGGCTATGAGAGCTGAACCATAAGAAAGGCAGAGCGCCGAAGAATAGATGCTTTTGAATTATGGTGTTGAAGAAGACTCTTGAGAGTCCCCTGGACTGCAAGGAGAACCAATCGGTCAATCCTCCAGGAAGTCAAGCCTGATTGCTCCCTGGAAGGACAAATCCTGAAGCTGAAGCTCAAGTACTTTGGCCACCTCATGAGAAGAGAGGACTCTTTAGAAAAGACCCTCATGCTGGAAGGCAAAAGGAGAAGGGGGCGGCAGAGGATGAGATGGGTAGAGAGTGTCACCGAAGCAATGAACATGAAATTGGGTGAACTCAGGAAGCTAGTGGAGGACAGGGAGCCCTGGCGTGCTGTGGTCCATGGGGTCGCGAAGAGTCGGACACAATTTAGTGACTGAACAACAACAACAAGAGAAGATCAAAATGTGAAATATGAACTACTGAATGAGAAAGGAGAATTTTTACAGGATAAAGGTTTAGAAAGTAAAGGCATATTTTTGGACAGGTGGATAAAAGCACAAATTAAAACAAGAATAAAAGATAAAAAATAGGTTTTTATGAGAAAGACACAGACTTTGATAAGTTGTTACTAAATGAAAAAGATAAATATGTTAAAAAGATGTATGAATTCCTTTTGAAAATGAAAATGGAATATGAAACAGTGAAAGAGGTAACAGTGTAATGGGTTAGAGATTTTGGATATATTATAGAGGTGAATGAATAGGAAAACATTTGGGTACCAAATATACGATTAACAAAAGCAACAAGTTTAAAAGAAAATCTTTACAAGATGTTTTACAGATGGTATCTAGCGCCAGAGAAATTAGCAAAAATGTATCCAGGTACCTCAAATAAATTTTGGAAATGTAAAGATAAAGAAGGGACCTTTTATCATATGTGGTGGACTTGTGAAAAAGCAAAAAAAATTGGCATTCAGTACATACTATATTACAAGAAATGTTGAAATATGAGATAATGGTTAGATCAGAATTATTTCTCCTTAATATGATGGGTAATATTTAAGATAAAGGGAAAAAGCATATTATAATACATGTAAATACAGCAGCAAGATTATTAAGTATGCCCAAAAATGGAAAAAATGAGGAGATTCCAAATGTTGAAAAATTAATAGAGAAAATATACAAAATTGTAGAAATGGATGTTTTAACAGAAAGGATGAAAGAGGGTGATATAACAAAGATACAAGAATACTGGAGATTGTTTTATTATTGGATAGAAGGAAATAAAAACTAGATGCAAATGTATTATATATAAAAGTTAGATTGTAGAATACTTATGTAAACAAGAATAAGAGTTATTAAGATTTGCGTGCATAACCCTTGAGTTGGTAACTGATGATGAAATTGTATGCAAACAGTAATTAAGTGGAGATAAGCTGCAATCAATGCGTACCTTTTTGTTTACCATTGTATTCCCCTTCTTATGTTTCCCTATTAGCATACCCATATCTTTATATAAAAAAACACTAAACAACAACAACAACACAAACCTTTGCTTCAAGACATGCAAAACGCCAATACAACCCGTGTTTGCTGGTTGAGGTACTCTCACCCGCCAGCCTGCTCCCACCCACCCCACCCCACCCTGTGAGCAAAGCCTGCTTAGTTTCACTTTAAAGCAGACAGCAGGTGGGGGAGGGGGCAGGTGGATGGAGCAACCACTTAAAGTGAAGTGAAGCTAGCCAGCTTCATTTGTGGGGTTGGGTGAGTGAAGCAGCTACTCTTTCTCTTGCTGGTCCCTTAAAAGCAAATGAAACCAGCAGGCATCATTTTATTTGGGGTTTTTTGTTTTTGTTTTAAAGGAGAGAAGTAATTACAGTGAAGTGATGATGTCACTGCAATAACTTTGGGTGGGGGGCAGCAGCTTGCTGAATGTGGCTCAACAGCACATGGTGATAGTTTGAGGGGTACCCCAAGGCTATAATGCTGAGATAACAAGAGACATTGGCTGTCTCCTCCCACACACATCATGGGCCACCACAAGCATCACTTCAGCCTCATCTGGATTCCGTTTCTCACACAGGAAGTTACATATAATATGAAATGAGGCAAGTATGAAACTGTACAGAGTGGCATTCCACAAAGTTAACAGCAAGGAGCTCAAGAAAGTGTCTCCAGGTACAGATGCTGCAAAATCCCAGAATAATTCAGAAGGATGGTTATTTAGAAGGTGATGTGCAGCAAGGAGCTCCATTTTGAAAAGTTAACTTCATTACACGATGCTAACTCAGAACTAGTTGCAGCCATCACTGCTCTCTTGACATTACAATTTAATATACACGAATGTTATTAAAAACCAATGAATGTTAGTTGAATGTCTTGAGTCCAGGGTTAGGTATTAGGTGCCCTGTGCAGAGAGTCCTCCCCTCCATCGCCCTTTCTTATTTGATCCCACTTTGCTCTCGCTTTTTCTAAGGGGGACAAATGGTCTCAACACGCCAGGAATCGCTGCAGATCCGCTGCTTTCAGAGTGGGCAGCGCCTCTTTCTCCCATGGACGCGGCGTGCAAGGCTGAGTGCAAGCGGCTGCTTCTCAGCAAGACTCAGCGGGCGGCCAAAAGGCAGCGTCTGCCCGAGAACACGCGTCTTCCGCTGGGCCGGGAGAGGAGTGCGGAGAGCGCGGCGGCTCCTCCGAGCGATGTCTGCTCGTTCTGTCGGCAGCCCGTGGCAGAAGACGGGAAGCGGAAGAGGCCTACGGCAGACCGGAGAGCGGCCGCCCGGCTTCCCGCTGCGGCGGAGAATGGGAACAGCGAGCGGCTTCGAGCCGGCCGGGCAAGGCGCGGCTGCGGCTCCCCACAGAGGCCGGCGCCGCTGGAGTCCGGCCAGCCGGCCGGCGAGAACTTTCTCCGCCGCCCCGAGCGGAGCCGGCGTTTCTCCGGCCGCCGCCGCCGCCGCCTCCCTCCCCACCGCGGGCCTCGGGTGCGGGGCTGCAACTTTCCCTGCCGCTGCAACTTCTCCCGGGGAGGCGGCCCGAGGGGCGGGGAGGCGGCGGCGGCGGCTCCGCAGGGTCTCGCCCAGCCCGGCGTCTTCCCACAGGGGGAGCGGCCGGCTCGGTTCCGCCTCCGCCATGTTCGAGCTGGAGCCTCGTCCCGCCCGCCGACAGCGAGAGAGCGCCGCCGCCGCCGCCGCCGCCTCCCCCCGGAGGCTCGCCCGCCCGCGCCACCTGTGTCAGACACTGGCGGCTCCCGCCCGCCCAGACACGAGCGCCAGGCCCGGCCCGGCCGCTCCGCTCCTCGCCCACCTGCCCACCTAACGGCCGTGGCCGCCTCTGCTTACCGGACGGCGCCGTCGCTCCCCGCCCGTCGTCGCTGCCGCTGCCTCCCCGGCCGAGCCCTGCTCCACGCACACTCCCTCCTCGCTGTCTCCGGCTGGGCGAGGCTAGAAGCCGCCGTCGCCGTGACGCTGCACGCCCGAGCCTCGCTTTGGTTTCCCTGCCTCAGTCCGGCGGCGGCAAAAAGGTTAGATTGACTGTTTGGCATGACGTCATTTTCTTGAAGCCGAGGGTATACAAATATGGCTGACTCAGATCTTTCCCACCAAGGAGGAGGATTGCCGCGAACTCACAAGTAAAAATCTCCCTGCACGTGTGTAAAAGTTAATCTCAACGTCTTTAATCATGCCTGCGTGTTCTGCATATGGGTGTGCGAATCACTGTATGAAAAATGGGATTTAATTTCCACAGAAAGATTCATGTATTCTCATTACATCGGTTCAATAAAACTACAATTCACTGAAACAGTGAGTGCATTTTTTTTTGAAGCTGTGTAATTTCTTGTTGTTCCTAGGAATCTTATTCACCATTTTCTGACACCCACTGTTAATGGTCTAGAAAGAAAAAACAAAATATTCCCCCCTCCTTTTTCCCCCCTTCCCGTTTACACTTTTTTTCCCACCTTCCATTTTCTACTGTAATATTTTCGAAATTCTGAACATTAACAGAACTTGTTTTTTGGGGGGAGTTGAGTGTAGAAGTTTAAACAAAACTCTTAATAGTCTAGAAGTAAAAAAGAATTACTCTCATATTGACAACTACTTGTGTTATGAAGAGATTTTAATGTAATTTTCCTACTGTAATACTTATGACATTCTGAACATTAACAGAAATTTTTTTATGGGGCATGGCCGTTTTATTTTTGCTTGTGTAGATTTCAAAAAATAAGTCTGGCAAAACAGTGCAATCTGAGTTTAAATACACAGCAAGTAGCATTTCGTCCAGTGTGTTCAGTAATATAATTATGCGGAATTAAACCTTGTAAGTGCATATTAAATCATACTAAGGTTACCAATAATGTTTCTACACGATCACGTTTTTATTTTTGTAAGTTTTTATTTCAGGAGTAAACTATTCAGTCCTAAACAGTACGAGCAAAGCAATCTGAAGTGCTTGGAATGCGGATTGTTTTGAGTCAACCAACATGGCTGCTAAGCCCACCCCCTGGCTTCAATTCGCTCCTATTAATTCTACAGGCATGCTGACTCCAGTCATCTAACATTCTTGGGCGGCGGCGGCGGCAGCGGGGTGGGGGGAGGGGGCTGACCTCTCCTCTC
Source organism: Lerista edwardsae (assembly GCA_029204185.1). NCBI lineage: Eukaryota > Metazoa > Chordata > Lepidosauria > Squamata > Scincidae > Lerista > Lerista edwardsae. The sequence goes on from JAJKFI010011386.1 coordinate 1,983,441, forward strand.
TGTGCGGAGCGCGCAGGCGCATGGCTGAGCCTGGCGACACCACAGCCTTCGTCCAACCTAACGCACAGGCAGATACGCACGTAAGCGGCAAAGAAAACGGGTGAGTTTGTACTTACCTGTGAACACCCCTTCTCAGTAGTTCCAGGCAGTGTCAGTGACATCTGGGAAGCACCTCCCCCCTCACGCAGGCAGGTCAGATGACAGAAGACTTGTTGAGGGGGGAGGGGCTCCTGGATACCCCAGTCGTGTGAAGCCTCGGAAACCTCCTCCCCAAACGCTGCTCCTCGAAACAGATTGGCAACTGATGATGGTGGCCAAAAGTCCTCTAAACAGCATGTAAATCTGAATAAAGTAACTGAGAACTGACTAGTCATTCTGTTACGTTTTCCTTTCTTGTGAAACTTGATACTTTCTTTCCTTATTTATTTTAAACATCAGAAGGAGAAAACACTCAGTCATGTGCTCCTTTATTAACCAATTAATAAGGAACCCACCAGAATTAGTCCAAAAGTGGACCAACAACAGTTAACAGGATTGAGCTAACAAGTCCCTGTGAAGTAACAAATTCAGCCAAGGCCACAGTTTCCAGGGCGGGCACTGACACTGCCTGGAACTACTGAGAAGGGGTGTTCACAGGTAAGTACAAACTCACCCGTTCTCCAGTAGTTCCAGGCAGTGTCAGTGACATCTGGGATGTACCCAAGCTGTGCCCAAAAATTACTAGGGGTGGGCAGAAACTGTGGTAAAAAGTGTTGCAGTTTCACACCACACACTCCAGAACTGGTTGAAACTGGCATTCCGTCTCTCCGTCTTCAGATCAGATAGAGCACCTGCGTGTCCTTGAGGTAGTCAGCTTCCCAGCTTGTTAGTGCAATCTGCTACACAGTAGCTGGACTCCCTTTAGTTAGTGTAACATAAGCAGGCAATGTTTCTCACGGGAAGCGCTGGCTAGCAAACATCCACTTTCTCATGAGATCATGATGTTCAAAGGGGCACCCCATTGGTTAACATGGGGCACAAGGGTCTTCAGGTATCCACCTACCAGATATACTCTAGCTGCACCCTTTGTTCTTCTGTCTGTACCATGTGTGCGCACTGAGACTGAGAATGTAACAACATGCGTTGAAAAGCCGCTTGTACGCGGCAAGCCTTCGCCGGCTTTCGCTGACCGGCAAATAGAACTTCTTGCTTTCTGACTATCGCTACTGTAACCAATAAAAGACTTTGTTATTGAAATGTAGCGATCTCTTCGTTCCTTCGCTCCGGTCGCGCTAGGCAAGCGCTGAATGGGTCCACAAGCCCCCAACTCTGCTATAAACACTCCAAACAAACAACAAAAAGGGCAAAGGCACTTTTTCAAGCAGTGCTCCTCTTATATTTAGCAGGGGGAGAGCAACTGTCCCTCTTCACCCCAGCGCAGTGTCTTTTCTAGTGGCTGCTGCTGGTGAGGTTCTGCAGTTTTTAGATTGTGAGCCCCTTCGGGACAGAGAACCTTTTAACTTTATGATCACTATTTGCCTGTAAACCGCTTTGTGAACTTTGTATTGAAAAGCGGTATATAAGTACTTGTGATTGATTGATTGATTGATTGATTGATTGGTATCCTTTAGCACACTTCGCAGGACCTGTCTAGCGAAGACAGAGTCCCTAGAAGCGAAGCTGTCAATTTTATAGTGTCGAATAAATGTATGGGGCGAGCTCCACGTAGCTGCCCTACATATTGCCTCTAAAGAGGGACACGTCCTGAAAGCAGCTGAAGTTGCAGCACCTCTTAGAGAGTGTGCCAAAATGCCCCGTGGTGGTATCAAAACCCTGGCCTTGTAGGCAGTTATAATAGCCTCTCTCATCCAGCGTGAGATAGCTCTAACGCCCTGTTTGGAAGAAGCAAAGTGCACAAAAAAGGGCCTCAGACTTTCTGAAAGGGGCAGTTCTAGCCAAATATATCTTAAAAGCTCTGCATACATCCAATGTGTGCCAATCGTCATTAGTGTCTTGGTTGGTACTGGGACAGAAGGAAGGTAAAATTATTTCCTCTGATCTGTGGAACAGGGAATTTACTTTAGGCAAAAATGATGGGTCTGTTCGGAGGATTGCCTTATCCTCATGAAACACGCACAATTCCTTGCTTACTGACAGTGCGGCGTTTTCCGAAACCCTCCTTGCAGATGCGATTGCTATTAAAAATATAGTTTTTAAAGAGAGATCCCTAAGGGAACAAGTATCCATGGGCTCAAAAGGTGGGCCAGTGAGAGCCTTTAACACTAGCGGAAGGTCCCAAGTAGGGGCTCGCATAACTGGTGGTGGATTCAGTAAAGCCACCCCTCAAGAATTTCCGAACATGTGGATGTGAAGACAGAGCCGCACCCCTGGGATGCCCCAAAACAGAAGCGATGGCGGATACCTGGCGTTTTAGTGTGGCTGTGCTTAAACGCTTAATTAACCCAGCCTGCAAGAATTCCAATAAATCATTTACCTTAGGCTCCCCTGGGTTAACATTTTGATCTTTACACCAACTAGAAAAAACCCGCCAGGTATAACTGTATACTCTATTTGTTGAAGGCCGTCTATCGGAAAGGAGAGTGGATAGAACTGCTTCTGAATACCCCAACCCAGTCAAGGCCTGCCGCTCAGTCTCCAAGCAGCTAAGTGGAGAAAGTCTGGCTGCGGATGTTGCAGGGGTCCTTGAGTAAGAATGTTCAGTCTGTGTGGTAGTAGAAATGGTGGAGCCGTGGACATTTCCTTGAGATCGGAGAACCACGGCCTTCTGGGCCAGTGTGGGGCAATCAGAACGAGCTCTGCTGTTTCTTGTCTCATCTTGGCTATCACCCGCTGAATTAGCTTCAGTGGGGGGAATGCATATAGTAGTTCCTTTGGCCAAGGCTGCTGTAAAGCATCTATCCCCATGGTCCTCGGGCAGCTTCCCCTGGAAAAGAAACTGTCCATCTGTGCATTAAGATGAGTTGCAAATAAGTCCACCCTCATCTCCCCAAACCTCTGAGTCAGATCTGCGAAGACCTCCCTGTGCAGCATCCACTCTGCGTGGTCCACTCGCTGATGACTCAGCCAGTCCGCTTTGACATTTTCTCCCCCTGGCACATGTTCTGCCCTGAGCTGTAGAAGATTTTTCTCTGCCCACAGGAACAGCCTGCGCGATTCCTTTTGAAGTGCCAGCGACCTGGTCCTGCCCTGGCGATTCACATAGGCCCTGGCTGTCATGCTGTCTGTATGTATCAGAGCCCTGATCCTTCTTCCAGATGGAACTAAGTTTTGAAGAGCTAGGTGGATGGCTCGAAGCTCTAAAAAGTTTATCGTCCTTGAGGTCTCCTCAGACGTCCAAGGGCCCTGAGTGACTCGACCCTGGGAATGCGCCTGCCAACCGTGAAGGCTGGCGTCCGAGTAAAACAGAGTCCAATCTGAAATTTGAATCGGGCTCCCTTGTGACAGTCTCTGTGGTTGAATCCACCACCTGAGATCTACTATGGTCACAGAGTTCAGTGTAATTCTTTTGCTCTTGCCTGTTGAGACATACTGTTGGTATGGTAACAAGAGGTGTTGCAGGCTCCGGGCTCTGAAACGTGACCAAGGTATCACAACCTGACATGATGTGAACATCCCAAGCAGGCGAGCCAACGTCAGAACATCTGAAGTATGATTGTGAAGCACACTCTGTGCTTGGGTGTAAATCCTTTCCTGTCTGTCTTGTGACAGAGTCACCTGAAAATTCACTGTGTCTATCCTGACACCTAGGTGGGAGATTGACTGAGATGGAACTAGGTGATTCTTTTCCCTGTTGACGACAAAACTGTGGTAAGTGAGGCAGTGAATTGTCTTGTTTAGGTGAACTAGCCCCTGTTGGTAGGAGCGAGATCGCAGGAGAAGGTGGTCTAGGTACAGGTAGACAGCAACGCCCTGAAGACGTAGATGTGCCACTAGTACTACCAGAACCTTTGTGAAAACTCTGGGGGCTGAAGAAAGTCCGAAGACTTTCCGATACTGCAGATGAAGGCCCTGATAGCAAAAACGCAAGTACCTGCAGTATGCTTGCCTGATGGGTACATGGAGTACAATGAACAGGTGGGAGTATACTCCAGAGCCTCTCTCATTCTGCGGGACAGGTTCGATTGCACCTATTCAAACGAGGTGACGGATTGCCTTTAACACCTGTAGGTGCTTTTCCTTGCAGGAAGATCTGCGTACCTGCAGAAATCTGTCCCGAGGAATGCGTCGTAGCTCTAGGGCATACCCCAACCTTACTGTCTCCTGGACCTAAAGATTGGTTGTTATCAGGTCCCATCTGTCGGCGAATTGTTGAAGACGTCTGCCAATGTGTGGAACACTTTGGGAGTCAGGCGGAGTTGGGCTTAGATCCCTTGGAAGAGAAATGACGAGATGATTGGTTGCGTGGCTTGAAATTAGGTCTCTTTGGTTGCCAGGCACGCTTGGAAGAAGTTGAAGTGTTCCGTCTGAAAGATGTTGAGGCATTTGATGCAGGCGTTCCCGATGGTCGGGAGCGGAAGTCACGAAAGGGCAGATAAGACTTTTGTTGGGGCTTATTGGATCTTTCACAAGATGGCAAGACCTTCTTCTTTCCCTTCGTTTCAACAAGCATAGGGTCAAGATCCTCTCCAAAAAGCTTATTGCCCCTGAATGGGATGCCAACTACCTTGGATTGTGAAGCGGCATCAACGTCCCAGTGTCTCAGCCAAGTATTTCGCTGAGCTGCCACACTAGCTGCCATGGCTCTTGCTGAGAACTGCACAGCGTCCGCTGTTGCATCAGAAGCAAATGCGGAAGCAGCTGACATTTTCCTGATTTCAGCCCTGGCTTCTTTGGGTATCTGAAATTTCTTCATGAGGTTCTCAGCCCAAAGATAGACAGCCCTGGCGAACAGAGAACTTGCCACTGAGGCTTTCAGTGCTGCCGCTGAAGCCTCATATGTCCTTCTCAAAGCCATCTCTATGAGTCTATCTGTCTGTTGCTTGGGTAAGCCCTCAGAGTCCGTAGGCAAGACTGATGACGAACATAGGGCAGCTACTGGTGCATCCACCACGGGCAGTTTTAAACACTGCATCATAGGAGCATTTAGAGCGTACGGCTTAGTGGAAGGTTTTTGACTCTCCTTATTCTTGGCTGGGGAGCTCCACTCCTTTTCAATCAGGAGACGAAAATATTCAGGTAGAACAAACCCTTTACCGGGCTCAAACTGCGTTGGGAAAGCTGCAGCAGCCCCCCAGAGCTTTGAGGAGGAAGCAAAGTCTGATGGATCCTGGCTCCTTTCCAGCTCCAAAACTCTCATCACTTTATTGAACATGGGGGGGGGAAGTTCAGTGTGAAAGAGGCGTGGACCCCTAGCCTCAGCAGGAGTTTCTTCCTCTGACAGTTCTGACTCCTCGCCTGAAGAAGATAAGGCACCCTCCTCACTGTCAGATTCTGATTGATTTAATCTAGGCTTCTGTGCAGGAGCTAGCATGTCAGTGCTATCCTCACTGATAGAGCGATCTCTCTTACGCTGTGCCTTACTGAGTTCCTGAGGCTTGGTAGAGGCTTGTTGAAGAGAGGGGGAAGGAGCCTGATTCAACATCTGACTGGGGCCAGCAGCTACTGCCTCAGAATTTGAGGTGACATCAGACCGATTATGAACAGCTGGCTGCTGAGGAGCAAACTTCATCGACCCTAGAGCTGTGTTCATTGCAGTCGTGACCATACGCTGTAGGGTAGCCTCTGTTTCCCCCCAGGGTAGCATTGGCATAGGGTCTGGTGTGGGGTTCTGTGTTTCCTCAGCGAGAATGGTTTCCTCCACCCTGTCTGGACTGGCCATGACTGATAATAGTGTGTGTGACAGGGTTAATAATGAATTGAGGAACTGTCAGTGGAGCTCTATCACTCACTTGACGGGAGGCAGAATCAAAGGACAAACGTTAGCTCTTTAAACCGTCTGCTGTTGCCGGCAGAATTGGACTGAGGAGAAAATCTTTCCCTCAGTGAGTGTAATACTACCCCCCTGTAATGACATAGGACATGTGACAGTAGGGGCTTTTCCCGCCTCTCAGAGGAAACCAAGATGGCGGAATTTCCAAAAATAGAGGCAGATCTGTCCGTGTCCACCTCAGAGTGACAAACCCTGGTGCTGACAAGGAGCCCCAGTGCTTAGGAAACATTGACTCATTTGGTATGAAGGGGTTAACCAAGGAGACAGGAGCCGTGATGTGTTGCAATGACTTCTATACAAACCGTGAGGAAACAATGAGCTCCAGCTGAAGCAATCAGAGGGGCCGTCTGAGGTGAAAGTCCACCGTCTCCGTCTCACAGAGAGAACGGAGGTCGGTTGCACTATCAAGCCGCCTTGTACAGATTGTGATCTCTCCCTGCTCCAAGCAGGAAACGGGGGGGAGGGTTGAAGATCATGTCAGAGGCTTCAGATCCCTCTCCGCCCCATGCTGGGAACGGAGGTAAGGACTGTCGGAGAAGAATGTCTTTTTTTTTCTTTTTAACGTTGAATGAAGGCAAGTCCATATATCCCTGTTGATTGTTCCTCGATCTTCTGTCATGTTAATAAATGATTGTGGTGTTTTTTTATTATTATTGCTAGCTCAAAATAAATGACCTGCTCCAGCCAAGAGGCTAGGTCAGACTGGGGTATCCAGGAGCCCCTTCCCCCTTGACAAGTCTTCTGTCATCTGACCTGCCTGTGTGAGGGGGAGGTGCTTCCCAGATGTCACTGACACTGCCTGGAACTACTGGGGAACTATTGGGAACGCTACAACCTGAAAATTCTTTTAAGGAACTCCATTGAACTGCCAAAAAAGATACTTAGGGGCAGGGTATCACTCTTTTATCAGTCATATTCTTTAAAAACTTAATAGACAACCATAAATAATAACGCTACTGCATATTGTTCTGCTTTCTTGGATATAATCCTTCTATAGGCTCGGAAAGCGGCAGCAAACATAACTTTTAGCAAGAGTACATGAACCACCCTTTCCTCTTGAGTTCAAGCTACCGAATCTGGAGAGGTGAGCATTGAAAACAAAAGAAGTTGCAGCACCATAAAATACCAGATATGGATACCAGCAAACCTTGCAAGCTGGTTGGCAGCCTACAAGTTACTGGAGAAGGGAAGGGGCTAGTGTTTTATAACATTATTGGAGAAAAGCCAACAAATAGCCTTTTGTGCTGTACAAAGTCTTACCAAATTGTACATGGAATTTTGGATGAACAAACTGAATATTGTAAAACAAGAAATAATTGGAACAAACACAGATATCCTTGGCATCTGTGAGGCAATGGTCAATTCAAATCAGATGAATGTATGCTCCATTTCTATGGAAATGGCACCATTAGATGAAAAGGAGTTTCAAACAAGACTACAGAGCATACAGTGATTGCATAATATGAGTTTTAGAGAAGCCACTCAACATCACCATATCACAAGTCTATGCACTAACTTCAAACACAAGAGATGTTGAACATTTTCATAATGAGCTTCGAAGTGCTCTTAAACAAGGACCAAAAAAGGACTTTTTATACATTATGGGCAATTTCAATGCAAAAGTATGCAAAGGAGAAGTTGCAAGAATAGTAGACAAGATGAAAGGTTAGCTGAAAGGAATGAAGCTGGCAATGGCCTAATACAGGGTTGCCTAGTACTGTACAGAGGAATCGCCTACTACAACTATTCAATACACATCAAATATTTTACATATGGTCAGGGCTAAAAAAACAGTTTAAAATGAAATAAATAATAAAATTTGAAGAAGTGTATTTATTTATTTTCAAAGATTTTTAACCTTCCTTTCATCTGTCAACCCAGATGCCGAAGGTGGCTTAAAATGATCAAAAAATACAATATATAAAAACAATAAATAAAATCATGAAATAAAAATAACATTTGGAGGAGGGCAGATGATTTACAATCAAAGTACTGCTCCAAGGGTTCCTAGAGGAGACAGATTTTCTTGACCCCTTTCAATCTGGCTTCAGACCAGGGTTTGGGACAGAGACAGCCTTGGTCGCCCTCATGGATGACCTTCACTGTGGACTAGATAAGAGAAAGGCATCCCTACTGGTCCTGTTGGACCTCTCAGCAGCCTTTGGTACAATTGACCATAGTATTCTTCTGGACCAGCTAGCCAATCTGGGGTTGAAGGGCTCTGCTCTGAAATGGTTCCACTCCTTCCTGGCTAGAAGGTCCCAAATGGTGATTCTGGGGGACTCCTGCTCAGCACTCTGGCCTTTACAATATGGAGTGCCTCAGGGCACTATTCTATCTTCCATGCTCTTCAATATTTACATGAAACCACTGGGAGAGATCGTCCGGGGGGGGGGGTTTGGAGTGGGGTCTCACCAATATGCTGATGACACTCAACTCAACTCTTTTTACCATCCCAAACTGAAGAGGCTATGAAGGTCCTGGGACGCTGCCTGGAAGCAGTTGGGGTACGGATGAAAGCCAATAGGTTAAGACTGAATCCAGAAAAGACAGAAGTCCTCCTAGGCAGGAAACCCTCAATGCAGGCACTCAGTCTTTCACCCACTCCGAATGGAGTGACACTTCCCCCCTGCAAGAACAGGTGCGCAGCCTGGGAGTGCTCCTGGACTCTCAGCTGTCTCTGGAGAACCAGGTGGCAGCCGTGGCTAGGAGTGCATTTGCCCAGCTTCGATTGGTGTGCCAACTATGACCACACTTGTGCCGTTCTGACCTGGCCACGGTGGTCCAGGCGTTAGTTATTTCAAGGCTGGACTACTGTAATGTGCTGTATGTAGGGCTTCCCTCGAGAACTGTTCCGAAGCTACAGTTAGTACACAATGCAGCAGCCCGGGTGGTTACAGAGCCTAGACGGTTTGACTTATTAGGACCACTCCTTCAGCAGCTGTAGCAGCTGCCCATTCATTTCTGATCCCAATTTAAGATGATGATACTGACCTTCAAGGCCCTTCATGACTTAAGGCCCAGCCTACTTAAAGGACTGCCTTCTCCACCCTCCACCAAATGTTCCAACTCCAGAAATGTTACTAATAAACTCTTGGCATGATTTATGATAAAACCATGATGCTTCAGACACTGAACTGTGAATACATACTGCTCTCTCATCTTTTGTTATCCAGGTACAGAAAAAGGAACAGTCCTCTCTTCTGAAGGTGAGCTACCAGCACCACCAGTATCTTGGTAAAAATTGTTAGGGAAGTGGCTAGCCTGAAAAGAAGAGCATGATTTTGGTAATGCAAGGAGCTGTATGAGAACCTCAGGAATATCCTGTAGTCCAGAAGCACAGAAACACGCAGGAAAGCATTAACCAAATTGAATGAGGATAGAAAATCCCCTTCCTGAAGAGCGGCTGTGATGCATCGCGATCTCCGTTTTGTCTTGCATTTTACTGGAAAAAGTTTTAACCATTTCAAATCAAGTATTCCCCTCATGTCCCCTTTTTGTTTTGGAACTAGAAAAAATATGGAATAGATTCTTGAATCTCTCTCTACCCTCTACTGGTTCTATTGCCCCTATGTCTGCAAGATGGCTTATGACAGACAGCATCACCTTGTGTTATTGTGGGTCTCTTAGTTTTGGGACCCTTCAGAACCTATTTCTGGGCCTCTTCCAGAATTCCAGGGAATAGCTCATGGGGAGATTCCAGGACCCAAGTATCTAAGGTTACATTGGTTGTAAACAAAATCCAGGAGACTGGCTCCTACCTTGGGGGCAGTATCCAACACCCTGACATCAGGCATTCCTATCCTTGCCTCTTTTGCTTCAAGTGGCAGAAGCGTGGGTGGACTGGAATCTGCCCTGAAAACTCATGACCTTTTGCCATTTAGGTCTGAACTTGTGTTGGTCCTTATTTCAAAACTGCAGATGAAAAGAACAAACATCTTGAAAAGATTTGGGTTTTGTCTTACCCTTAGAAGAGTAGTTTCTGCTTGTCCTTAGACTCTATGAGAACAGGCTCCAACACCTGTCTAAATAACTTTCCCCCTGCAAAAGGAATACTTGCCAATCTGGATTGAGAGATTCACGATAGATAGATAGATAGATAGATAGATAGATAGATAGATAGATAGATAGATACATACATACATACATACATACATATCACGATACCCGGGAGCCTGGCCCTTCCAGACTGCCCCCAGGGGTCGTGGGATGATGTCCCCTCCTGGCCTCCAGCAACCTCCAGTGGCCCAGGAGGCATTACCTTAGCCCAACCAGTAGTGTAGCCCAGCATCAAGACTGGAGTCAGCTAACCCCTGCATCCAGGACATGAGGCACACCATGGAGCAAAATATAATGATTTATTAAAACTACAGGTTACAGCATAGAGGCTATTAAGGCCTTTCAAAGCAGGCCAAAGCATAGCATAACTACATGATGCCTAATGCAAAATAAGAAATTTTTTGGAGTTGGTAGATGAATTAACACTAGTATGGAGAACTCAGAATCCGATGAAGAAAAAAATTACATTTTATTCAAACAGACATAAAGTTTGGTCAAAAATAGATATGGGGTGGATATCTGCTACAATGCAAGGAATCAACAAGATTTTACCAAGTACTTTTGCTGACCACAATTCCTTGCTGTTGATCTTAAATAAAAAGCTGATAAGATGACCACGGCAACTAAATATCAATCACTTGAAAGACCAACACTTTTGGACATATGCAAAAAAAGAGATGGACTGGTTTTTCAAATTTAATATACAACCAGAAATGTCAATGCAAACAGTTTGGGACACAAGTAAAGCTTATTTTAGAGGACTTGCAATGAGGAATGCAGCGTCACAGAGAAGGAAAGCTGAGAGAGAAATGCAAGAACTAATAAATAAATTGAAGAAAGAAGAAAGTGAAAGCATATGCAGACCAGAAGATAGTAGAATTCAGCAAAAAATAGACTCCAACATGAAATTAAAATAAAACAGATTGAAGGAATGGAAAAAAGTTGAAGTTTGCTAAGCAAAACGTTTTTGAAAATGCAAATAAACCAGGAAGATGGCTGGCTTATAAGTTGAAGAAGGAACAACGGAAAAATCAAATTTTAACTTTAAAAAATGAAGAGAAAGCCCAATTAGAGGAATTGAAGTTAATTGTGAAAAATTATTTTCCATGACTCTATAAAGAGAATAGAATTAACTTAGAGAAACAAAGAGAATATTTAAAAGAGAATAATAGATTTATATTAATTGAAGAACAAAGGAAAAATTAGAACAGAACAGAACAATGGAAGAAATAGTGACAGCAATAAAAAAACATCCTCATCACTGCCCTCTAGGTCACCTAACACCTGGTTGTCACAATACATTTCTTGACATGGTCCACATACAGAACTGCATGGAAATCCGTATGTTCTGCAACTACAGCGGTTACCACTGCAACCAGTTTTACAATTGCAGTGTATAATTAGCAGTAGACTGGTGCAGCTTTATTAATATCACACATTACTGGTACAAGTTCATCGCCATCAAGTTTCCAACCCCAGTCCGCAGGATTCATTTCCCCAGCCATATCCATCCAAATCATGGTCTGATAGTAAACTCTCAGACAATGGAATTTTGTGGAAGACTCAGTTGGAGGCAGGCATTCTGGATTCACAAACAATTTGGCTGTGACAACTTTCTTGGTGAGTGTCTGGTAACACAAGGCTGCCAAAGAACAACAGTGCTGTTGCCCCCCCCCCAAATATCAGCCGTTGCTTGACTGCCAAGACTTACTATTTCAGTGGGGTTCTTGCCTGGTAAAGTGAATGCAGTTGCACAGGATTGAAGGACAGAATTCCCTTTTAAAAGTTTTTGGAAAACTGCTTTTTTTCCAACACCATAAATACTAGAGGTGGAATCACATCCTGTGAATGCATGAAGGAATAACAACTGTGCACATAACTCACTGCCCAGAGTAGACTTCAAGTAATTGATGTTGTACACTTTTGGAATGCCTCGTGACTGAGTATCTGATCTAAAATACAGTGGATTCTGCGTAATGTAGCAGAAGAATTAATTTGCAAGGCCACACCTCTGCAGGTATCATAGGGAGGACACGTAGAAGGCTTAGCTCCTACCCCAAGTCATCTTCCCCTGTTGGGCATTTCTAAAAGGCTGCTGAGCATGAACTTAGTGAGTTAGTGAACTTGAACTTGAAATTAGTGACTGTGTGATGAAATAACTGGTTGTCAGGTTTTGGTAAGTTTTTTTCCTCTCAATCAGTACACCTAGTACTGACAAGAACAGTTGACAGACCTTTGGTTAGACTTTTTCTAAGCTTAAACGTAACACAGTTGCATGATTTTGGCCGATTTTCATGGTTTTCATGGCTGTCATCCTGAAAATAACCCAATTCCGGTGGTCAAATTTTGAAAAACTTTTTTCCTGTCAATCAGTACACCTAGTAGTGACAAGAACAGTTGACAGACCTTTAGTTAGACTTTTTCTGAGCTTAAAAATAACACGGTTGCATGATTTTGGCCGGTTTTCATGGTTTGTGGCTGCCATCTTGAAAATAGCCCACTTCCAGTGGTCAAATTTTGGAGAACTTTTTTTTCTGTCAATCAGTACACCTAGTACTGACAAGAACAGTTGACAGACCTTTGGTTAGACTT
>JAJKFI010011386.1:1996030-2031638 GCA_029204185.1 Lerista edwardsae
GGTAACACAAGGCTGCCAAAGAACAACAGTGCTGTTGCCCCCCCCCCCTAATATCAGCCGTTGCTTGACTGCCAAGACTTACTATGTCAGTGGGGTTCTTGCCTGGTGAAGAGAATGCAGTTGCACAGGATTGAAGGACAGAATTCCCTTTTAAAAGTTTTTGGAAAACTGCTTTTTTTCCAACACCATAAATACTAGAGGTGGAATCACATCCTGTGAATGCATGAAGGAATAACAACTGTGCACATAACGCACTGCCCAGAGTAGACTTCAAGTAATTGATGTTGTGCACTTTTGGAATGCCTCGTGACTGTGTCTGATCTGAAATACAGTGGATTGCCATTCACTTCTGCATAATGTAGCAGAAGCATTAACAGGTCAGTATCCTCCGCAATGAGCGTGGTGGAATGTTCCTTGGCACTATTCACTGCAGCCTTTGAAATGTCCACATCAGCGCCACCTTGTGCTTGAAAAGCCACACAGCCTCTCGTCACCAGTTCTTCAGTGATTAATTTGATTAGTTGGTGTTTGTTGTGTCCTACTTGTGCACAAGACCAATTGAAATTAGTGACTGTGTGATGAAATAACTGGTTGTCAGGTTTCAGTAAGTTTTTTTCCTGTCAATCAGTACACCTAGTACTGACAAGAACAGTTGATAGACCTGTTTTGGGAATTTTTCTAAGCTTAAAAATAACACAGTTACATGATTTTGGCCAATTTTCATGGTTTGCGGCTGCTATCTTGAAAATAACCCACTTCCAGTTGTCCAGTTTTGGTAAAGTTTTTTCCTGTCAATCAGTACACCTAGTACTGACAAGAACACTTGACAGACCTTTTGTTAGCATTAGTCCCGGGTTATGGGGTTTTTGCCCCTAAATTGACTGGACTAAACATTGAAGAAGGACATTAAAAATTATATACCTACTAGCGTTTTAGTACCCAGCATTGCCCGGGTAGTTATTTATCCCAAGATTCGATTACACACAAAATTACCAAATTACCAATCAGCTCAGCCAATCGTTCCGGGCGTTCCAGCGGGGCATGGTGGACATTTTGTTTTGCACCCTTTCTCACCCCCCACATTGAGGAGGCCCTGAACCTCGACTCCAACAGCGTGGGAAGCATCACCACTCTGTGGTGGTGCTGTGGTTTTATTTCAGGATGGTGTGATGCACCCTTAGGACAGCTAGGTGTATACTTAGATACACCCTAGGACAGCTAACTCCTCCTGGCCAGCAAGCATTGTTTTGTCATCCATTGTTTTGTGTTACCATGTCAGACCTTAGCTGACTCTCCCCACTCCCCACTTAGGTGACACACACATACATACGTTCAGGCCCCCCTCATGCCTCCTGTGGGGGCATGAGGGGGGGCCTGACCCCTGCAACGTTTGTCGCCAGGCTGCAGGGTGTCTGCGTGCTGAGTTTGGTGTTGATCGGTCCAGGCATTGCGGAGCCTATGCGGCACACACACACACACACACACACACACACACACACACACACACACCCTTTATATATATATATATATATATATAGATATATAGATATAGATATATATAGATAGATAGACAGACAGACAGACAGACAGACAGACAGACAGACAGACAGACAGACAGATAGATAGATAGATAGATAGATAGATAGATAGATAGATAAAGATTTGTTTCGATATTAGCTACAAGGTTGAAAAAGATATTAAATAAATTGATACATCAAGACCAATCAGGATTTCTTCCAGGACGCCTGTTAAAAAATAATGTAAGAATTTTAATTGATACTTCAGAATATTATGAAATGAACCCAGGGAAAAAAATAGGTTTAATATTTTTGGACGCTCAAAAAGCATTTGATAATGTTAATTGGAATTTTATGATTGCTCAAATGGAACAGATGGGATTTGGAGAATTTTTTTTGACTCTGATTAGAAATATATATACTCAACAAGAAGCTGCAATAAGAATAAATGGGCAATATACGGATAAAGTACAGATAAAACAAGGTACTAGACAAGGCTGCCCACTTTCCCCATTATTATTCATTATGACATTAGAGACTTTAAATAATAGTGTGAGAAATGACCAAAAGATACAAGAATAAAAAATCAAGAATACAAGATACAAGCATACGCCGATGATGTACTTTTTATTTTGGATGATCTGAGTAGCTCCCTAAATCAATTGATACTAAGGCTTGAACAACATGGCGAAATAGCAGGCCTTAAAATAAACTATGCCAAAATGAACTAATTGACTAAAAATATGAAAATAACAGAAATGGAGCTGTTGAAGAAGTATGAACTCGATTCAAAAGTAAAATACTTAGGCATTACAGTGACGAAAAAAGTAAGTACGTTGATAACTATCTTAGACTTTTAAAAGAAATACAACAAGATATAAATAAATGGATCAAACTCCAGCTTTCAATGATGGGTAGAATTGCAGTTATAAAGATGAACGTTCTACCTAAGATATTGTTTTTATTTCAGACAATTTCAATTATATTGAAGAAAAATTTCTTTACGGAATTAAATAAAATGATGACTAGATTTATATGGAATGAGAAAAAAACAAGAATATGGCTGAAACTTTTACAAGACCACAGAGCCGGGTTTGGCATACCCGATTGGGAACTTTATTATCAACAGGTACTTATATACCACTTTTCAACATGAAGTTCACAAAGTGGTTTACAGGCAAATAGTAATAATAAAGTTACATGGTTCCCTGTCCCAAAAGGGCTCACAATCTAAAAAATGCAAACCACCACCAGCAACAGCCACTAGAAAGACTATGCAGGGGTGATGAGGGACAATTACTCTCCCCCTGCTAAACATAAGAGGAACAGCACTTTGAAAAAGTGCTTCTTGACCAGTTAGCAGGGGAAGACTCAACAACATTCAACTGGATAAAAGACTGGATTACTTTAAATAATGGAAGTTCTTAATATAGAAGCATTTGATATGCACATTGGATGGCACATTTTTTTAATCTATGATAAGGCCAAATATTAAGAAAATTTTAAGTGACATGCTTTGAGAAGAGTATTTGGACTTGGGAGCAAATAAAATATATCCGTTCCTTCCTATCGGTGCATTAGCGCACCACTTTTTTTTGCATTTTGAAACATGTTTAGGGCCCCCCTCTCAGATAAATATGTGTTTAGAACCATGTCAAAGTGTTCCCATATACCTGAACTGAAATTGGTGTGTTTGCCCACTGATGGACTGAAAGCATAATTTTTACTTTGCACTATGTCGCACTACCCATGGTGCTGAGTATCAATTTCTATGGAAATGTTGAAAAAAGCTACCTTTACCCCTGGAAATCTTTAAATGACACATTGTTCACTGAGCACACAGCTTGCTTGCTTACTTCAGGAATTTGCAGAAGGGGGCCCTCAAACTTTTCTCACATGGGATATAGGAGCCATCCTTCCCCTCAGAGGGTTGAGAGAAAAGCTACTAGTGCATCAATTGTAGGTGTTTTAAATTAGTCCATAAGAACATAAGAAGAGCCCTGCTGGATCAGGCCAAAGGCCCATCTAGTCCAGCTTCCTGTATCTCAAAGCGGCCCACCAGGTGCCCCAGGGAGGCATGAGACAACAAGATGCTTGCATCCTGTTGCCACTCCCTTGCACCCAGTACTCTGAAGTAGCCTACTACTAGTGTAAGGAGGCTACAACCCATCATTGCCTATAGCCCACAATGGACTTTTCTTCCAGAAATCTGTCCAATCCCCTCTTAAAGGCATCAAGACCAGATGCCATCACCACCTCCTGTGGCAAGGAGTTCCACAGATTAACTACCCAGTGGGTAAAAAAGTACTTCCTCCCAACCCTCAGCTTTAGTGGATGCCCCCTGGTTCTGGTGTTTTGAGAGAGGGAAAAGAACATCCCTCTATCGACTTTATCCCTTCCATGCATAATTTTGTATGTCTCGATCATGTCCCCCCTCAGGCACCTTTTTTCTAGGCTGAAGAGCCCCAAACGCTGCAGTCTTTCTTCATAAGGGAGGTGCCCCAGCCCCGTAATCATTTTCGTCGCTCTCTTCTGCACCTTTTCCAGCTCCACTATGTCCTTTTTGAGATGCAGTGACCAGAACTGGACACAATATTCCAGGTGCGGCCTTACCATCGATTTGTACAATGGCATGATAATATTGGCTGTTTTATTCTCAACCCCTTTTTTAATTACCCCAAGCATAGAATTGGCCTTCTTAATTGCTGCCGCACACTGGGTCGATACCTTCATTGAATTGTCCACCAGCACCCCAAGATCTCTCTCCTGAGCTGTCACAGACAGCTCAGCACCCATTAGCCTATAGGTGAAGTTTTGGTTTTTGGCCCCAATGTGCATCACTTTACATTTGTCTATGTTGAAACGCATCTGCCATTTGGCTGCCCATTCCCCCAACTTGGAGAGATCCTTCTGGAGCTCTTCACAATCCTTTCTGGTTTTTACCACCCGGAAAAGTTTAGTGTCATCTGCAAACTTGGCCACCTCACTGCTTATCCCTGTCTCCAGGTCATTTATGAATAAGTTGAAAAGCACCGGCCCAACACAGATCCCTGGGGCACTCCGCTTTTCACCTCTCTCTCTCACCTCTCTCTCTTCGAGCTGTGGTATCTGCCCAAGTTCTTCTGCTGTGAAGATGGACGCAAAGAATTCATTTAATTTCTCTGCGATCTCCAAGTCCCCTTTTATCTCCTTTTTCCCTCCGTCACCATCCAGAGGGCCAATCGCCTCTCTGGCATGTTTCCTGCTTCTAACATATTGGAAGAAGCTTTTATTATTCCCCTTTATGTTGCTAGCCATTCGTTCCTCAAACACTTTCTTTGCCTCCCGTATCACCTTCTTACTTGTCTTTTACCAGAGTTTATGTTGTTTTTTATTCTCCTCACTGGGGCAAGACTTCCATTTATGGAAAGAAGCTTCCTTGCTCTTTACAGCTTCTCTAACTTTGTCTGTCAGCCATGCAGGCACCCTCCTGGACCTTGTCGAACCCTTCTTTCTTCGCGGTTTTCCCCTTCGCTGGGACTCTACTACTGTTATTTTAAACAGCCTCCACGCAGCCTGGAGGGATTGGACTCTTTTTACCTTCCCTTTCAATTTCTTCCTAACTAGCCTCCTCATCTGAGGGAAATCTGCCCTTCAAGGGTCAAGGGTTCTTGTGTCAGATTTGCTCTGCACTCTTTCCTGGACATGCATGGCAAAACCAATCGCAGCATGGTCACTGTTCCCCAATGGCTCAGTAACACTTACATCCCTAACTAGGTCCCAAGTACCACACAATATTAAATCCAGAGTCGCCTGTCCTCTGGTCGGCTCCATGACTAGATGCTCTAAGGCAGAGTCATTTAGCAAGTCAAGGAATCCGGTCTCTCTTTCTTGACCAGAGCAGCAGTTGACCCAATCAATTTCAGGATAATTGAAGTCCCCCATAATTACAATCCTGTCTCTCTTGGTCACTGCTCTGATTTGTTTCCTCATTTCAAGGTCACCTTCAGGTTTTTGATCGGGAGGACGATAGCACACACCCACTATTACATTGCTCTTACGGCCTGGTAGTTTAACCCACAATGACTCCACAGTGGAGTCTGGCCCACCTTCAGTTTCTACTCTGCTGGATTCTATCCCTTCTTTGATATAGATGGCCACCCCTCTGCCAACACGTCCTTCCTTGTCCCTCCTATAGAGTTTATAGCCTGGGATTGCAGTATCCCACTGGTTCTCTGCATTCCACCAGGTTTCCATTATGCCTACTATATCAATCTTTTCCCTAGCCACCAAACATTCCAGTTCCCCTATCTTTGCTTGGAGACTTCGGGCATTCGCATAATAACACCTATATACGGAGTTCTCTAAGGAGGGACTGTTTTTTGATCTCTTTTCCCCACCTCTTTTTACTGGACAAACTGTCAGTTACACTCAGGTTTGAAGTTCTATTTCCTACTCCTCCATTACTCTTTGGCACTTCTCCACCCTCCTCTTCCCGTAGGGATGAGGAGTTCTGAACCGGGCGCCACTCGGCTCCTGTCAGCTTTCCCCCAAGGGTAAGTTTAAAAGCTGCTCTGCCACCTTTTTAATATTAAGCGCCAGCAGCCTGGTTCCATTTTGGTTCAAGTGAAGCCCGTCCCTCTTGTACAGGCCTGGCTTGTCCCAGAATGTCCACCAGTGCCTAACGAATCTAAACCCTTCCTCCCGACATCACCGTCTCATCCACGCATTGAGACCCCTGATCTCCGCCTGTCTAGCTGGCCCTGCACGTGGAACGGGTAGCACTTCTGAGAATGCTACCTTGGAGGTCCTGGCCTTCAGCGTCCTGCCTAGCAACCTAAATTTGGCTTCCAGGACCTCCCGGCTACATTTCCCCACATCGTTGGTGCCAACATGCACCACGACCGCAACCTCCTCCCCAGCACTCCTTACCAGCCTATCTAGACGAGACGTGATGTCTGCAACCTTCGCACCAGGCAGGCAAGTCACCGTGCGGTCCTCACATCTGTCACAGACCCCCCTCTCTATATTCCTAACTATAGAATCGCTCACGACAAGGAGACCACAACCCCCCTCCCTCCGAGGAGCATCCTTAGTGCGATTGAATGCGGGCTCATCACTGGAAGAAGGGCCCCCCACTGGGGGATTGATTCCCTCTGTTCCAGGCTGACGTCCTCCAGCCCTGTGACTCCTTTCCCCAGCAGCTGAGGAGCTGCCCGTCTGAGGGTGGGACAAACCCTGCAAGTCCCCAGATGTCTCACCATGGACCTTTGCTGCCTGCGTCTGCTTCTCCAGGTCCACAACCAAAGCCTCTAGGGAGCAGATGCGTTCCCTGAGTGCCTGGAGCTCCTTGCACCAAGGACACACCCATGACTTACCCCCCCCAAGGCATATAGTCATACATGTGGCACTCTGAGCAAAACACTGGATAGCCCCCACCCACCTGCTGTCTGTCTGGCTCCATCTCTGTGTTTATTTAGGGATGAACTGCCCTGCTTCTCAGAGAGATGGCAGAGTCTGGGGCCCTGGCTTCCTCACCCTGCTGCTTAACTCGCACAGATGCGTAACTCGCTTGTTATCTGGCACTTGGTCGCAGACGAGGCACTTCGTCGCAGGACAGCACTCGCTGCTCGTGACCCACTCGCTAGAAGGTTCTGCTATATACAGGAAGTTCTTCCTTCCTTCCTTCCTCTGCTAGAAAGCTCCTCCCCCTCTGCTAGAAAGCTCCTCCTTTCTGCCTGCCTGAAAAGGGGCTGGCTTCACCTCGACTATGCAGGTTGATTGCTGCCTTGTCTTTCCAAGGATCCCCCTTCCCGCCTTCTCCTCGCGCAGATGCGTAATGCGCTTGTTACCTGGCACTTGGTCTCAGACGAGGCACTTCGTCGCAGGACAGCACTCGCTGCTCGTGACCCACTCGCTAAAAGGTTCTGCTATATGGGCATTTGCCATATATGGCCATGTCTTGGGCATTTGCTTCGGCATGGGAAAGGCAGGGTATAAATTCTTCAAATAAATAAATAAATATTCTAGAAAATGTCTGATGGACTGGAGAAATGGAAGTGTATTCTCGAATGAAATCAAATCAAATTTATTACAGTAAAAGACCCCCACAGCCAAATAAAATATGCAAAGAAACACTTTAAGCAATACTCCAATACAGTATTAGTAGATACCAAGTTGGGCATAAAAATCTAGGCACTGTAATCTGACCACTAGTTAAATCTATAAACCTTGGCATCTTTCCTCATTACTCATGATGTCTTTGCAAGTTTTACCATCCATATTTTGCTGCCAAAAAGCAGGCACATGGCATTGTAATCTATGGGTTGATTCCTGTGAAAAGCAGCTTAGCCCTTTCTACTTCCATAAAACCCGGCATTTTCCCAATTTGGGAAATATATTAAGATACAATATATATAAAGATATATTTCTCATGTAAACCCTGGTAAGGGCAGCAGAACAATACATGCTCCGTTGACTCAAACTCTTCCAAGCCATACAGGCACACTCTTTCTGAGAAGGGGATCCTTTTAAAACGGCCCTCAAGTACAGCCAAGGGGACTGCTCCCCATCTGGCTAAGAAGAAGGCCCTCCTGTGCTGTGGGATCTCTAATAATGAGATAAGAGCTGGCATGGTTAAATACTTGTTATCCTCCACACTAAAAGGTTGGGACATTCACTAATATCACTTTGCCTCTCTGTATCTAACCCTCTTTGTCTTAGGGCAGCTCTTGCTTAGTTTGCGTCCATACCCAGCACTTGGGGAAAACCTCAAGTATCTCAACTTTGTATGTACTGACTTAATCCAGGAAGATTGAAAATTATGACATAGGTTTGAGAATACTAAGTCTGTGATTGTGTGATTGAGCTTAAGCCAGATAAGAGGTTAATGGAGGAGACGGAGACCCTGGCCTCAATTTTTATTATACCTGTCTCCAGTCGTAAACTAGCATTAGATGCATAACAACACCTGGAAGTTGGAGCTTAAAAACGTTGATTGGACACATTCTAATGGGGCAAAGC
This sequence comes from Lerista edwardsae, assembly GCA_029204185.1. Lineage (NCBI taxonomy): Eukaryota > Metazoa > Chordata > Lepidosauria > Squamata > Scincidae > Lerista > Lerista edwardsae. The sequence continues at coordinate 2,004,550 of JAJKFI010011386.1, forward strand.
TAGAAGATGGAGGGCCCAATGTAATGCCATTTAATTTATGATACAAAGGAAGTGTATTCTCTATCTGAAAGGCGCAGTGCACGCCATGGATCAATCAAACCCAGTTCTTCAATCCAACTATAGTTTTAAGTGTTGACCTCACTTTGGAATTAGCTCTTGAGAAAGAGTTACTATGATCAAAAAATGCAAAAAAAGCAAAAAAAAAAAAAAAGCAAAAAATGATACCCTCTATTGACCAGGCGTCCAAAAAAATTGTGAAAAACCAGGTTATCTTGATTAAAACCATATTGATAATGGAAAATATGACTCCTTGCCACTTAACTACTCAGATAATATATCTACCCTCTGAATCTGGTATAAGAGGAGTGATAATTGATGGTGAACCAGGATTGCCACACCACTTGAGCTGGCAGAATCACTTACAAAATAAGCCTCTCCAACCCATTTTTTAATCAAGATTTTTTTCTTCTGGTATGTGACTCTTGCAATAATATCTGGTTTCATTTTCCCTAGCCTGAGGGGAACCTCTGCATGTATTTTGCATGCATGAGAGTATTTGCATGTATCTCTAATGCTCTTCACGTTCCATGACAGTAGTTTAAACATTTCTATTTCTATTTAATTGGTAATTATGTTATGTTGTAATAGTGATTTGGAAAGATATCCCATGTTCCATCTAATACTTTTTAAAGTAAGAATTACATCTTACATGAAAATGTGCTAATTCAAATGAATAATGACTGTAAATTACTGTCAGGTAAATTACAGTAAGTTAAGTTTCAATTCAAAGGCATTATGAGGAGAAAAATTGTGAGTGAGGAGGAAGAAAAAAAAAAGGGAGAAAGACCTTGGGGGGTTTGGCCCATCACTGCATCACCACCCAAAGTTTAAAAAATAAATAAAAATATGCAGGTAAAAACCCCATAATCAAAAGATCTTCTATGTGAAGCATCCTTTGCAGGTAAGCATGTATAAGCATAGCCTCTGTTGGGTGGATTAATGAGAAAAGGGGAGGGAAAGAAGAGGGCTATCGTTTTTAATTGATAGACTGCTTGAATAATCAGACTGTTGACATGTTGTCTTCTATACTTGGTGATATGCCCAGGATGGCTGACAGCCAAGGGGGAGAGAACAAATAAATAAAAACAGTACAAATAGAGGGGGGAAAAGTGACAATGGCGTTTATAATTTCAGTTGTATCTTTCTTGGCTGAAGGACCAAGAAAGTCCTTTATTTTACAAAATAAAATTTTAAAAAGACAGTGCTAAACAATTGCTGAAACAATGCTACTTAATTCCAGACTTCAGTTATTCCGATGGAGAACAAGAAAAAAAAATTAGGGAAGAGGTGAAAAGAGGAAACAAGATGGCTCTATCTTCAGTTTAAGAGGGAGACTGTTTCTTTGTGAGGAAAAAGATCCGTGAGCCATCTGATAAGAGGGAGCTTAATTTCCAGCTTACTTCTCCTGCCGCAGACCTGCAAGAAATGATGCAGCTGTGATATTTAAGCCCCATGTCCAGGGCCACAGCGTGAGATTTCTGAAACTTATATCTTTGCTGGGCTATTTGAGGAGGTAAATCAGGAAAACAACAACATAATGTGACGTTGCACCAAAAGCACTTGACCTGGTTTACAAGCAGCATCTAGGACAAGATTTTGAGTTGTTGGTCTCAGAAATTGGACGATCCATATCTTAGTTGACAACGGTGAACCATCTGAAGAACTATCTGAAGAATACTGTGTGGCTATCTGCCCTCCGTGGGATTGGGTAGTCTCTTTCAGTAAGGAGCTGAAGATCATCAGGTAATTTTAATAGTGAGTAAATGAGTTTTTCCACAAAGACAATAGCCACAGCAGCCCTACTGACCTCAAGAGTCTGGAAACCCAGAACATGTATGTTCCTGGCTCTGGCATTAGTTTCCAGCTGGGAAAGACTTGTATCTGTAGCTCATAAGTGGCACGCACAGCAGTTGCTTGGTTATTAACTTTATTATTAACTATATCAGTAATTTTTCCTTCAATTGTTATCTCTTTCTTTAGAGGATGCTGAAGCCTGTATGGTATTGGGAGAGGAAGAAACTGCAGGAACAAGCTTATCTTTTTTTAAATAATGTTTGTAATTAGTCTTAGCCAGAAATAATAATTTTTCACTTTACCAGACAATCAATCCAAAAGTAGCCCTCTTCACAGCATATTAGGGTAATTACTGAGGGACAAACGCCAAGGCACCTACTCAGGTGGCCATCACAACCGGAAGTTCCTATGCTATCTATATGATGTATGATCTATATTATGTTGTTTTCCCTGAGGTCAGACCTACTAGGTTGAAATAGATTTACTCCAAAGTATACCCAGATAACAGCCTACATTCCTTCAGATTCATTGTAAAAAATGAAACAGATTCTAATATAATATTGGCAACCAATATTGTATATACATTTAAATTACATCATCAAAACTTGGGATATTGATGATCTTCTGTGCTAGTAATAGAAGTGGACATTTCTCACATGCAGTTTTGAATTAAAATTAATTTAGGTACAGCCTAATTGATGTTTTCCATCCTATTTCCACTCCACTTGAAAGCAGTGTTTCTAGAAGCCAATACCCCACTATATAAACATGGAAAATGCAGCTATAAATTTAAACCCAATTTAATTTAAAACGAAGAAAAAAGAATGAATGTTATACAGGGCATTTTTGAAGATACAGATGTGGCTCTAATAATCCAACAAAACAGTTTTCTGATGCTGCAAAATTGTTTTAAAGCACAAAGGGCTATTTATTTTTAAGAATATCTTCACCTGTCTAGCTGCAAAGTACTAACAGTCACATATGCTTTGCACGCAGGATCTGAAAATAAATCTACATTTGGAAAATTTTGTCATTTTTTGAGAAGAAGGAGCATTACAATGTTTTTAAATGAATGCAAAAAGCATATAACCTGATGAAATATTACTTAATTGCTGGAACACAAGTTACAGAGAAACTTCTGGAAATGGTCTCCATGCAGTTACACCAACCATACCCATTACATCTCCATAACCATCACATTCATTCCCATCCAAGCACAGCAGAACTCTGAGAAGTACTAGTACCATTGTGAGAACTAACTAGGATTCAGAACGATGCAATAATGAGCACTACATGTTACACTTACCTCATAGCACACAGTAAATATTTTAGAGCAGTGATGGCAAAACTTTTGGGCTCGGTGTGTCAAAACTTTTGAGAATGCTTAACTTTGCTGGCATGTCAATCCCCTTCCCAAACAAAAGAGAACAGTTCTTTATACTCATTTATTTAAACAAAGTGTATAATCCAATCATGTATGATGCTATGTATTTTATAAAGAAACACCAGATAATTGCAAAAAATTAAAAATGAGTAAAACTCAATTTTTGTCAGGTGTTGGTGAACACTGGTGTGTCATGCCAAACACTGTGGTGCGTCTCCTTTGACATGTGAATCATAGGTTCGCCATTACTGTTCTAAAGCGTTTACTAGTCATAATCTAGAATCTCCTATATCCATAGAACTAACTATTGGCTATAAGAGAAATTGCTGCATTGATATGAAACTCTCCTTTGCTGGGAATAGGAGAATGCTGCTTGTCTACATGGGGCTGACATTTTGGCATACTTTGCATATTTTGATGTTTATATAATCCTTATTCATTTAGTAATCCCATGACCCATGCATGTGTGTCTGCAAATACTTTTTGTATGTCACTTTATGTTTTAGATATCCCATTATCAGACCTTCTTTGGACTCTCTCTTATTAAGATATACTTTTTGACTGCATTATGTATGATAAGCATTTTGTTGTCTCATGCCTCCCTGGGGCACCTGGTGGGCCGCTGTGAGTTACAGGAAGCTGGACTAGATGGGCCTTTGGTCTGATCCAGCAGGGCTCTTCTTATGTTAATTGTACTTAAGTGAAGCTTCAGCTTGGTTTAACTTAGTAGATGGATAAGTTGAATCAGTTGTTCTATTGTATTTATTAGTTTTATGTTCTCACATAAGTTAACTTGGGACCCAATCTTATCCAACTTTTCTGCCACAATAGCTTCTGAGGTAACTCTGAAGTTCCCTTACATTAAGGAGGCGTCTCTGATTGCCCCTTCACCACATGATTCAATGCACACTCCTTGGGCATGGCTGCAATGACACTAGACGTTTGGATAGGATTAGGACTTTAGTTTGCCTCCACATTCCTTCCCTTCCTACTTGCTGTCTCCCTTAAGACATTTAAATTGCAACCCTTTCAAAAGCAACCTTTTCATTCATAGGGTAATGTCGCTCTGTAAACAATTATGTTTCACTAATGCACTAGTAGTTTGAACATATTATGAACTGCACAGTTTTTTATACATACATATTCGTAAATTTGCTCATGCAAAGCTAGTGTGTATAATAGGGAGCTGCTCACTCCCACATCTTTAAATGGACATTTTTGTCTGCATTTTTAAACTTCTTGTTTAAATGTTTAAACTTTTCTACACATGAAGTCTTGCAGATTTTTTCTAAAAGAAAAAAATGTAAAGAAAAATCATGGTCACAAATTTTTAACTTTTTAATCCTAAACATTACAAAGCAAGCAGATGCTGGAATCTGTTTCCATACACCATGTTTCAATTTTTTTAGTTTTGTTTAATGTGTCCAAATCTACTTACACATGAGTGGCTTACAACTTTTAGAATAATGGAAATTCATATTCTGGAATACATTCTTTAAAAAAAAGCAACAATGGGAAAAAGCCAAACTGTCTCCAAAGTGGAACATTAAGATTAGATACTGTTTTTTTAAATTGTCAATTCAGTGCCCCATATGGTTCGTATCAATGGTCCCCATCCTCATATCTAACTAGTGTCCATAGATTCCAAATTAGCGGATGATGAATCTTTCTGGATACTTTCAAAAATGGCTGCTAGCTCAGGATTAGAGCTTATCTGAGATTGAAATTCACTCATTAATGGACTCTTCTCTGCTTCTGGAATGGTTAATAATGCTGCTACTGCTCTCATGGCAGATCGCTTCAGTTCATCTTGTTTTTCAAACTCCTGCTTTACTGAATTGGCTTTCACCTATTGTATTAAAAAGAAAAGTAATGGTTAAAACAGAATTCAACAATGAAATCAAATTAGAAAGTTTTTTAAATTGATGTATGTCATCAGATAGTTTGCACTTTTTTTTAAAGCCATGGCACATTGCCAGGCCTCACAATATTAAACACAGACACACAGACACACCACTACCACCACCACCTAGCAACCTTACATACTGGTGTCTTAACATTCAAGATGATCTCCTAACAACTACAGGAAAATGGTTTTTCCTCTGTTAACATTTATTTAAATTTGAGACAACTCTAAGGAGGCACTAGTAAATGAGAAGCTGCTTTTGGCCCCAAATGGAACAAGTGAAGTTACTTTGCTCTCATGCAGAAAAAAAAAGACATTTCTTAGGTTTTTGCAATCAAAAGCATCCCTAAGCATAAAGCTTTAGTTATTATTTTAGCTTCACCCGGCCGCCGGGGGGGGGGGCCCTCATTTAAGTGGACAGAACAAACTGTAGATATGAAATGCTCTTTCATTTTAGGTTTTCTGTAGTAACAATGAGGGAAATGAAAAAAAGAGCAAGTCAGGAAAGAAAAATGTCTTGAAAGTATCATCAAATTCACCATTATTAGGCATAGGTACTTTTACAATTACATAAAACACATTAAACATGGATATTACATCAAAAACAAATTACGACAAGGATAAGACATAGACTTGGATGGAGTCTCCCTATGTTTATGTTTAGTTAAAACCTCACGTAAAATTTTTGCCGTTGTTAACCAGAAGTCATGAGTAGTTTGCTTAATTTAAATTCATCATGGCAATTGGGGGAGTTGGCAAGGGCAGAATCCAAGAACATAGATCTTAACGCTGTGTAAAATGAACAGTGAAAAACAATAAGAGTCAAAGAGTCCCGATGTGTGCTCATGGGCATAACATGGACTGCTGAGGATTTTTGTTAAATTTCAATTACATCCGGGTGAAGGCACATCGGGATGAGAGATTGTCCAAGATATAAAGAAAACTAGAACATTGATGTGGTGATGAACAGATTTGAAAATATAGGGGAAAACAAGTTTTATTAGCATTGGCAAGTAGCCCTTGGTATTCAATATCTTTGGGGCTAGAAAGAATAATCTTTTTGGCCAACATTAATGAATCATTTCCCACCTGGTCCACGTATTGTAACGTATTGATTAGATATTCATAGCCAGAAAAGATCCAAGAGTAAGAAATAAGGGACTGGGTCAGTGGGTTGTTTCTGGTGACACTCTTTAACCATCTCATCCTCTGCTGCCCCTTTCTCCTTTCTCCATTGAAGGGAGCCCTATCTTTTCAAGTGGGCTCTCTATGTGTGTGTGTGTTTGTGTGTGAGAGAGAGATGGCTGGCTGGGCATTGTTGTTTTCCCCTCCTTCCACTAAAGAGAGCCCCAATCCCAATCCTGTGCACCCTTTAAGCACAGTGCCGGGAGCAGCTGCTCCACCGGCTCCACCCTAGTTTCGGTTCTGCTCCCAGCAATCTTGATTCCAGCTTGTGAATCATCCAGCCCAGCCTTCCTCATGATGTATTCTGCATATATGTTAAATAAGCAGGGTGACAGGATACAGCCTTGTTGTACTCCTTTCCCAATTTGAAACCAGTCGGTTGTTCCATGTCCAGTTCTAACTGTTGCTTCCTGACCCGCATACAGGTTTCTCAGAAGGCAGATCAGATGGTCTGGTACTCCCATCTCTTCCAGAACTTGCCACAGTTTGTTGTGATCCACACAATCAAAGGCTTTGGCCTAGTCAATGAAGCAGAAGTAGATGTTTTTTCTGGAACTGTCTTGCTTTCTCCATGATCCAGTGAATGTTGGCAATTTGATCTCTAGTTCTTCTGCCTCTTTGGAAACCAGCTTGTACATCTGGTAGTTCTCAATTCACATACTGCTGAAGCCTAGCTTGTAGGAGTTTGAGCATCACCTTGGGATCATCCTCCCAAGACAGAGTTGGGACCAGAGCAACATGAATTGCTGTCTGTCACATAGGCTATCAACTTTAAACAATACAAGTAGTGACACACTTCTACAGCAGAAGGTAGAAAGCGAAAACAACTTAAATGAGCCTTTGAACATTACAATAAGGATCTATGGTACTTTAAATACATTCACCCAGTACCTTTGTTGTACATGTAGCACGTAAGGGTTCAACCAGCCTATCCAGCCTCTGCAGTACTGCACTTGGACACAGGGTAGACAATCTCACCAACATTAAAAATGTTAGCATCTAATTGAGACAAGAAAAATATTAAATTATTCAACCTTTTTCATCTCACAGCACGCTGGCAAGGCACTAAAATGGTCAAGGCAGACCATCAGTTTTTTGACAATTGACAAGGCATGTGCTGCCGGGGGGGCGAGGCTCACATTCCCCAATTGCCCTAATAATGTTACTCTCTCCCAATTTTCTGTGGCACACCAGGGATCCATTCATGGCATGCAAATGTGCCAAAGTGCAATAGGTAAAAATGGCTGTTATAAAACAATTTGCTATGTTTTAAGCCCAGCAAATTCAACTGACAATTCTGGATCACAGTATTTTTGAGGAATCAGGCTACTCTTCCTATTCACCAAGTGCAATTCTTGAGGTTTTCCTGCCAACCTCTAAAAATAAAATACACCAGAAGATTCCAAACTATGGGTTTGTGGCCCACCAGTGGAACATGACTCAATTTTTTGGTAGTTCCTAAAACTGAGTAAATTAGGCTATCAAGGGTTGAACAAGCTAGTAATTGGGGGGCAGAGGAGGGACACTACTGTCCAATCACCATTACAGCCACAAAGGTTTGAGCAGGTGGTAAAGTGAAACTTGTTTTTTAGGTGTGTCCCAATGTTAAAATGTTTGAGAATCACTGGAATATTTTGGTTTGATTTATAAAATCCACACTGAATTCAAAACAATTATCTCTAATAACTTATAACTAAAGAGCTTATAATTGATTTTAGGAGGAAGAGAGATGTGCATTTTCCTTTGTATATAAACGGTGAGGAGGTGGAGAGGGTTGGCAGTTTTAAATTTTTGGGTACCCACATTTCATTGGACCTCACATGGACATTAAATGTTGTTATGCTAGTGAAGAAGGCGCAGAAGAGGCTGTACTTCCTAAGGGTGCTTGGGAGGATGAACCTTTCTCAGCGTCTACTTCTGGCCTACTATCGCAGTACCATCGAGAGTGTCCTGACGTACAATATTTTAGTATGGTACGGGAGCAGCTCTGTAGGGGATAAGAAGGCACTACAGAGAATTATTAATGTGGCCCAGCATACTATCGGGCTCCGGCTACCTACCCTTGATGATATTTTCGCCACCCGCTGTTTAAAGAAATCACATAATATCCTTAGAGATTTTTCCCATCCTGCTTACAACCTTTTTGAATTGCTGCCTTCTGGCAGGAGATATAGGACTATTAGAACTCGGACGACACGTTTCATAAACAGTTTTTACCCTAGAGCTATAATAGCATTGAACAATGGACTTAAGTGCCAGTAGATAGGGGCAGTCGGACTGTACTATTGTCTATTGTGTGGATGTTTGTGTTTAAAAGAGGAATTTTAAGGGAGGGTAGGGGGTGGGGGGGATGTGGGGGGATTGTTTGGGAGCTTAGTGTGTGTGTTGGTTTTGGTCTCCGGGTGTCAGTGAATTTCGTTGTGTAATACAATGACAATAATAATAATAATAATAATAATAATAATAATAATAATAATATCATGCTACCATACTGAAAGCTTCAGAACCACTATAGTCTTTGCCTTTCATTGGCTATTCCTATCATAGTACTGGTTTATAAGAATGTATGTGTGTCAACAATACTAACCTTAATATCATAATGATCCTTTAAACCATCTTCAACATGATTTAGGAATTCAAAGATGTCTAGTCTGTCCAGACAGCTATCCAGAAGAGTGTACATACACTCAAACGCCGCCTTTCTGATATCCAGACCATCGTCAACTGTATGCTTAAATGGTCCCATTTCCACCTGCAAACCAAATCAGAAATTTGGTGCACTGAATATATTTGTCACCAAAACATGCAAGTTAGTGATGCATTTGCACCCCATTTCCAACGTTGCATTGTAGCAACTCTTTCTTAGATTCCCTGAGAAATGCCTTCATAAAAAATTCAAGATGTTTCCATTTATCTGAATCAGAGATGTTTCAAGCGCAGACCACTGGTAGAAAATATGTACCTGCTTTCCAATGCTGTCCATGGTGCTTCTGTATATTTCCCTATATAAATCCCTTTTTTTTTACTGACTACAACACTTGCAAAATCTTGAAGGGCAGGGGATCTGGAAGGGGGGAAAGTCTTTGTGTAAGAATGTCCTGGAGGAAAAAATCGTTTGTAATTGAGATATATGCTTAAAGAGTAGCTAAGGTGATCTGCAAACCTACCACAAGCCAAGCTATTTATCTTCTTGCACCCTCTAATAAGGTTGAGACAGAATTCTTCAGTTAAAAAAAAAGTCTGAAGGGAGGGGGTGACTCTTGGACTTTTGAAAGACATATGCATGCTTGGAAAGTACAATAACCCTTTATTTAATTTTGAGATGGCTGCAAAAGCTTAGCTTCAGAGTAGAAGCAGCCTGAGAGAACAACAAAAGTCATAACCCATTCTTACCCTTTGATTTTATTAAAGTGAAATTATTTTTCTATGGAAGACACTGTTTCTCTTAAGTTTTTTTTTTAAAAGTAAGTCTCTCTAAATTGTCTGACTTCTAGTATCACTTGAAGAGCACTGTGACTTGTTTCAGCAGTCCTCTTTGGAAATGTTGCCGTCAGGTGTAAGTGCTGATGTGGGGCAAATATGAGTCATGCAAATCCCATAAAATTACCCTGTGCTTCAGGTAGAAACCCAGAAGCTCTATGTTCACAGTGGTATTCACCTACTGCTGAACAGTCCTAACAAAGTGGAGTAGTCCCCCAACCATATGCCAAAGTGAAATATATGATCGGATATTGAGAAATTTTCCACCTGTCTTCACGGCAGAAGATCTTGGGCAGATACTGCTTCCTGAATGGCCCCTCCTAACTAAGGAATTAAGTCAGATAATGGCTAATAAAGAAGATGTTTTAGATCAAATTGATAAACTACATATAAATAAGTCAGCAGGCTCAGATGGCATCCATCCAAGAGTTATTAAGGAACTGAAGATCTCTTAACTAGAGTTAACCATTCTGAAGGTTCCCTATGACACTATTGCAAAAACATGCAAATGGCAATGATTCACAAAAAGGGCCCTCATTACATGACAGGGTTTAATTAAGGAACTTAAGTTACTGATGCCATAACTACAATATGCAACTTGTCCCTTCAAATGGCCACGGTGCCAGAGGATTGGAGGATAGCCAATGTCATGCCAATCTTTAAAAAAGGGAGAAGGGGGGACCCTGGAAACTACAGGCCGGTCAGCCTAACGTCTGTTCCGGGTAAGATGGTGGAAAGCCTCATCAAAGATAAAATCCTAAAACACGTAGAGGAACAAGTACTGCTAAAGGAAAGTGAGCATGGCTTCTGTAAGGGTAAGTCTTGCCTCACGAACCTTTTGGAATTCTTTGAAAAGGTCAACAGGCATGTGGATGTGGGTGAACCTGTGGATATCATATACCTGGATTTTCAAAAGGCGTTTGACACAGTCCTCCACCTGTGTCTTCTTCTTCTGCTGCTGCTGAAGAAACTTCACAGTCAGGGAATAAGAGGGCAGGTCCTCTTATGGATTCAGAGTTGGTTGAGGGCCAGGAAACAGAGAGTGGGGGTCAATGGGCAATTTTCACAATGGAGAGAGGTGAAAAGTGGAGTGCCCCAGGGATCTGTTTTGGGGCCCATGCTTTTCAACTTGTTCATAAATGACCTGGAGACAGGGATAAGCAGTGAGGTGGCCAAGTTTGTGGATGACACAAAACTTTTCCGGGTGGTGAAGACCAGAAAGGATTGAGGAGAGCTCCAGAAGGATCTCTCCAAGTTGGGGGAATGGGCAGCCAAATGGCAGATGTTTTTCAATGTAGACAAACCTAAAGTGATGTACATTGGGGCAAAAAACCAAAACTTCACTTATAGGCTAATGGGTTCTAGGGGTGCTGGTGAACAATTTGATGAAGGGGTTGAGAACAGCCAATATTACTATGCCATTGTACAAATTGATGGTAAGGCCACATGTGGAGTATTATGTAAAGTTTTGGTCGCCACATCTCAAAAAGGGCATAGTGGAGCTGGAAAAGATGGAGAAGAAAGCAACAGAAATGATTACGGGGCTGGGGCACCTCCTTTATGAAGAAAGACTGCAGTGTTTGGGGCTCTTCAGTCTAGAAAAATGACACCTGAGAGAGGACATGATTGCGACCTACAAAATTATGCACGGAAGGGATAGAGTTGATACAGGGATATTATTTTCCCTCTCTCATAACACCAGAACCAGGGACATCCGCTAAAGTGTTGGGAGAGTTAAAACAGATAAAAGAAGTTGGTGATGGCATCTGGCCTGGGTGCCTTTAAAAGGAGATTGGAAAGCTTTCTGGAGGAAACGTCCATTATGGGCTATAGGCTATGATGGGTTGTGCGACCTCCTTACATTAGAACTGGGCTACTTCAGAATGCCAAATGCAAGGGAGTGGCAACAGGATGCAGGCATCTTGTTGTCTTGTGTGCTCCCTGAGGCTCCCTGAGTGTGGGCCACTGTGAGATACAGGAAACTGGACTAGATAGGCCTATGGCCTGATCCAGCAGGGCTCTTATGAAATTCTATTCCTTTTCCTACCAATGGCTTGTTTGCCATTCACAGCTTGTTTCATGGCTGATTACAGATATCAATCTTCAGCTGAAGGGCTGCAATCAAGATGGATTACAAAGTGTAACCATTCAAAGTACAGGTATGCCTTGGTATCTGCTGGGGTTCCGTTCCAGGCTCTTCTGTGGATACCTGAAACTTTGGATACTGGGGATGCCTTTTAAAGATAGTGGAACATCAGTGGTTTTGCAGCAACAAGGTAAAAAAGGAGATGTGTATAATGTTCCTCTGCCTTTTTAATAGATGTCCCAGTACCCATTGTATCCATGGATACCAAATCAGTGGATGCTGGTGCATTCCTGTATTTCAAAGCTTAGTTTTAACTTATGGTGCTGGGAGTACCCTGCTAGCAATTTGAGAATCTCAAAATACCAAAACACAAAACACAAAACACACACACACACACACACACACAAACCTAAAACAAAAGTGAGTGTTCACATTATGATTTTCAACTGGTGTGGGCAGACCAATTAAGATGGCGATGAAGAATACAGCTCCCACTCTTGCGGGAACAACTGAAGCTCCAAACATGACAAGTAATGATTTAACACCTGCCAAAGGGAGGAAGAGATTGAGAAAGAGATAGCATAATGTAAGTCCCAGTGAGGAGAAGGTAGAAAAGGGGAGAAAGAAGGAACAGCTTAGAAAATGGAATTCTCACCTGAGAATCTCCTGTTCTGGGGAAAGGAAGGTGGGGCAATTGAAGAACTCATGGGTATGCCCTTCCTATGGAGAGGCAGAGTCGGGTGTCTTTGAAGTCGCCTCCTCTTCCGGTGGAAGGGCATCTCCATGACCCCAGTCCAATACGAAAGCACACATCTGTTCTAACAATGAAAACTTTAATCCCCTATAACTACAACTCTTAACTATATGAAGATAAGATCAAAGGTAATTTACTGAATAGGGAAAAAGGAGGAACCCTAAAATACCCTTCCAGATCCACCCTTTTGCCTCATCCCGACACCGATCTGCTAGTGGTGGGTCAAATGCCCCATCTTCCTTTCCCCAGAACAGGAGATTCTCAGGTAAGAATTCCGTTTTCTCTGAGGAAGGAAGGTGGGGCCTTCAAAGGCCACGTGGGATGTGTCATAGCCCTCTGATTTGGGTGGGTTCCAGGATAGGTGTCGGCTATGGGTGCACCACCCTCTGCAGCACCCTTCTTCCGAAGGCTGTTTGTGCTGACGCAGCCACGTCCACTCTGTAATGTTTTGTGAACGTATTGGGAGATGCCCATGTGGCTGCTCTACAGATCTCTGCTAAAGAGTGTGTTCCCTCAAATGCCGCAGAGGTCGCTGCCCCTCTAACAGAATGAGCTGTGACCCCCGATGGCGGAGACGTACCTAAAGCCTCGTAAGCTGTCTTAATGGCCTCCTTGAGCCATATTGCCAGGGACCTTCTAGATACCTTTTTACCCTCCTTGTGACCCTAAAGCCAATGAAGAGGGCATCAATTAACCTGAAGGGTGACATACGATCTGAATAAAACCGCAGTGTCCTTCGGACATCCAAGGATTGCCACTGGCGCTCCCGTGGACAGAAAGACAGGAGCACAAGTTCCTGTTCTCTGTGGAACAGAGTATTGATTTTAGGCAGGAAGGCTGGGTCAGGGTGCAGCACCACACGACCCCTATGAAAAATGCAGAGATTGGGATTAATAGATAAAGCTCCAAGCTCAGACACTCTTCTCACTGAGGTAACAGCCACCAATAGCAGGGTTTTAAGGGTGAGAAATTTTAAGGGTGCAGAAGCCATAGGCTCAAAGGCCCCATGAGCCCTTTAAGAACAATGTGGAGATCCCAGCTTGGGTATCTGTTCACTACTGGAGGATTCAGCAGGGAAACCCCTTTTAGAAAACGTTTGACGTGTGGGTGAGCCGAAATGTTAACACCCCTGCCTGCCCCCAAGGTAGTATTGATGGCTGCCACCTGTCTGCGCAGAGTGCTAGTGCTAAGTCCCAGCTCTAGGCCATCTTGTAAGAAGTCCAGGACCTGCCTGATGGAAGGATTTATGGCCTTCCTCGCTCCCTGCACCATTGCTGAAATTTACACCAGGTTGAATTGTAAATGCATTTGGTGGACTCCCTCTTAGATGCAAGGAGCGCGTGCATTACTTGACTGGAATAACCCCATTGCTGTCGCGCCTACTGCTCAACCTCCATGCTGTCAACTGGAGGAGGTGCGGTTGAGGATGATGGATGGGACCCTGGATGAGAAAGTCCACCCTTTCTGGCAGACGCCAACCCTCTTCTTGTGTCATGCTCATCAATGATGTGAACCAGGGCCGCCTGTGTCACCGGGGAGCTATGAAAATGACTTCTGCCATGTGTTTCCTTATCCTTCTGAGCACCAGTGGTAGAAGTTGAATGGGAGGGAAGGAATAGCCAAGGACTCTGGATGGCATCTATCCCTTCTGCTCCCGACATGAGGAGTCAAGAGAAGAATCTTGGAAGTTGTGTGTTGGAAGATGTGGCAAATAGGTCCACTACGGGCTGTCCCATCCTGAGCGTAATCTCTTGGAATACATCCGGATGAAGCTGCCACTCTGTGTCGCTGAGTTGTTGCCGATTTAACCAGTCTGCTGTCATTTTTTTACCCCTGCCAGGTGCCCGGCCCTGATTGAAAGTGCAAAATGTTCCACTCAAAGAAAAAGACGCGTTGCCTCTCATCAGGGCTCGTGACTTCGTTCCCCCCTATCTGTTGATATAGACCTTCACTGTCACAATTGTTGGTTCTTATAAACAGATGGGAACCCTGGACCCAAGCCTGAAAATGGAGGAAGGCCAGATGGATGGCTCTGAGCTCGAGCCAATTTACGCTTCGAGCTGCCTCCCGTGTTGACCACACCCCCTGAGTCCATTCCTCCTCCAGATGGGCCCCCCAGCCCAACAGACTGGCATCTGTTGTAAGGATCAGCCTGCTGGGCAGGTCCAGAGGCAAACCCTGTGCTAATCTCCCTGGGGCCAACCACCAGTCCAAACCCTTTTTTAGCTTGGACAATAGTTGCACCTGAATGTGAATTTTTCTCTCTACTTGCTCCAGGAAAGGGGAGAGGAATGTCTGTAAGGGACCGAGTCTGAACTGAGACCAGGCCACTATGTCCTGACAGGACACCATGAGGCTCAGTAACCTGGCCAGCTCCATGACATCCATCTCACTCGCTCCTCTTGCCTGAGTCAGACCTCCAAGAAGTGAACTCTGCTGCTCCATGGAGAGATAAACCTGGAAAGACAGAGTATTCAAATGGCGCCCCAGGTGGTTTAGGGTTTGAGTGGGCAACAGGGAACTCTTTTCCCTGTTGACCACAAAACCGTGTTCCCTTAGACACCTCAATGTAGCATTTGTGTCCTGTAATGCTTGTACTCTTGACTGAGCCCTTATCAAATGGTCGGTCGAGGTACGGAAAGAAGGCGATGCGTTGGAGGCGGAGATGCGCCACGAGGGCCACCATAATCTTGGTGAAGACTCTTGGAGCAGCAATCAGCCCGAACGGCATGGCCCTGTACTGAAAATGCAGGCGACCGTAGGTGAAGCAAAGGAACTGGCAGTGCCGGTTCAAGATTGGAACACGGAGGTAGGCTTCGGACAGGTCCACTGAGGTGAGGAAGTCCCCCCTCCCAGAGCCACCATGACCGATCGCCAAGTCTCCATCTTGCACTTCCGATTCCTTAGGAAGCGGTTCAACCACTTCAGATCCAGGACGGTTCTCCAGCCTCTGTTCTTTTTGGAGACCAAGAACCAAATCGAGTAGACCCTCTTCCCCCTCTGGGAGTGAGGGACCAGCTTGATAGCCCAGATCCGAAGCAGGTACCTGATGGCCTGCATTCTCAGTTGGTGACACACAGGATCCTTCGAAATCGGAACCCGCCACCACCTTGTGGGTGGTCTCTGGAGAAACTCTAGAGCATAGCCCCGGGAGATTGTCCGAAGAACCCAGGCGTCTGAGGTGATATTCGACCAACCCCCAGTGAAGGAATGAAGCCAACCCCCTATCAGTAGATGGACCTTGTCTAAAACTGAGTCAGGCATTTCTATGTTCTTTGGAAGATCGAGAAGAACTAAAGGACCATGTGCCTCCCAACTTACTTTTCTATGGAACCCTTTACCCCTGTTCCACTTGGGCTTGAAACAGGGTGTAAAATCCTGAGATCTAGTAAATCCTGGGGAACGAAAGGACTGATTTTTAAACTTAGGGGCCTCTTTCTTCCCAGATGGCAGCACGTTTCTTTTATCCTTGTCCTCTACGAGCAAGGGTTTTAGGGCCTGACCAAGTAACTTATTTCCCTTAAAGGGAATGCTCACCACTCGGGTAAGGGAAGCTGAATCTCCTTCCCACTGACGCATCCAAAGGCAACGTCTGGCCATGACATTGGATGCCATGGCCCTGGCACACAACTGCATGGCATCAAAAGATGAGTCTGACACAAAAGCCGCCGCCAGTGACATCTTTTTGAGGCAGCTTTTAGCTTTTTTTAGAAAGCTTTCCCTCAGATCCCAGCTCTTCTGCCCACACTTACGCCGCCCTGGCCATGATAGAATTGGCTGTGGCAGCCCTGAGTGGTAAAGTGGTTGATTCGAAGTTGCGCTTGAGAAACATATCAACTTTTCTATCAGTGGTGTCTTTAGGTCCCCCCTCCCCCTCCGATGGAATAACAGCATTGGAAGAGAGAGCTACCATGAGGGAGTCCACCAAAGGCAGTGCCAATTTTTGCATGGTCAGATCAGGTAATGAGTAGTGTTTGCCTCACACTTTGACCTTATGTTTGGGCAGACTAGGAGTGTTCCACTCAGAGTCCAGGACCCGCTGGAACTCAGTGAAAGGAACAGTAGCTGGTTTCTGAGGACCATGAGGAAACAGCTTACTGGGTTTATTCTTTGCTGTTTTCTCCTCAATTTCTTCTCAGACTCCTCCAATTCAAGAGCCTGAGAAGCTTTAACCAGCATTCTCTGAAACAATTCTGGAGGAAACAGCCTATCCAATGATTGGGATGGCTCTCCCCCCTTATCATCCTCCCCTGACAATTTGCTCTCCTCCCGCTCAGATCCAGAAGACGATGACAGGGAGGTACTGCTTTCCATGCGTCTGGGGACCTTAGATTTCCTGGGAGGCCCCCTTTTTTCCCCCTTAGGTTTACGAGAGCGAGAGTGGCAAGACCACAACCGCTACTTGAACCCAAAGCGGACTCAGATGACTCACTGGGGGATTTCTGTCTCGTGTTTATTGGGCTGGGCAGACACTGCACATGCTTGAATTATATCCCCCACATGTTCTTGAAAAGCCAAGTTAACTGCTTCCTTGATCCAGCAATTGATGTCAGACTTGTTTGATTTTTTAACTTTCTTGCTCTTTTTACTCTCAAGTGGAACAGGTGGAGGATTGACACTTGTAGACATACCCTTCCCCCCTGACCCCCCTTCCCCAATACTTTCCTCAAGAATCTCTCTGGGTCGCTCCATGGCCATTGAGAAAGCGCGGGAAGCGACACCGGATCTAAAATGGCCGCAGGGAGGTGCATGGATGAAAATGACGGTCGTAGATTGCAGAGACTGCTCTATGTTGGGAAGGCTGGAGGCACCTGCGCCGTTGATTGGGCGAGCGAACGTGGACACGGGTCCTCCAAAGGCACAGCGCGCCTCCGATGGATGCTAACAGGCTGCCTGTCAATCGGTCCCCATCTGCTAAAAATAGCCCCGTGGTCAGTTTTAGCCTGTGGCCTCCTGCTCTGACTCCGTTGGGCTGGGAAGGCCTGCCCTCCACTGCCTGATGCTCTGCTGATGCCCTCGACCTCAGCGCTGTCTGATCTCGACTGGGAGGGAGAGAAGGAACACAAGGCGTGGGTGGGTGGGGGAAATCAGAAGGATCCTCGAAGAGATGCAGAGCCCTAAATGAGCTCTGAAAGAGACATCCAACTGCTCTGTTCGAAGGCAGAACCGGACTGGGGTCTTGGAGATGCCCTTTCACCAGAAGAGGAGGCAACATCAAAGACGTCCAACTCTGCCTTTCCACAGGAAGAGCATACCCATGTGGTCTTCCAATGCCCCACCTTCCTTCCTCAGAGTTTTAGAATTGAAAGCTTCCTTAGAATTGAAAGTTTCCTCTCTTCCAAAAGGTTTGCACATACTATGAGTACCAAAAAGCACTGAGAATAGCCTTGCAATGTTTACCACAGCTCTTATTAGCAACTCAGTGAGCCAAGAGGCTGGAAGAAGTCTATTAAAAACTAAGACAACAAAATCAATCAAAACCTTGAAGGAGGGGAATGCTAAAGACGAAATGTAAACAACTGGAACAACTCCCCCCCTCATCTGAACTGCTCTATTGTATGTCTCAGCGAAATGTTCTTTATTTAGGCAGAAAAGCTGTTAATGTTATTGGCAAAAATTAGCAAAATGGAAAGGCAGTTAGAAGCCTTGACTCAAATGCATGTTCATCCAGTAGTAAAGTCAGGCCAGAGGGAAGGAGGAGGACATCTCTGTTCCACACCTTCCCTGTCCCATTCGTGAACAGCATGTACAGCATAAGACAACAGGAAGAGTGAAAAGAACATTGCAAGCCAACCACGTCCTGATTTGTTTTCCTAAAAAAGATGCCCAGATTTAGACAAATAAAAGAATTCTTACCTGCTTGACAGAATTACTGAACAATATTTCTCTAGCAATTTAAAACACTTTCATTTTCTACCATTGCAGAAGTACCATAAAAGATTATTTTTAGAGTTTAAATCAGCAGCTATTCCTTTGCAACTCCTACACATAACAAGTTATAATTCTTCAAAGAGTCTTCAAAGAGCATGGCATTATAACCCTTGCCAGAGCCAAAAGAGTTAGTATGCCTCCACTTCATAACCAGTTACCCAGACAGCAGTGGAGGGGTCTGGCCTTGATAAGAAAGATAATCTGCTGATGGATAGCCATTGTAAATTGACCAGCAGCCAATCAGATGAGAAGGACGAACTTCTAAAACAGAAGTAAACTAGATGAGCTTTAATGCCAAAGAGAAGGAGATTGCATGAAGAAATCTAGGCCATGAAAAAAGATGATATATTTATTTTTGGGTATTATTGGCACTATTGATAAAGATAAAATGAGTGAAAGAGCTGGATGGCAGGTTGTCCCATTCTCTACTGTCCAAGGAGAAGCTGATAGCAAAAAAGATATTTGCTCAGAATTGATACCAAATTCAACTCCACATTCGGATAGTAAAATACTGGCTCAGGAAATTGCTCTGAAATATGTATGTTAGAGACTGACATAGCAGATGGCATGCAACTAGAACTAGTTATTTATTTTATTATTTGAAGAACTTATACCCTGCCTTTCCCATGCTGAAGCAAATGCCCAAGGCACCTTACAGAGAACAACAAAGTACAATGTAACCATAACAGGTAAAAACAAAAACATGTAAACATTTAACATAGATTCAGGGGTCACAGCCCTTGAGGGATTCACAAAAGGACAATTAAATTCAACAAGAATTCAGATTATTTTAGATCATAATGAGGTTCAGAAATAGATCACCAAGCCTCTTCTATTCTTTTAGTTGATCAAAGGACTTTGGAATATTATTTAAATTCTGTGGTATCTCCTCAAGTTGATGAGGTATTTTTAGCTTCAAATACTATACCGGAAAAGCAGGTTTCTATATCCCCCTTTGAGGGGATATATCCCCCTTCTTTACTGATGGTTCATTTAATTGTAAAGACCATAGTCTCAAACTCACAGAAATAATAACTGCTGACCATACTGATGAGAATACAGGAAGGAGCAATCAGTTACGACTATACCCTCTTTTGCAGTCTCATAAACCTTCTATCAAAGCTATTTCCTGAAATGTTGCAGGATGGTGTTCCAATTTGGACAAGGACCTTAGGAATTTCTGTTCTTCTTTTGAAATTATCTGTATTCAAGAAACCTGGGTAACCTCTGCTGCCTTACCTTCTCTTCCTGGATTTGCAGGTTTTACCCATCCTGCAGTTAAATTGGAATCCAGGGGTAGTGTGTGGTGGTGGTGGGGGTACGTTAAATCTCAGTAGATGGAAATCTAAATATTATAGAGTTAAATTTATGTTCGAATCCTAATATTTTAATTTTGCTGGTTATTGGCCAGGAGGTTTTCAACTGTTTCTGTTAAACATATGTTGTTCCCATCTGAACACAAGGAGTGAAGAAAATTCAACATTTACAAGCTCTCTCTAACTTATTCCAGCACTATTTTGCTGGCAGATGACATAAATGCTAGATTAGGGAAAAATCTGTTATAGGCGGTAAACTGGGTCTGTTACCTGAAGAATTAAATTCTCCCTAAAAGAAACCGAAGGGACCATGGGGTAAATAGAGCTGGACAACTTTTTAATCTTATTTATAAATATCACTTGTATATATGCAATGGGACAGTTATGGATCCAGATTCAGGCTTAAACATGTTTTTGGCCCTAAAGGTAAAAGTGTAATAGACGACATGATAGTCTCGCACTCAGCACTGCCCCTTTTTAACAGTTTTAATGTGCTTTCTAGATCCAAAAGTGATCACATGCCAGTGCAGCCATCCCTCTTCCTACCTACCAATGATGACTTAATAAAGAAATTATTTAAAGAAGATTTAACTACAGAGGGAGAGAAAAGGCTATGCTGGTCTGGAATTTTAAAAGAATGGAAAGATACCTTTTTAATGTTTCCTAGGCTTTTGTTTTTAAGAGGCCAGGCTCTTACTTCCTCAAACCCCTTGGAAGCTTTTGAAAAAATTATTCAGGAAATTAGACCCTTAATGGTTACTTCTAAACCTGTTTACCCTGGAACTCAATTTTACCAAGGATGGTTTGATGCTACCCAAAAACTCATTTTAGCTGGGGCAATAAGAAGACTGAGGCAAGAGTAATTAGATAATTATTCTTCCTATGTCTAGCTGCACAGAAAATATAAAAATTTGCTATACAAGAAAAAAGAACAGCATCAAAGGAAAACCTGGGTAGAGCTAAGTTTGGCAGCTCTGGGAAAAAGATACTAGCAAGTTAGTGTCCAAGGTAATGAAGATCTGTTCTGGAGCTCTAGATCATCAAATAACTTCCACTCAACGGTGTGCCCATTTTATAGAACTTTTTAGCCACTCTTTTTATGGGAGTAACTCAGGCTTGTCTTTAGGTCCAAACCGATTCTTTTATTCTGTCCTAATCGGGATGCAGTTACTCTGGACGAAGTTAAAATTCTGATTAACTCTTTGCCCAACAATAAAGTGCCAGGTGAGAATATGCTTCCAGGAGAACTGTTTAAGTCAAATATTGTTTGTTTTAGTTCTTGCTAAGTTGTTTACCTACATAAAACAATTTGGGAAAATGCCTCAAGTGTAGCAAGATAGCGTTATTGTTCCTATCCATAAAAAGGTTCAAATACTAATCCAAGAAACTTCAGACCTATTAGCCTCCTCAGCATAGTTTCCAAAATGTACTCTAAATATCTTTTGGGTAAACTCGAGCAGTGGGCTGTTGAGAATTCAATAATAGCAGAATAACAAGCAGGGTTTCAAAAAGGGAAATCCACTACTGACCACAAATGATGTACTTCATCATTTGAGTCAAAAATATTCCCACTTAGGAAATAAGAAACTCTATGTCACTTTTGTGGATTTTAGCTCGGCTGTTGACCTTAATAGATAGAGATCGTCTGTGGCAAAAATTGGCTGAGACCAACATTGATAGAAGGTTGTTATTTGTAATCCAGATGCTCCTTTCAAATACTAGTCTGAGGGTTAGGCTTGGAGCAAACAGACTGCTTCCAGAGACAATACTTGTAAAACAGAGGAGTTCATCTGTTGTCTAGGGATGTCCTCTTTTTAATTTTTATATTAATAATACTGTCCAGGAATTGAGCGGCCTTTTTAATTCCAGCAGTTGGGGACGATAAGCTTTCAATTCTTCTATACGGTGATGACATTGCAATGATTTCTACCTCTCTTGTTGGCATGTGAAGGCTTTTGGTTGAATTAAGCAAATTTTGTGTAAGAGAACATCTGGTTATTAATTACACCAAAACAACAGTTGTAGTTTTTGGGAGGAAGAATAAAATCCACATTTGGAAACTTGATGGAATACCTATTGAGCAATTATCACTTCCTAAACCAAACCAAACGTTTACAATGTTGGTTTCACTGAAATTTGCTATCATACAAACAAATTGATACTTTCTTGAATGACATATACAAAATGTATCCCATATTATCATTATATGAATCATCTGGTTCTCAACTATAAAATAAACCTATATATACAGGCAGAAAATTCATTCTCAACCATGCAAGTGTTATGAAGTAGGTTCCAAAGAACCGAAGAAAATTATTGCTTATGCATTTAGAAATTATAATGAAATCAGATGTTCCCTTGCTGTTCAAGTAATTCATTCAGCTATATTTTGTCTTGTAGAAAATTCTGGTACATAAATCTTTGGATCAGTCTGTCATAGCTACAATCTAAATAAGTTGAAAATGCACTAGTGTGTATTTAAAAAACAATATTGTTCCAAGTTTGAACTTGTTCTTGAAGCACTTTCAAACAAAATTCTTAAAGTCTGCTTTATTTTCACGTATCATATAGTTTGGGTTTTTTAAAAAAACGTATGGAACTGTTCAAAAGTATTCAGGATCACTTAACACCCCCCCCCAAATATCAACTCAATTTTCCCCAACAGATTAATTTTAGGTGTATGCAGCAATTAAAGCTCATTCTAGGCATCCAAGATGTTGCTGCAACATGCAACACGCAATTGCTGCAAATGGCAGATGAAATTTGTAATCGGACCTACATCCAGGAGGCATACTGAGTTGTGGGGAAGTTGCTTGCAATTTCCCAGCAATTCAGCAGATCTCTTGGACATGTCTAATGTTTGGAAGGTCCTACAATGTGGGTTTGCAATCCACAATGAGTCAAATCCACGAACTGCAGTTCTGTGGATGAGGAAGGTCCACTATATATAAATCTTTGTTTCCCTGTGTTTGCAAGTGATTCCTTGTATCCTATAAGGTTGCAATAAAGCAATCAAATTTGCAATAGTTGCAAAGTTGCAATAAAGCAATCAAATTTAATTGAAGCTGACTATATGGAAAGCCTTCACAACTTGTGGAGATTCAGGGACGGGTTATTTTGTTCATCACCTTTTGTAAGGAATTGTGTAGTGAACTTAAATAATTTTGTACTGGTACTCTTAAGATCTCAGTATCTTCTCTGTATGTGGGTTTTACTATTTTGTGAGGTGCCTTTATTGAAATCTTTTTCCTTTTCCCCAGAAAAGTTCTTTTTCTTCCAGAAACGATACTGCCGAGGGTCTTTTTAGGCAATGCCATGGTATTTGGCACAGGGAGGTTACAAAAGGAGAAAATATTCAGACACTGCAAGCTCTCCCCTTCACTTGAACCAACATAAAGTATCTACCACCAAACATATCATCATGGTGATTTCTCAATAATTTCTGGCTAAAGATTGAACTTTCTTACTCATTTATTTATATTACAATATAAACTGTTAAAACATTGTCAGATATTTCCTGGGCATGACAGCTTGCTCTCCATGAACTTACGTGGTTTACATACCTCTCTTATTAGTTCTTTTCTGACCTTTGTTTCATTATAAAGATGTGGAAGCACAGTATCTAAAAGATCCCTTATTAATGATGGTTTATTGTGGGCTGCGGAATTGAAAGTTACCAGAGCTACTCGCCTCACATTAAGATCTGGATCTTCCAAACTTTTCAGAAAGTCACCTGTAACCATTAAAAAAAGTCATGCACAATATGATTTCATTCACTATTTGTTATTTATGAAAATGTAGGTTTTTAAACTTATATACTAGATTTGTTCTATAATATTTGCAAAATATGAAGGCATGAATTAGTTTTTTCATGGTTCTATGGATGGAAGTATCAATGATTACAACCGAAATAAATTTAGTCTTTCCACTTTCACTTGGGTTTATACCATTTTCCTATAGCCTACTCTATAAACCAACAATCCCATTTTAAATCCTAACCAGTTTTCCTGCACAATAAAAGGAAAGAAATTTATAATTTATTTTCAGCTTGTGAAAATGTATAAGATGTTGCCCTCATACTGACAAAGTTTGAAGAACACTATTCAAGAAGACTGAATGGTCATACATGTGGAAACCCTTTTCTATTTGTTTGCCCAAATCTGCTCTATGCAAAGTTGTAATAAGAGAAGATAAATGCCATACTCTACATTCTCCAGTCACAACCTACTGAGCCATTCCTCATTACTTAAATGATAACTTACAAGGAAAACAAGTTTCAGAGTTTCAAAGCAGGAAATGACTACACTAACACTACAGAACAATAGGTTTTAAAAGAAATTATGTTTTTGAGTTGCCATGCCAGAATGTATCTTCTTTTTCAGTCACAAAGGCCTACGTTTTTATTAAATTACAAATTGGATGACTCCACAGTCTCATCTAACTGGCACCAAGTACAATGCATCAATATACATTCTATTTTTATTGTTTAAATTTTTTTTTATCTTGTGTTGCCCCTCTGTGCATATGGCTGTTCTTTAAAGTGGAGCATGTGATTATCAATATTATCAAGTATTACCCTGTTTCCCATAATGCTTCAGATTAATAATAATAATAATAATAATAATAATAATAATAATAAAATAAAACCTACAAAAGAATGCATTCAGAATATGCTGATAGCTGCACTACCCTTTTAAAACAAGATTAGGAAAATTTCAGACAGGAAGTTACCTATTAAAAAAATCCTAGCGCCTCAACAAACTTAAAGTTGGCAAATTGCAATTTATATAATTACTATCTTTTTGTTACCTGGCGTTGCCCGGGTAACAAATGTCATAGGGACTGTCACCAATCAGTTTAGCGACCCCAAAAACTGTGGATTTGACAGTAATGTTGGTCATTTCAGACATTTTATTTTGCATCCCTTCTCACCCCCCCCCATGCCAATGGGGGCTGAATGTGGACTCAAACGGCATCAGGAGCATCACCGTTCGTCTCGGTGACCCCGGAAACTATGGATTCGATACAAATTTCGGCAGTTTTCGATCATTTTTATGTTTCATCCACTGCGCACCCCCACCCTAGAGGCGCTAGGGCGGCCTGACCCCACAGTGTCGCGAGGCCGCAAGGCACATGTGTGCCGGGTTTGGTGGCAGCCGCTCCAGGCGTTCCAGCAGAGTATGGCGGATGGTTTGCTTCATACCTTCTCACTCCCCCCACGCCGAGGGGGGGCTGAACTTGGACTCCACTGGCGTTGGGAGCATTGCCGCTCGTCTCGGCGACCCTGGAAAGTATGGGTTCGAGGCCAATTTCGGCCGTTTTCGACCATTTTCACGTGGGGCCCCCTGTGCACCACCACCCCTGGGGCGCTAGGGGAGCCCTCCCCCTGCAGTGTTTGTGGCCAGGATGCAAGGCTTGCGCATGTCGAGTTTGGTGCTAATTGGTCCAGACATTCCAGCAGGGCATGGTGGAGGTTTTGTTTTGCACCCCTTCTCGCCCCCCACGCTGAGGGGGGCCCAAACCCGGAGTCAAACAGGGTCAGAAGTGTTGCCACTCATCTCGGCGACCCCGGAAACGTAGGATTCAACACCAATATCGGGCTGTTTCCGATCATGTTTACGTTGCACCTCCTGCGCACCCCCACCCCCGGGGGTCCTGGGGGGGGTCTGACCCTCCCAGTGTTTGTCGCCAGACTGCAATGTGTCTGCATGCCAAGTTTGGTGTCAATTGCTCCAGGCGTTGCGGAGCCTATGCGGAACGTACATACACACAAACGTACTCACAAACCCACACATACGCACCCACGTTCTCTTTTATATATATAGATTTTCAGATCAGATTTATCATGTGCTAAAAACGCATTGTTTGAAAACGTTACAATTTCACTTACCTATGCAATTCTTTAATAATGGGTCTATGGGCTGCGAATGATCAGAGATTGTGAACTTTACAGCAGTAACCACTGAACTTCGAGCATATGATGATCCTAATACCAAATAATATAAATCAGTTTTCAATTTTCTCAATAATGAAATATCAAAATGACATCAAAAAGCAATAATAACTATTTTCTTTAAAAGGCTGACATTTCTTTTGTTTGCATTTTTCCATCCTATAAAGTTATCCTTTTACATTTTTAGAGTAGAACCCAAATATCTAGTAAGATTTTTGATAGATTCCCCATGCATTTAAATTAGTTTGTGTTGTATTATGCTTCCTGCCTGATGCAACCCTGCTCCTTTTTAATTTTTTTTGCTGATCCCAATGAGGATTCAAACTTGCAATCTCTGGATCTTTGTGCTTTTTTGCTATATAGCAGATGCTGCCTTATATTAGCTCATTGTGGTATTCTAGCCCTTCTGAATACCTGAGCAAAGAGAGGGGATATAGCCAGCAAAAGGCAGAGAGTTCAGCAGAAGCTATTAATAGGCTAGTCATTAGGCTAAAATATCTTTTTTAAAAGTATGCTTGATTTCACCAATGGATTGTTCTTTCTACTTATCAAAGCAATCTACTCACTTTATGAATTGAATCTTTGTCTAATTAATTGTAGGGTGTGTGTGTGTGTGTGTGTGTGTGTGTGTAAGAAAGAGAGAGGGAGAGAGGGAGAGAGGGAGGGAGATAAATATTGGCCATTTGGTGAAATGATTCTAATGGCATGCTTACAAAGTTAAAAACCTGACCAGATGAAATCTATCTTCCTGTTCACAGCAGTGATGAGTAGCTGATCACTTACAATTTTATATTCTTAGTTGTGTGTGTATATTTTGAAGATTTGTATGCAATTAATGATATGATTAATTAAGAATTCTGGCCACTCCCTGCTTAATGACATCACTTCTTGCTGAATGTCACTTCTGGCCCTTAGTAACATGATGGGGAACTGTGGCCAACAGCCACAGAGGTCAAGGGAGCCACAGGTCAGAAACATTTGAGAACAACTGGACTAGATTGTTTAGTTCAGACAATACTAAACCACATGCCCATGTTGCATCGCTCAGAGAAGCAGCCTCCATGGAGTGACACGACAGTGACACGACAGGTATGCAGCATCAGCCTGTGGCTTCTTGGAAGGGCAAGTGATTCCGAGAAGCGACCCGATGCGGCTACAAAAGCATAGCCATGCAGGGGGACATGCTGGGGGGGGTGTACCCTTGGGAGGGGGCAAAGGATTGAGAATAAATAATGACTGA
>JAJKFI010011386.1:2031738-2243863 GCA_029204185.1 Lerista edwardsae
CTCCCAGTTGGGGGAATGGGCAGCCAAATGGCAGATGCGTTTCAACATAGACAAATGTAAAGTGATGCACGTTGGGGCAAAAAACCAAAACTTTACCTATAGGCTAATGGGTTCTGAGCTGTCTGTGACAGCTCAGGAGAGAGATCTTGGGGTGCTGGTGGACAATTCCATGAAGGTATCGACCCAGTGTGCGGCAGCAATTAAGAAAGCCAATTCCATGCTCGGGGTAATTAAAAAAGGGGTTGAGAATAAAACAGCCAATATTATCATGCCATTGTACAAAGCAATGGTAAGGCCGCACCTGGAATATTGTGTCCAGTTCTGGTCGCCGCATCTCAAAAAGGACATAGTGGAGTTGGAAAAGGTGCAGAAGAGAGCGACAAAAATGATTACGGGGCTGGGGCACCTCCCTTATGAAGAAAGACTGCAGCGTTTGGGGCTCTTCAGTCTAGAAAAAAGGCGCCTGAGGGGGGACATGATTGAGACATACAAAATTATGCATGGAAGGGATAGAGTTGATAGAGGGATGTTCTTTTCCCTCTCTCACAACACCAGAACCAGGGGGCATCCGCTAAAACTGAGGGTTGGGAGAGTTAAAACAGATAAAAGGAAGTACTTTTTTACCCAGCGGGTAGTTAATCTGTGGAACTCCTTGCCACAGGAGGTGGTGATGGCATCTGGTCTTGATGTCTTTAAGAGAGGATTAGACCGATTTCTGGAGGAAAGATCCATTGTGGGCTATAGGCAATGATGGATTGTGCAACCTCCTTACAAAGGTGGTGGGCTACAGGTACCGGGTGTAAGGGAGTGGCAACAGGATGCAAGCATCTTGTTGTCTCCTGCCTCCCTGGGGCACCTGGGGTGGGCCGCTGTGAGATTCAGGAAGCTGGACTAGATGGGCCCTTGGCCTGATCCAGCATGGCTCTTCTTATGTTCTTATGTTCTTATCACCCCTGGCACTGCCACAGAATGCTAAATGCCACTCAGAATGGGGATGCAGCAATTGTGGGTTTGGTTACTGCTACAATAGACTATGCAAAAGTGAAGATCAAAACTTTGTTCAGTCAAGGCCATAAAAGATGGGCAACATGTACACCCTGAAATAAAGCAGGTTTCCTTACCTGTGAGGTTCTGTCCCTGTTATAGAAAAAGGGGAATGGAAATGCCCTCATGCACCAAAAAAAGTAAGGTCAGTTGATTAAAGGGCTGACCATTAGCTTCAATACATGTCACTGAGCCATGTATTTCTCTATCTTCATCTTTTTCAGCAGATTTGTTTCATAATCGCTGGAATCTGTATAACAATACCTTCCCCAGGAAGTTTAACTATCACCTCTTAACCTATATATTCCTGAGTAACAGGTATGGTGGGTGGAATGCCCCTTTTCCTAAACCAGGAACTTCAGTGGTAAGGAAAACTACCTTGGTATAGGAAATTCCTGACAGAATGGTGCCTCTTTTATATGAGTTGGATCATGAAGACATTATTAACCCAACACTTTTTGAAGCACTTTTCTCCCAGCTACCTTAGTGTCTAAAAAAGGTATGTTCATGACCATGTGGCAGTCTTACAAATATCTAACACTGATGAAATTCCATCATTAACAGCTTAGCTGACATTATAGCTTATCTTCAGGAATGTGCCTGCATACCATGACTAGTCTAAACCTAATAAACAATATACCAATGTATTCTTTCAACCATTTTGTCAGTACTGCTTTTGAAACTCTTTTTCTTATGCTTTAACCATTCATATAAAAAAAACAAAGCTTCTGTTTTATTTAATTGCTTATTCATTCAGGATAACATGCATCTAACATGCCATTCTTTCTCTTTTTGATGTAGATTAGGACAAAATGTAGGCAAATTTCATTCCATTTGCTTGTGAAATAAAGTGTTTAGGAATGAAAGCTGAGTCTGGCCTCAGCCAAATTCTACCCTTATGAAAAATACCTAACTCTGGATGAACTGACAAAGTTGACTCTGCATACTGATGTTATAGCCACTAAAAATAGTCTTGAAAGACATCTTTAAAGAAAAAATGACCTTGCCTCAAATGGTGCTTGCAGCAGCGCTTACAACATTTTTGTCAATCCCATGCTGGAAATATATGCACTGGTGGGCGATTTAAATTTGACAATGCTCTTAAAAACCTCTTAACATGAGATGAGTAGAAAATCAAAACACTCTTGCTGTTTCCAAAATTACCTATAAGGCAATCATCTGTCTTTGCAGAATGCTACAACTAAATCCACTCTACAAAAATAATTATACAGGCATATTACAGTATCCACTAATTCAGTATCCACAGTTTCAGTAACCCACAAATATCATGGATACTGGGACTCCTATTAAAAAGATAGGGGAACATGAAACAAATTTCTTTTCTTTTTTTTAACCTTGTTATAGCAAAACCAGATGTCCCCTATCTTTAAAAAGGCGTCTCCAGTATTCATGATTTCAGGTATCCAGAGGGAAACCCCAGCAGGCATGCCTGTGCTTGAGTTAGTTAACGTTTCATAGGATTTACATTCCAGACACCAGCAAACGTTTTCCAATCAGCCCCATACATCCTCCTTGTGGATGGTCTACAAACTGCAAGCAAAGTATCTGTAACAGTCTCACTATATCTTAGACTCCTCAAAGTCATTCTTTTAATCTCCACGCTGTTAGCTGAAACATTTCTGGTTGAGAGTGATGAATTGGTCCCTGCATTAGAAGGTTTGTCATCTGTCTATTGTCTGTCTGGGATTAAGAATGGCTGTTGTACTGACATTCTTACTAGATCTGGAAACCAAGGTCTCCTTGGCTACCGTGGACTTATTAGCATGATTTACTTTTAATACTCTGATTCTTTTCACCACTGAAGGAATTATCTGAAATGGTGGAAACGTATACAGAAGATCTTGAGGCCGCTTCACTTGAAGTGCATCTGTTCCTTTAACACCTCTGTCCTTGAAAGGAACCTTGGTAACTAAGTATTTAATTTGTTTGCAAACAAATCCATTATTGGCAATCTGAACCTATCAGTGAAAAGTCCATGTGTTCAAATGCCACTCTGATTCCAGCATTTTGCTCAAGCTGCGCCGATCTGTCACTATTGTTTTCCTCCTAAATGTTCTTTTACTAAGAACAAAGTTTTCAATAAACTTATTAGCAGAGGACATACTTCCCACATACAGCAGAACCTTCTAGGGAGTGCCTCACGAGCAGCGAGTGCTGTCCTGTGACAAAGTGCCTCATCCGTGACAAACTGCCTGGTAAAAGAGAAAGTTACGCACCTGTGCAAGTTAAGCAGCAGGGCGAGGAATCCAGGGCCCCAGACTCTGCCCTTCCTCTGAGAAGCAGGGCAGCTCATTCCTAAATAAACACAGAGATGGAGCCAGACAGACAGCAGGTAGTGGGGGCTATCCAGTGTTTTGCACAGAATGCCACATGTATGACTGTATGTCTCTGGGGCATAAGTCCTGGGTGTGTCCTCGGTGCAAGGAGTTCCAGGGACTCAGGGAACACGCCTGCTGCCTAGAGTCCTTGGTTGCAGACCTGGAGAAGCAGAGGCAGGCAGCGAGGGTCCATGATGAGACATCCGGGGACTTGCAGGGTTCGTCTCACCCTCAGAGAGGCAGCTCCTCAGCTGCTGGGGAAAGGAGTCTCAGGGCTGGAGGACGTCAGCCTGGAACAGAATCAAACCCCCAGCGGGGACCCCTTCCTCCAGGGACGAGCCCGCATCCAATTGCACTAAGGATGCTCCTCGGCGGGAGGGAGGTCGAGGGCTGCTTGTAGTGGGGGATTCTATAGTCAGGAACATAGAGGGGGGGTCTGTGACGGATGTGAGAACCGCATGGTGACTTGCCTGCCTGGTGCAAAGGTTGTGAACATCACGTATCGTCTAGATAGGCTGGTAAGGAGTGCTGGGGAGGAGGTAGCGGTCGTGGTGCATGTTGGCACCAATGACATGGGGAAATGTGGCTGGGAGGTCCTGGAAGCCAAATTTAGGTTGCTAGGCAGGATGCTGAAGGCCAGGACCCCTAAGGTGGCGTTCTCAGAAGTGCTACCCGTTCCACGCGCAGGGCCAGCTAGGCAGGCGGAGATCAGGGGTCTCAATGCGTGGATGAGATGGTGGTGTCGGGAGGAGGGATTTAGATTCGTTAGGAACTGGGGGACGTTCTGGGACAAGCCAGGCCTGTACAAGAGGGATGGGCTTCACTTGAACCAGAATGGAACCAGGCTGCTGGCGCTTAACATTAAAAAGGTGGCAGAGCAGCTTTTAAACTGATCTCTGGGGGAAAGCCGACAGAAGCTGAGTGGCGTCCAGTTCGGAACTCCTCATCCCTACGGGGGATGTGTATCACAGAGTAATGGAGGAGTATGAAATAGGACTGCAAACAGGAGTGTAAGTGATAGTTTGTCCAGTAGAAAGAGAGGTGGGGAAAAGGGATCAAAAAAAGAGTCCCTTCTTAGGGAATGCCATATATATGTGTTATTATGCCCGAAGTCTCCGAGCAAAGATGGGGGAACTGGAATATTTGGTGACTAGGAAAAAGATTGATATAATAGGCATAACAGAAACCTGATGGAATGCAGAGAACCAGTGAGATACTGCAATCCCAGGCTATAAACTCTATAGGAGGGTGTGTTGGCGGAGGGGTGGCCATCTATATCAAAGAAGGGATAGAATCCAGCAGAGTAGAAACTGAAGGTGGGCCGGACTCTACCATAGAGTCACTATGGGTTAAACTACCAGGCCATAAGAGCAATGTAATAGTGGGGGTTGCTATCATCCTCTGGATTGAAAACTTGAAGGTGACCTGGAAATGAGGAAACAAATCAGGGCAGTGACCAAGAGAGACAGGATTGTAATCATGGGGGACTTCAATTATCCTCATATCGACTGGGTCAACTGGTGCTCTGGTCAAGAAAGAGACCGGATTCCATGACGTGCTAAATGACTGTGCCTTAGAGCAGCTAGTCATGGAGCCGACCAGAGGACAGGCGACTCTGGATTTAATATTGTGTGGTACTTGGGACCTAGTTAGGGATGTAAGTGCTACTGAGCCATTGGGGAACAGTGACCATGCTGCTATTGGTTTTGCCATGCATGTCCAGGAAAGAGTGCAAAGCAAATCTGACACAAGAACCCTTAACTTTTGAAGGGCAGATTTCCCTCAGATGAGGAGGCTAGTTAGAAAGAAATTGAAAGGGAAGGTAAAAAGAGTCCAATCCCTCCAGGCTGGGTGAAGGCTGTTTAAAATAACAGTAGTAGAGGCCCAGAGGAAGTGTATACCGCAAAGAAAGAAGGGTTCGACAAGGTCCAGGAGGGTGCCTGCATGGCTGACAAACAGAGTTAGAGAAGCTGTGAAGAGCAAGGAAGCTTCTTTCCGGAAATGGAAGTCTTGCCCCAGTGAGGAGAATAAAAAACAACATAAACTCTGGCAAAAGACAAGTAAGAAGGTGATTCGGGAGGCCAAGAAAGAATTTGAGGAACGCATGGCTACCACCATAAAGGGGAACAATAAAAGCTTCTTCCAATATGTTAGAAGCCAGAGAGGTGGTTGGCCCTCTGGATGGTGAGGGAGGGGAAGAGGAGATAAAAGGGGACAGAGATTGAAGAGAAATTAAATGAATTCTTTGAGTCTGTCTTCACAGCAGAAGAACTTGGGCAGATACCACAGCCCGAACAGCCCTTCCTAACTAAGGAATTAAAGCAGATAACGGTTAATAAATAAGATGTTTTAGATCAAATTGATAAACTACATATAAATAAGTCACCAGCCCTAGATGGTATACACCCAAGAGTTATTAAGGAACTAAAGAACGAAGTTGCTGACCTCTTAACTAGAGTATGCAACTTGTCCCTTCAAACGGCCATGGTGCCAGAGGATTGGAGGATAGCCAATACAATGTCATGCCAATCTTTAAAAAAGGGAGAAGGGGGGACCTTGGAAACTACAGGCCGGTCAGCCTAACGTCTGTTCCGGGTAAGATGGTGGACAGCCTCATCAAAGATAAAATCCTAAAACACGTAGAGGTACTGCTGAAGGAAAGTCAGCATGGCTTCTGTAAGGGTAAGTCTTGCCTCACGAACCTTTTGGAATTTGAAAAGGTCAACAGGCATGTGGATGTGGGTGAACCTGTGGATATCATATATCTCGATTTTCAGAAGGCGTTTGACACTGTCCCTCACCAAAGGCTGCTGAAGAAACTTCATAGACAGGGAATAAGAGGGCAGGTCCTCTTATGGATCTAGAATTGGTTGAGGGCCAGGAAAGAGAGTGGGGATTAATGGGCAATTTTCACAATGGAGAGAGGTGAAAAGCGGAGTGTCCCAGGGATCTGTCTTGGGGCCGGTGCTTTTCAACTTGTTCATAAATGACCTGGAGACAGGGACAAACAGCAAGGTGGCCAAGTTTGCGGATGACACAAAACTTTCCGGGTGGTGAAGACCGGAGGGGATTGTGAAGAGCTCTAGAGGGATCTCTCCATGTTGGGGGAATGGGCTGCAAAATGGCAGATGCGTTTCAACATAATGTAAAGTGATGCACATTGGGGCAAAAACCAAAACTTTACCTATAGGCTAATGGGTTCTGAGCGGTCTGTGACAGCTCAGGAGAGAGATCTTGGGGTGCTGGTGGACAATTCAATGAAGGTATCGACCCAGTGTGCGTCAGCAATTAGGAAGGCCAATTCCATGCTAGGGGTCATTAAAAAAGGGGTTGAGAATAAAACAGCCAATATTATCATGCCATTGTACAAATTGATGGTAAGGCCGCACCTGGAATATTGTGTGCAGTTCTGGTTGCCGTACCTCAAAAAGGACATAGTAGAGCTGGAAAAGGTGCAGAAGAGAGCGACAAAAGTGATTACGGGGCTGGGGCACCTCCCTTATGAAGGAAGACTGCAGCGTTTGGGGCTCTTCAGCCTAGAAAAAAGGCGCCTGAGGGGGACATGATTGAGACATACAAAATTATGCACGGAAGGGATAGAGTCGATAAAGGGATGTTCTTTACCCTTTCTCAAAATACCAGAACCAGGGGACATCTGCTAAAACTGAGGGTTGGGAGAGTTAAAACAAATAAAAGGAATTCCTTTTTACCCAGCGGGTGGTTAGTCTGTGGAACTCTTTGCCACAGGAGGTGGTGATGGCATCTGGTCTAGATGCCTTTAAGAGGGGTTTGGACGGATTTCTATAAGAAAAGTCCATTGTGGGCTATAGGCCATGATGGATTGTGCAACCTCCTTACATTAGTAGTAGGCTACTTCAGAGTACCGGGTGCAAGGGAATGGCAACAAGATGCAAGCGTCTTGTGTCTCGTGCCTCCCTGGGGCACCTGGTGGGCCGCTGTGATATACAGGAAGCTGGACTAGATGAGCCTTTGGCCTGATCCAGCAGGGCTCTTCTTAGGTTCTTAAAGTTGCTTCTGCCCACTGAAAAAAGCATTCTGGCTTCCCTTTGAGCCACCCTGTCTTACAAAGGCTTTGGCAGTCACATTATCCTGATGAAAACATGTTTATCAGATGAATCTGGAAAGCTTCTAAAGCCAGTCTGACCACTCCAAAAAATGTATGTTGTTATTTGTTTTGTGTTCTGTCCAAACCATAGCTCCTTGCATATGTGCTTCCCATACTACTAGATTGGCATCTGTGGCAACAGCTGTGGCAATTATTGGAATCTTTAAACTCAATCCTCTGTTGAACTTTTCTTCTTTCTTATTTCCTTCTGCAATTCTAGAGGAATTTCTATCTTCTTATGAATTTTCCTTTCTACCAGGCATAATGTCCTTTAAAATCTCCTGATGTAAAATGTGGCTTAAGGAATTAAATCGTGATATGACACCATCATGCCTATCACTCTTTGCTACAAATATATTATCCACTTTCTGCTATTTGTGTAATTTGCACAGAGCAGTCTGCAATAACCTTAGTTCTGACAGAAAATCTGGAATAACTTCATATCTACTATCACTTCCAAATGCTCTATCTTGGAAGTAGGTTGGAACTGGGGAACTCTGTGATTCATGACAAAACCGTGATCCTATCTGCCACTTCTTTTTAAAAAGGTAATATTGTATAACCAGATTCTTTGTTATATTTTTTAATACATGTAATGAAAGAATTATACTAAACAAAACCCTTAATATTCTTGCCACTTTTTAAAAAAGATGTTGTCTAGTAATTTCCTCCAAATGTTTAAAATTCTTCTATTTAGAATTATATCTGAATTATCATTATTTACTTACATGGTCTTTGTAGCAAAACTGCATTTGTAAGCATTTTCCAATTAAATTTAAGCATACTGCATTGGATTTCTTTTTACACAGCTATAAACAAAAAAACTCAAAAAAGAGACTCCTGTCTGCTGTTATTGTTTGTACTGAAATCCACAATCTATTTACAATTTAGTAGTGAGCTATGGATGGTATCTCAAGTCAGTACATGCAGATGAGTGCTTACAAACCTGATGCCAAATATCCTTTGAGGCGTGGAAGTAGAGTCTCTGGGTCTATTAAAGTAAGCTTGCCCAAGCATTCAGCAACAACATTCCTGGTACCCTCTTCTGCACACTCACAGTGTTTCAGGAGTAAAGACCAAATGCTTTCCACGTATGGTTTGAGACCTTGCACAGTTGCAGAGCTAATTATTTCCTTTAAGGAATGGAGCAGAAGGTATTGCCTTTTAGGTTGACTAGTTATTTCTTGTAAGACAAATGGAAGATATTCAGGAAGATTGCCAACACTGATACTGCCCAATGCATAAGATGCTGCAGATTTCACTTCTTCACTAGGAGAGGAGAATGCTTCTAATATTACAGATTTTAGTTCTATTTGTCCACTTAAGTCAATGTGGTGTCCAACTTCCCCAAGCGAAAGCAAAGCTAAGAGACGAATGGAATCTGTAGATCTTGAGTTCTTGACATCTTGAATAAACTGACCTACTACTGCTGGTCCTTCTTTAGGGCATGCTCTTGTAAGGGCAGCTACACATTTGGCAATGGAATAATAAGACTGCTTGTGAGTAAGTGCTGTACTCTGAGAGTACACTGGACCCGTTAACATGCGCAGTAAGTCCATATATCCGAGGTTACTTGTTCCAGTCACAACCAGAGCTTGGAAAAATTCTAGCATGGCACTAAGGGCACCACCCTGCAATAGTGGTGATCTTACCAGCCCAATGAGTTCATTCAGAATGGAGCCACTAATTTTTGAGAGAGAGGAAGGATAAACTTTAGCTAGTGTTGTCAGAAAGCTGATGGCCATTTGTGATACATGCATATCGCTCTCACTTATAAGAGGTGGAAGCTCATCCAGGACAGCATCAATCATGGCAGCTGTCAAGCTGTCACTGTAGTTTTTGATTAAGATATCTAAAGCAGAAAGAGTTCCTAATTTCAAAGCTCGCTGGTTCTTTCTGAGAAAAGAAGCAAGAATAGGAACACCTTCTTCTAGGACTGGCCTCAGGTCTATCTTCAGAGGAGAGCCAGCAATCAGAGTCAAAGCCTTTACTGTGGTTAGCCGAGTGATCTCATTTTTCAGTCTCTCTAAGAAGATCTGAAGAGTACTAGGTAGGTCAGAGCCCAGATTGTCACCGAGACTGCAGATTATTTGGCCCATACAAGAGATTGCCCTCTCTTTTACTTCCTGATCGATGTCAGCAGCTTTCAGTCTCTTGATTGTACACGTAAACAAATCTTTGACATAAGGAGTGGCGTCAAAAGAAGAAGGCTGATCTAATGGTCGAATGACCTTCACAAGTTGCTGGGTAACCAAAAGTGCCTCTGATGTTATCTTATAAAATGGGTCCCCAACACATGCTACCACAGGAGGCACCAATGCTTGAACATGAGGATGAAAAACTTGGGGAGCATGATTACAGAGAATCACGTACAAACAGGACAAAGCATCTATCTTCAGATTCGAAGAACTTGATTTGTCATTCAGTGAAAAAATTATACCTGTAAAAAGAAGAGTGTTAATTCTCCCCCAAAAAAGCCTTTCATATACATACTATCAATATACATACTACTACCTGATCTTCCTTCTGTTAAATTATGGCCTATTGTAGCTAGGAATCCTGAAAATCAGGTTTTGCAGTCCTTTTTTCTGCTGTTCTGTACATTCAGCAATTAAACAGTTCTACATTGTCGCAACCATTTTGGTTGACAATTTAGGAGACAATTTGACCAAAAACGGAGGAGAAAAAATTGTTCTAGTTCCATTCATATTTGAATGCTTGCCACTGAGTTCTTTAATACTTACATATAATATATATTTTTCTGTGTGGAACCAGAGGTTGGTACCTCAGTTCAGAGCTTGGAATATCTGGGAGAACAAGGAGAGGGCACTTTTCCTACACATTTTCTTCATTAAATTTGAGTTTATCATTCTCTTTTTCTTCATTTTTTTTTAGGACTTTTTTTCTTTCCTCCCTCTCCTCCTACTACCCTATATGCTCATGTTTAGGTGTAAAAATTAATGCTTGAAAATTTACCCTGAAAACTTATATATAAGTCAATGTGGTTGATCAACTTATATATGGGTTAAGGAATTCCCATATGACAAGGACTGAACCTGCCATGATCAGGCCACTGGAGAAAAACTTCTAACAGCAGTGGCCTGTTCAAACTTAAAAGTCAAGACAAGTTTTTCATACCTGGAACAAGTATAGGAATGTGTTGTGTGAGAGCCCCAGGTAGTACATTGACCAACTCAGTTAGCATACTAAAGCAACACTGACGCGTCTTCACACTTTTTTCCTTCATCTGTTTATGCAAGGCTTTAACAATGGTGGGGACCTGTAATTGTGACACACATGTTCAGCTGTTAGCACTTTCTTTGTACAAGCATACAAATTAGGAATTACTTTTCAGTTAAAAAAGTTATCACAGACATTCAGACAGATGTAGCCACTACTACTTTTGGATTTTATTAGTTTGTGTGCAATCAGAGAAGAGTCCAACAACTGCCCCAAACAGCAAACATATTCATAAATCAACAGAAATTGCTTGTAGTTCTACACCCAAAGTTCTTGATTTACAGAGCATAAAAATACTGAAGCTTACAAACTGGAAGACATCAGAACTAATGTTTGACTTCAAAACATTCCAAGAACACAGTAACTTTGTATAACATTTGAGAGAATGGTGGAAAAATAATCATTTCACTATTTCTCACATACAGCCAGCTAAACAACCTGGTGTTTCATGCTACGAAATATGGAAGTGCTATCTACTAACCTGACTCTGAAGCATTGTCAAAGGTGTCTCTCCTTGTTCCATTGCATCAGGATCACACAGCCAACTCTGCACAGGACGAGTTTGTTTCAAGAGGGAGAGATACGCATGAAAAACATCTGCTTTTACATTTTCTTCACGTTCCTTGACTCTAGCAATTAAAGCAGGAGACACAGCCTTGTAGAATTCTGCTAGCATTTCATGCCGTGTACTGACTACAGCATCCAAACATTTTGCAGCTGCACGTCTAACTTTCCAGCTCATATCATCATCATCGCTATATTCATCGTCGCTCCCTTGAAAAAATTAGAATACAATATTAGATATAATGACAATTTAAGATTAGTTTACAATTGTTCAGGGAATTCAATTAACTGCAAAATGAAAAAAAATTCATTTTTATTATTATTTAATATTTGATGATAGCTATACAGCAAAGGCATATAAAACAACCATATTTCAGTTACAAATGTACATTTGCACATATTGCTCTCATACAAAACCTATTAAAATGAATAGCTACAACACTGATAGTCTTGCCTTGCTGCTCCTGCCTGGAAGTAATTGTGATTTATTAATATTTCTGAGGGCCACCCTCCTCCTAAAAAAAAAAGTGGCAGAGAAAAGCTCCACTCAGGCTCCAACCCAGCACTGAGGCAGATTGAGAGGTAGTCACTTTCCTGTTAATGTCATTGCATAATCAGGTCATGGGCCAGACTGGAGGCAGCAGCAAGTGAAAGCTGTATGTTCCACCCCCCCAAACAGAAATATTTCAACAATTCTTTAAATATTCATTTATTACATATTTATGTAATTCGTTTACTATATATTTATTTCATATTTTTAAAAATGCCATCCAATCATGTGTTATGTATTACTTATTATATAAAGAAGCACCAAAAAAATTACAAAAACAAAATACGAGTTTTTTTAATTAAAAACACAATTAACGAATTAAAAACATATTAAGCATATAACATAACATACAAAACATATAACATATTGAAACATATAAAACATAAAAACATATTAAAAACGAATTAAAAACATAAGAGCATAAAAAGAACCCCACTGGATCAGACCAAAGGCTTCTCTAGTCCAGCTTCCTGCATATCACAGTGGCCCATCAGAGCCCTTTCTTCTAGAAATCTGTCCGATGCCCTTTTAAAAGCATCTAGGCCAGAAGCTATCACCTGAGTAAAGGATTTACTTTTTACCTACAACGTAATTCTTATATAGTATGAATGTTGTTTCCCTGTGTATTAATTTTCTCAGCCTATTCTGTCCTGACCCATTTACATTTAAGTTCTGTAACTCCTCCAATCAGTAGCCAAAACAACAACAACAACACCTACAATTGAACAGGCAGACCATTGTGTCATATTGACCACTGTGCAGCTGCACTCTTGCCCCTCTTCTTCACACTACAGCTCTTGGTTCAGTCTGCCAGCAGAGTTTGTGAAGACAACTTGTTTCTGCTTATTTGTTGATAAATAGAAATAGTTTCAAAAATTATGAATGTGATGTTGAATTTGAGGCAGTTGATGTATTGACAACATGAAGCATGTGTTTTACAGCAGTATTTCTTTTTACGTTTTCAGTAAAGGTGAAAGAAAATGATGTTAACGAAATAAAAATACGCAATACTTGTATGTGTAAAAAAAAACAAAATCTGAAAAAGCAGTTTTGTTTTAATCTATTATTTACATAATAATATTATAATGGGAGGGTACACGACCTTGGCTGCATCTGCTGACACTATACCACTTATCTGGTACACTTTTAAAACCATTATAAATTTTGAATAAAAGAACATAACACCACCTTCTGCACTTAGAAAACACTGAAATTGGTAAAAAAAATAAAATAAACCCACAATTCTCTGTCTCAGTGGTATTCAAATTTTTTAGACTGGAATCCACTTTTTTAAATTACAGTTGTGTCGGGACCCACCAGAAGTTATGTCATTAACTTGGAAGTGATGTTCTGGGAGGAAGTGACATCATCAAGCAGGAAGCGCTGTCATTGTAACCTAATAAAATGATACTCCTGAAATGCAAATTAGCATTCTTGGACTGCAGCAACTGTACAACCATGAAACATCCCTGACAGGAGGCAAGATTAGGACATTCAAGATTATGTAAAAGCACAAAAGGAATATAGCAAGAATCAGGCCTGCAGTTTCCAAGATGGCTGCTCCCAGCTTTCCGCAACACACCTGACATCAGGTCGTGAACCACCAAATAACACTGCTCTATCTGTAGAATATGGTGTATATAGGGTTTTTTCATGTCAATAGGATCTTTCCTAGGTCTTGGAAGGATGTATTCAATGGCGTGAAAGCTTCTGAATAAAATGCTACATCAGGATCACAATCTG
Source organism: Lerista edwardsae (assembly GCA_029204185.1). Taxonomy (NCBI): domain Eukaryota; kingdom Metazoa; phylum Chordata; class Lepidosauria; order Squamata; family Scincidae; genus Lerista; species Lerista edwardsae. The sequence continues at coordinate 2,045,345 of JAJKFI010011386.1, forward strand.
AATTACTGCAATTGTAACCTACATCCTGTCTAGTAATAGGAAAGTCTGTAATTTCAACTTTTTCATCCTATTTTTTTCATTTTGTCCTCTTATTTCCTGCATATGTCACAATCTTTAGCTTTCCATTGCTGCTTCAGAAAAAAGGAGACATATCCATTTTGCCATCCGTTCTTTTGAAGGGTTTTTGGATTAAAACAATTCAAAGCACATTTTAGATATGTTAGATATGTGCTTGTTGCAACCTCATTAACAAAAAATCTGCCTCTAATTGCAATTTACAATTACTGACACTATGTTTATCAACAAATAAACAGAAGTTCTGGTTCTGTTGCAAGATGGTCAACATGACCCTGCCTGTTCCAGTTTGCATTTTTCTGGCTACCGATTGGAGTTACAGCATCTAAACATAAACATACTAAAAAAGAACAGATTGAAAAAAGTAATACATATGGCAACAACATTCATGAGAATTATGTACCACAACTATGTTGTAAATAAAAAAAATTAAGTTCAACTTGAAAATTCTATTGATCATAAGTACCTTCATATGTTATCCTTCATATGATCCCATCAACATCCCAAAATAATTTTTGGGTACAGTTAGAGAAAATATGAACTAATTTGTGAATTTTTTCAAAATTTAAGAAATTTTCATTTTTGAGAAAATTAATTTTAAAACTGAAAAGAGTTTTAAAACAAGATTCAGCTTTGTATCTCAACTGGTGTCTGATATACAGTTAGTTTAAAGTAAAACTAGCATGCAATCTTTTGTTAGAATTTTGAAATGTTATTGTATTATATACAATTGATTATATTGTATCCATAAAATTACATCATAAACATAGCCTGCTATAAAAATTGGTATATTCCCATTGCAACATAGGACAGATAAATACTCCAATTTTTATAAAAAAAAATCTAAAGACGACAGTTGAAAACAATGTGATGATTTGACACAGAACGAATCTCTTCCAAACCAAACCAAATACATTTTGAAAGTCAGTGTACAATTAATTTAGAACACAGGTCTCCAAACATTTTGGCAGAAGGGCCGCAACCTGACAAGCTTTTGAAAAATAAATGAATAAATTTAAATATAAATTTATATTTAAATGGATTAGAGAAAGAGCCTAGATGAATGAATAGGTTTTAAATAAAATAAAAAGAAATAAATCTGAGAGCCAATGGAGCACAGACAACATACAAAATTGGAAACAAAGCACAAACAAACCTGGCCCCTCTAATCCTGTTTCATATATCCCACAGTGGCCCACCAGAGGCCTCAGGGTGCACACCAAACAACAATATGCTTGAATCCTGTTGCCACTCCCTTGCACCTGGCATTCTAAAGTAGCCTACTATTAATGTAAGGAGGTTGCACAACCCATCATGGCCTATAGCTCATGATGGACTTTTCCTCCATAAATCTGACCAGTCCCCTGTTAAGGGCACACAGGCCAGATGCCATCACCACCTCCTGTGGCAAGGAGTTCCACAGATTAATTATCAGCTGGGTAAAAAAGCATTTCCTTCTATTGGTTTTAACACTCAATTTTAGTAGATATTCCCTGGTTCTGGTATTGTGAGAGAGGGAAAAGAATGTCCCTCTGTCGATTCGATCCCACCCATGCATTATTTTGTCAGACTTAAAGCATGTCAGACTTAAAGCATTTTGCAGGATGATACCTATGGACCATAGATACAGTGTTGCTGCTGGCCAGAAGGAAGGTCGCCATGGACCAGATTTGGCTCTGGGCTGGGGATTGGAGACACCAGCCTTAGAGAACATTGCCCTAACATATTTATTTTTTAATCTGAAATGTAAGTACTTAAGCAGTTCACTGTCCATGTATGAGTTACCTTGATCCTCATCGTCTCCACCATCAGCATCCATAGCATTCTCATCTTCATCTTCATCATCATAATTGTAATTAGGATCATATGTGAGGTATTTAAGACAAATATTTATAATGGTAGTTACGTGAGGATAAACTTCTTTAGGACATCTGTGTAATAAACACAACATTAATTAAGAAACTATGAAAGATGAATATTATTGCTATATGATTCAATTGTAGTAACGAAATGTGTACAGTAAAAGAAAACCACTGAAAGAGTCTACAGTTATAGCTCGCATACATATAGGGAAAATCAGAAGACATTTGCATAGATTTTTCTCTGAAAAGAATAAAACATTTCTCTGAAGATTTTGAGTTACTACAGCTCTCTGAAACACTATCTACAGATGCGCCTCTTATTCAGGCAGGGAAGGGGACAATCTCCTCAACCAAGACACCAAAAAACAGAGCTTCATTTTAGCAATTATGTCACTGAATCCCTTCCGCTAAAAGGCTCTATTAGAGGGAGTGGAGCGTCCCCACCTGTCTGCTTCCTTTGGTCTTAAAAATTTAGTAGGCATCCCATTCATTGAAAAATGAGTGGGGAACAAGGTAATCCTTTGGACAGAAGACCTGTCTGCCAAAGTGAAAGCACAAGCACAGTTCTGAAATTTTTCTTCTGAGTGGGACAGTACTATTGCTCAAGCAAGCTTTCTGGACCCATGCCTCGGATGCTATTTATCAGCAGAGTGGGGCAATGTCTTATTTCCTGTTGACATGTGTGCATGCCAGAAAGAATTGCCTTGCAATTCTAACCTGAAAAAATGATGGAATCAGGATAGGGTCAAAGCCCATATGGCCATCCCTACTCAACTGCAAAGAGGGGGTGCACAGAAAAGAGAGTTGATGTGCAAACCTTTATAAATTGGTCAAAAAAGCTCCTTTTAAAGTGGTGCTCTCTTAGCAGGGGGAATAATACTTCCCATTTTATTCTAGCGTAGCTGCTCTCTCATAGGCTATTGCTGAAGCCTTGTGTTCTTTTGATTTAATTAATGCTCTGTGACAAGGAACAATTTCCTATTTTTATTAATGTTAGGTCAGCCATTTGAGAGCTTTTTTGTTGCTGTTAAAAAGGGTATATAAGCATTTTAATAAGAGTAAACTCTCTCATATACGCTTCCAAATGATGTCAAATATCATATATTTAGAAGATTCCAAAATCTTGTACAGATATGTCTACTACATCTTGTACAATGAATTTCTACTATAATAAGTGCTTTGGAAAAAAGGAAGTTTTTTTAATGTGTGAAGTTCTGTTTCTGGTTTAAGAAAAGGAGTATTCCAAACAGGTTGGGAATGCCCTCATGCTCTGACCAAGATAAGGTCAGTTCACTAACAAAGTCTCCTCATGCAGAGGGCTGACTGTTAGCTTCTTTGTCACCGAGCCATATGGCCTTCTATGATCTTCTTCACCAAATGTATTTCAAAGAGTCTTCCTGAAAATTAGAATACCATAGTCTTCCGCTAGGAAGATTAACTACTGCCTCCTTTCAACTCAGTTCCTGAGCAATAACTGTGGTGGGTGGAGTGCCCCTTTTCCCACTCCAGGTAAGAATTTCCTGAATTTCACCAGGTAAGAATCCCACAGAATTTCACGGGTAAGGAAAACTTTCTTTTTCCCTAGTTTAGGAAAATGGGGAGATTTGATCCCCCTTCTCAGTGGCCTACATATCAGAGTCAGCCATTGGACAGGCTGCCATTGGACCATAGGTAGCTCGGGACAGCAGGTCAGGTGACAAAGACTCCTTGAGGGGAGTGACTCCCTCACATTCCTAGTCTGTGCAAAATCTCAAAGGCTCCAGGTGCTTTACTGTCAATGATCAGCAACTTGTATCCCCCACCGTCAAAGTGTCCTCTGGTCCTCCACTTCTGTTTGATGGTCCTCCATAGGACCTTCGGCTGAGCCCTGCCTTTGTGGGAAGGATCCCTAGGGACTCCTTGATGCCTTTTGAGACCTACTTCTTGATGAGGAGGACCCAGTGTCTCTATTGTCTTTCTCTTTTTTTCCCTCAGGCTGGCATGGGCAGGCTATTGACCCTGATGTGGAGTCCATTGAATATGGTGTCCACTGATTCATGGTATATTCAAATCTCCCCATTCTGCAATGGGCTCTTCACATCAGAATCAGCCATGGAACTGTGGGACTTTCCCAACCCTCAACTCCTCAAGGATGGGAGCCATTTGAAGTGTGTGAAACTACATTTTGCAGCACACATCTGGAGAAGGCTGCATCCCTATAGTGTTTTATAAAGGTGTGGGGTGAGCTCCTGGTAGCCACCCTGCACACCTCCTCCACTGAAGGCAGCTGAAGTGGCTGCACACCTGAGGGAGTGAGCCACGATGCCCTCTGGGGGCTCAACTCCTTAGCCATCTGGAGATTGTGGGACTCCTTGAGACCCTTTTTGCAGGGTTTGTAGGACACAAACGAGGTTCTTGGTTTTGTGGAAGGGGGCAATCCTATCTAGGTAGAAAGCTGGTGAGCATCTAGGGTATGCCACTCGCGCTCCCTGGGATGGGAAGGGTTGGGATAGAAGGAGGAGAAGGTGATCATCTGAGACCGATGGAAAGCAGATTTCACCTTTGGAAAAAATGAGGAATCAGTATGGATGTCCACTTTGTCCTCATGGAAAATGCAATGCTCCCGAGCCAGGGAGAGAGCTGCCAGCTCAGACATGCGTCTAGCTGAGGTAATGCCCACAAGGAAGATGGTCTTTGGGTGAAAGTCCTGAGGGGGCAGGTGGCTAAGGGCTCGAAGGCAGGCCTGCTGAGGGCCTTGAGGACCAGGGGGAGGTCTGAAAAGGGGGACAGGTGAACCAGGGTGAGTTGATCAACACCACTCCCACAGAATTTTCTAATGTGGGGGTGTGATGCTAGTTGGTACACTTTTAGGTGCCCCAAGATGGAGGAGATCAAAGAGACCTATCAAAGAGAGTGGCCATGCTGAGACTGTTCTCCAACCCAGCCTGCAGGAACTCTAGCAGTTTCCTCACCTTAAACCTCTCTGGGTCTATGGAGCGTGAGACAGACCAGTATTGCAGAAACTTCCAGGTGTAACTGTACACCAGGTTGATGGACTGCCTCCCGTCAGCTATCAGGGTAGTCGTTACTCTCTAGAGTACCCTAAGCTGAACTGCCTGCTGCAGTTCTGTGCCTCGTCCAGAGGCTAGGTGCAGGCTCAGATGCCTCTAGATGGTGGCCGCTGCCATGTGTTCCCCAGAGCAGGCTTGCAGGTGGTGTGGTTTCTCCTGACACTGAAATGGAAATTCTGGACAAGTTGGAAGAGATGTGAAGTTTAAAATGTATCTCCATGGACTCACTGCTGCTGCTGCTGCAGCAAAGGAAAGAACAGACTCTCCATGTGCAAACCGAGAGGATAGTAGTTGCACCTGACCTAAACTGAGCAAGGCAAGGTCAGAACTGAGAACATGAGGGAGCACCGCTCAGAAAGTCTTTGTCACCTGACCTGCCTGTCTGAGAAGAGACGGTTACCAACATTCCAATGGCTAAACCTGATGTGGAGCCCACTGGAAAAGGACAATCCTGACAGAATGAAATCTAACAGCACCTCTCTTATAGGTCAATGAGTGGGATTGAGAAGGAATTATTGCCTTCCAAAGAAGCCTCCAGGGAAAGATATGTTCTGATGACCATGTTGCAGCTTTACAAATATCTGATACTGATGCAATTCCATCATAAGCTACTAACACTTAAGGAATGAACCTTAACTGATCTTAAGGAATGAACCTTAACTGCTGGTCCAATCACTATTGTGATAGAGTGGTGAAAAGGCCTTCACAGTGCTGCTTCAATCACCATTTGATTAAAGTAGTAATAACTACAAATCACAACAGCCCTATTAAAACGAACAGTCTGCTGCCATTTTTTGGAATACAATGCAAGTTAAACCTGGCCCTGTTGAGGCACCAGAGAATAGCCCTCCACTGCTGGTATCAATTAACTGGCACAGGTTAAGCTGTAATGATAAGAGTCCACTCACAGTCCTCCACTACTTCTTTCGAGAGGATGCAAGTCAAACTGAAGCCTCACAGGGATCACTGCAGTTCTCTGCTGCCACTAACGGCACAGGTAAAACTATAGTGCAGATCAAGACGAAGTGCCAGGCCAGGCCAATTATGCATCAATTAAAAAGGCACCAAATTGTTTACTGTCCATTAGACCAATTTCCCTGATGAACAGTTTCAACAGAGGTTAATTGATCCAATGATCGTGTCCAATTAATTGATTTATATCCCTCTCTCTTGCCTGATTCAGAGTAAACAGCTTTAGCACAGACAAGAAAGAAAGAAAACCATCCAAACTGTTGCTTCTGTAGCAAAGTACACTTTCCCCTTAAACAAGTAAGTGCCTAAAGTGGCTATAATGCTAACAACCTTTCTTTTTAAGGTAGGGTTAAATAATTGGTTAAGCCAATAACCCTATGCACGAGAACGTAGGTCAGCTGACTCTATCTTGTTCAGAGAGCGAGGGCATTCCTTAGTTAGGAATATCACTTTTCCTATATCAGGAAAATGTTGTCTTGATGTATCTCAAAAGCTAGTTTAGTTATCCATGTATTCTATGAAATAGTTACTTGAATCCACTTTAAGAATCTAGAATTTCAACTAGCTACATTATTTATTTTTAAAAGATTCTTTACTTAAAGGGTGTGCGATAGGAAAATCATGCAAAATAACTTCTTTGCCACTTCCTCCCCACAGCATCAGACTTCAAAATTGGCAGAGATATCTGCATTAGTGAAACTTTTGCTTGTACAGCCAATCAATTCGTGCAAATTCCCTTTATACCTTCCTTAATTTATTCTAAAAAATTTTCACACATTTCTTTCATACTGCAAAATGCACTTTTGATACATACCTTCTAACAAAAGATTCAAATGCTTGAATACAGTATTCTCGTAGTTCATCATCGTCTATGTTACAAAATTTTACTACCAAAGGGATAATTTTCTCAAGATATTCACCTGACAGCAGGAAACAGAAGCAATCATTAGTTGAAATGCTTAGCAATCATTCATATGAAAAATAGAAACTGAAATAAAACTAGAAAAATGGAAAATGTTTTACCTATTCTGTGACCTGCTTGCCTACTGATGGCAGCAATACACTGTATATAGGTCCTGGTTGTTGACATGGAATCATTTTTAGAAAGCTCCATCAACAGATGCTCAATGAGGTCAACAAACACTATGTTGCCACAACTCATCACAAGATGACCCAGAGCAATGATGGTTCTTTTTCTCACAGCAAGTCTTGGACTAGTCAGCTGAGGAAGCAGGCAGGTCAGAATAGACGGATGGAAGTTAACAAGCAATCCTCCTTGCCTTGAAAGTAGACAAAAATCAATTTAAAGAAAACTATAAATATAACAAAATTTGTTGTCCATACAAAATACATTTTGTTTGTTTTCTGAACAAATTTCTATAACATTTCAATTCTTAAGCTGCCTTTTCACTAATATTATAACACAAGTTGATTATCCCTTATCTGGACACAGTAGAGAAACTATGGTGGTGCTCCCAAGGTGCCATTATATGAGGGGGGGTGTTTGTCACCACTGAAACCCAAATTTTGAAAATTGCGATTTTACAGAATAATACCATCATTCTATACACCGTTGGATGTGGAATTTCATGAGGAATTCAATGAAAGTGGCTTCTTTATTGTATCAAATGGTATGGCCAAAAAAAATGAAAAAAACAAAAATAAAACTGTTTATGTAAAAATTACGGTTTGTTAAAACGGGAAGGTTGGTACTTACCGTGAACTTCCCTTCTCAGCAGTTCCTGTCAGGGTCAGCATGGCCACCTGGGAAGCTCCTCCCCCTCCGCTAGGCAGGTCAGATGTCAAAGACTTGCAGAGGTGGGAGGGGCTCCTGGATCTGCCCAGTCTATCCAAAGCCTTGAAGAAAACAACTCCCAACTCCATCAAATGAAGAACGACTGGGGAAGACTCCTACCTGCTCCAGTGAAGACTCTTCTCCCTTCAGAAGTTCTCTGATGCGGCAATAAGCAGCAGGCCTCTGGCCCTACCGAACACCAAACTGAGGGCCCTACCATACTGCTAGCGCAACAGATGCACCACAGCCTTCCCCCCGGGGAAAGACACTGAACTCATACCTCAATCTCCCTTATGGGAGGGATGCTGACCCTGACTGGAACTGTTGAGAAGGGGAGTTCATAGTAAGTACCAACCTTCCCGTTCTCCAGCAGTTCCAGTCAGGGTAAGCATGGCACATTTGGGACATTCCAAAGCTGAACCCACAGATAAATGGGAGGGACTAGATTGAGGTATCCTGCACCACATTCTGCAGGACCCGCCAAGCAAAAGTGGCATCCTGAGAAGCATATGTGTCAATCTTGTAGAATTTAATAAAGGTATTGGGGGAACTCCACGTGGCGGCCTTGCAGACCACCTCCAGTGAAGGACATGCCTCGAAGGCAGCTGAAGTTGCCTCTCCCCGAAGGGAATGAGCCACAATCCCCGCAGGCGGGGTCACTCGCCTGGACCTATATGCTGAAACAATAGCCTCCTTCACCCAACAGGAAAGTGTAGAAGGGGAAGCTTTGGTTCCCTGCTTGGGAAGCCTGTGATGAACAAACAGAGCTTCCGTCTTACAAAACGGGGCAGTTCTCGATACATAAAACTTAAGAGCCATACAAGGATTGAGGGAGTGCCACTGTCTCTCCCTGTTATGCTGTGGGTTTGGACAAAAGGAAGGCAACACCAATTCCTCCATCCTGTGGAAAACAAAGTTAACCTTTGGGAGGAACATGGGGTCCAACCTCAAGGTAACCCTGTCCTCAAATACAGAGTTCCTTAGCCACAGAGAGTGAGGACAATTCGGACACCCACCTGGCTGAAACAATACCCACCAGAAAAATAGTTTAAAAGTGAGGTCCTTCAAGGAACAAGTGGCCATGGGTCAAAAGGACTCCTAGAAAGCGCCTTTAGGACCACAGGTAAGTCCCAAGTCGGAACACAATGAACAGTGGGTGGGTTTAACAGGGCCACCCCTTTCAAAAACTTCTTAACGTGGGGATGGGTTGACAAACTCCTCCCCCTGGGGTATCCCAAAATGGATACTATAGCTAACACCTGGTGTCTAAGCATAGCAGCGCTCAATCCCTTGTCCATGCCCGCTTGTAAAAATTCCAGCAGCTCCCTAACCCTGGGCTTCCTGGGATTAACCTCCTTAAAGGTAAAGGTTTCCCCACGACCGAATGGTCTAGTCATGACCGACTGTAGGGGGCGGTGCTCATCTCCGTTTCAAAGCCTGTGAGCCGGCGTTTTTGTCCGATCATGGTGGCCAGCATGATTCTACGCCGTAGCGCACGGAACGCCGTTACCTTCCCACCAAAGTGGTTCCTATTTATCTACTTGCATTTTAGGTGCTTTCGAACTGCTAGGTTGGCAGGAGCTGGGACAAGCAACGGGAGCTCACTCCGTCACGCAGTCTCGAACTCCCAACCTTGCGGTCGAAAGCCCAGCGACAGCGGATTAACTCGCTGCGCCACCACGTCCCCTGGTTACCCTGGTAACCTCCTTACCTGCACTCAAAGTGGAGGTCTTCTAAGTCGAATTGTAAACTCAATTGGCCGAGCTTCTCCGATCCGACAGCATTGTGGCCACCACTGCGTCGGAGTAACCTAGATTGGCCAGGGCCTGCCGCTCAACTGCCAAGCAGTCAGTTGCAGGAAGCAGGGCTGTTGGAGAATTGGACCCTGGGTCAAAACATCTGGTCTGTCTGGGAGGTGGAGCGGTGGCTGCAATGATATCTCCCTCTGAGAACCATGGACGTCTCGGCCAGTGCGGGGGCAATGAGGACCACCTCTGCCCCCTCCTGTCTGATCTTGGCTATCATTCTCTGAAGAAGCTGGAATGGAGGATATGCGTACAACAGACCCCTGGGCCACCGCTGCTGGAGAGCGTCGAGGCCTCTGGTGCCTAGACAGCAGCCTCTTAAGAACATAAGAAGAGCCCTACTGGATCAGGCCAAAGGCCCATCTAGTCCAGCTTCCTGTATCTCACAGCGGCCCACCAGGTGCCCAGGGAGGCATGAGACAACAAGATGCTTGCATCCTGTTGCCACTCCCTTGCACCCGGTACCAGTAGCCCACCACCTTTGTAAGGAGGTTGCACAATCCATCATTGCCTATAGCCCACGATGGACCTTTCCTCCAGAAATCCATCCAATCCTCTCTTAAAGGCATCAAGACCAGATGCCATCACCACCTCCTGTGGCAAAGAGTTCCACACATTAACTACCCGCAAAGCTTCAGTTGCCAAGCTTGAAAAGAAGCTTGGCAACTGATGATTCAGGTGCGTTGCAAACAAGTCCATCTCCATCCTTCCGAACTTCAGAGAGATCAGCTGAAAGACGTCCGGGTGTAGTTTCCATTCGGCTTGGTCCAGCTGCTGCCAACTGAGTCAGTCCACAGCTGTGTTCTCCACTCCTGGGACGTGTTCCGCCCTTATGGACGCAATGTTTCTTTCCGCCCATCAGAACAGCGCACGTGCCTCTCTGTGGAGAGAGAGAGAGAGACTTGGTGCCTCCCTGACGATTTATGTAGGACCGAGCCGTCATGTTGTCTGTGTAAATCAAGATGTTGGTGTCCCTGCTGAGGGGGACAAATGTCCGAAGAGCAAGGGCAATCGCTCATAGCTCTAGGAAGTTTATGCTGTGTGAAGCCTCCACTGGGGACCACAGGCCCTGGGCTATCCTGCCCCCGGAATGGGCCCCCCATCTGTACAGGTTGGCGTCTGTGAAAATAAGGGTCCTGTCCATGATCTGGATCGGTCCCCCCTGAGACAGTCTGGCAGGGGACAGCCACCACCTGAAGTCCACTTGGACCGTGGCATCCAGGTTGATCTTCTTGCTGGTGCCGCTGGAAATCTGGTCCTGATGAGGCAGCAGCAGATGTTGAAGCCCGCACGCTCTGAATCACGCCCATGGAAGGACCTCCTAGCAAGATGTCAGCATTCCGAGCAGCCTGGCCAGGAGGAGAACGTTGGCAGAGTTCATCTGAAGTATTTCCGTCGTAAGGGATCTGATCTTGTCCTGTCTCTCCTGTGATAACGTTACTGTGAAGTTCAAGGTGTCTATGGTCATCCCCAAATGGGAAATGACCTGAGAAGGTATCAGATGATTCTTCTCTCTGTTTATCACGAAGCCAGGAATGGGATGGTTTGCTCTAACTGGATCGCCCCCAGCCAGGGACTCTTCATTCTCAGGAGTAGGTCGTCTAAATATGGATACAGCGCCACCCCTTGCAGTCGCAGGTGAGCCACTATGACAACCAACACCTTTGTAAACATTTGGGGCGCTGATGAAAGGCCAAATGGAAGAGCACGGTACTGCCAGTGCTGCCCGTGATAGCAGAAGCACAAGAAGCAACGGTGTGCCGCCCTGATGGGAACATGCAGGTAAGCATCCTGGAGATCCAATGATGCCTGGAAGTCTGCCCTCTGGAGCGCCATCAGGATGGAACGAAGGGTCTCCATCTTTATCTTGTGCTGTATCATGAAGCAGTTTAGCCACTTCAGGTTTAAGAAGATCTGTATGTCCCTGGACTTCTTGGGAACAGCAAAGATGTGGAAAAAACCCCTCTAGCGTCTTTCTGGAACAGGAACCGCCTCTATGGTGCCAATGTCGCGCAGAAGTTGTAAGGCCTTCAGCGTCTCCAGATGTTTTAGCGGACAGGACGGCTTGTGGACCTGGACAAAGCGGTCGCAAGACAGGAAACGAAGCTCCAGGGTGTAACCCAAGCGAATGGTCTCCCTCACCCAGCGATCCGACATGGTCTGGTCCCATCTATCGGCGAAGTGCTGTAACCGAATGCCAATCTGAGGGAGCCCGGAGGCGTCAGGTCGAGTGAGATTTGGACCCCTTGGGAGTCGACTGCTAGGCAGACTGTCCACAGGGCTTAAAGGTCGACTTGCGCTGCCAAGACCTCCTGGCACCTTTGAAGTCTCTGGCAGAGGAAGAGGGGCCCCCAGAGGATGAAGCTCCCCTGGACTGTGACCGATGGCCACGAAAAAACTGGGCCGGCTGTTTGGGCTGTGTCTTGGTTGGCTTTTCCCGAGGGGGAAGAACCTTCTTCTTGCCCTTAGTCTCCACCAAGAGTGGCTCCCCCAAACAGCTTCTCCCCCTTAAGGGGGAGAACAACCACTTTGGACTGTGAGGCAGCATCAACATCCCAGTGGCAGAGCCAAGTATTGCATCGAACTGCCACCGAAGCTGCCATGGAGCGAGCTGAGAGCTGGACTGCATCCGCCGTAGCATCGGATGCAAAGGCTGCCGCCACCTCAATTTTCCTGAGATCGTTGTGCACATCATCAGGAATCTCAAAGTCCTTTAGAAGATCACGGGTCCAGAGGAAGGCTGCCCTAACGAACATGGACCCAGCTACTGAAGCCCTCAGCGCCCCTGCAACTGAGTCAAAAGCCCTGCACACCGCCAACTCGATTCGGCGATCCACTGCATCTTTAGGCAATCATAAGAACATAAGAAGAGCCCTGCTGGATCAGACCAAAGGCCCATCTAGTCCAGCTTCCTGTATCTCACAGAGGCACACCAGGTGCCCCAGGGACACACGAAACAAGATGCTTGCATCCTGTTGCCACTCCTTTACACCCGGTACCAGTAGCCCACCACCTTTGTAAGGAGGTTGCACAATCCATCATGGGCTATAGCCCATGATGGACCTTTCCACCAGAAATTCGTCCAATCCCCTCTTAAAGGCATCAAGACCAGATGCCATCACCACCTCCTGTGGCAAAGAGTTCTACAGATTAACTACCTGCTGGGTAAAAAAAATACTTCCTTTTATCTGTTTTAACTCTCCCAACCCTCAGTTTTAGTGGATGCCCCCCGGTTCTGGTGTTTTGAGACAGGGAAAAGAACATCCCTCTATTGACGCTTATCCCTTCCGTGCGTTATTTTGTATGTCTCAATCATGTCCCCCCTCAGGCGCCTTTTTTCTAGGCTGAAGAGCCCCAAACGCTGCAGTCTTTCTTCATAAGGGAGGTGCCCCAGCCCCGTAATCACTTTTGTCGCTCTCTTCTGCACCTTTTCCAGCTCCGCTATGTCCTTTTTGAGGTGCGGCGACCAGAACTGCACACAATATTCCAGGTGTGGCCTTACCATCGATTTGTACAATGGCATGATAATATTGGATGTTTTATTTTCAAGCCCTTTTTTAATGACCCCAACCATGGAATTGGCCTTCTTAATTGCTGCTGCACACTGGGTCGATACCTTCATTGAATTGTCCACCAGCACCCCAAGATCTCTCTCCTGAGCTGTCACAGACAGCTCAGAACCCATTAGCCTATAGGTGAAGTTTTGGTTTTTGGCCCCAATGTGCATCACTCTACACTTGTCTATGTTGAAACGCATCTGCCGTTTGGCTGCCCATTCCCCCAACTTGGAGAGATCCTTCTGGAGCTCTTCACAATCCTTTCTGGTTTTCACCACCCGGAAAAGTTTTGTGTCATCTGCAAACTTGGCCACCTCGCTGCTTATCCCTGTCTCCAGGTCATTTATGAACAAGTTAAAAAACATGGGCCCCAAGACAGATCCCTGGGGCACTCTGCTTTTCACCTCTCTCCATTTTGAAAATTTCCCATTGACCCCCACTCTCTGTTTCCTGGCCCTCAACCAATTCTGGATCCATAAGAGGACCTGCCCTCTTATTCCTAGACTGTGAAGTTTCTTCAGCAGCCTTTGGTGTAGGACTGTGTCAAACGCCTTCTGAAAATCCAGGTATATGATATCCACAGGTTCACCCACATCCACGTGCCTGTTGACCTTTTCAAAGAATTCCAAAAGGTTCGTGAGGCAAGACTCAGCCTTACAGAAGCCATGCTGACTTTCTTTTAGCAGTACTTGTTCCTCTACATGTTTTAGGATTTTATCTTTGATGAGGCTTTCCACCATCTTACCCGGAACAGAAGTTAGGCTGATCGGCCTGTAGTTTCCAGGGTCCCCCCTTCTCCCTTTTTTAAAGATTGGCGTGACGTTGGCTATCCTCCAATCCTCTGGCACCATGGCCGTTTGAAGGGACAAGTTGCATACTCTAGTTAAGAGGTCAGCAACTTCGTTCTTTAGTTCCTTAATAACTCTTGGGTGTATATCATCTGGCCCTGGTGACTTATTTATATGTAGTTTATCAATTTGATCTAAAATCCCTCAGTCAGCTGGGAGAACTGATGAGGATCCAAGTGCTGCCACAGGGGTGCCCACTACAGGAAGCTTGAAGCACTGCATCTCAGATGGAAACAAAGAATAAAGCTTTAAGGAAGGTTTAACCACAAAACCTCTGCTAACTGGACAAGAGGCACTTTTTCCAGTGGTGTTCCTCTTATATTTAGCAGGGGGAGAGTAACTGTCCCTCTTCACCCCTGCGCAGTCTTTCTAGTGGCTGTTGCTGGCGGTCTGCCTTTTTTTAGATTGTGAGCCCTTTTGGGACAGGGAGCCATTTAACTTTATTATTACTATTTGCCTGTAAACCGCTTTGTGAACTTCGTGTTGAAAAGCGGTATATAAGTACCTGTTGATTGATTGATTGATTGGTTTCAAACTGTCCCTCCCCTTGGCCGGATTCTCCCATTCCTTGTCAATGAGGGATCTAAAATGCTCATGAAGAGGAAAACCGCTGGGCTTCTCCTGCTGAGCCAGGAAAGCCACGGGATCACCCCGCACTTTGGAAGAGGTACTGGCTGTAGAGGGTTCCTGGCCATCCTGGAGGCGTAAAAACCCCAGGACCTTCGGGAGCATACGAGGGAACATCTCAGTCTTGAAGAGACGTGAGCTATGACTCTCTGTCACCGTCTCCTCATCAGAAATCTCCCCCTCCTCCAAAGAATCCACAGCAGCCTCCTTGCTTGAGTCCAGCAATCTGGGTTTCTGTGCAGAAGGAATGAGATCCAAACTGTCTTCACTGCAGGATCTGGATCTCTTGTGTCTGGATGGGGTGGTTTCTGCTCTCAATGACACCCTGTCCTCAGAAACAGGTACTTGAGGCAACTGGGGGGAGCAGCTGCTCAGCCTGCGCATCATCTAGGCACCCTTCCCCCTGTGAAGAAGCTGCATGTGCCACTTTGGGTGTCCTGGGGGGGGCAAATGTGGAGCCAGCTGCAACCCCCCCCGGGCTGAATCCAAATAAGAGGAGACCATGCGTTGCAGTCTTGCCTCGATTCCCCACCACGGGAAAGCCATCGGGATATCACCTTGAGCTTGGAATTCCTCTGGGACCTCACTGGGGCTGGACATGGTCAGAACTCACCCAAGTCATAGTCTCACCATGAGGCTGCTGCATGATGATGCTGTGAGCCCAAAATGGCTGCCGTCCACGTGTCCTGCTGGGGACGAGGGTCGGAGCACTAGTCACTGATGAGAGTGACTCAACCACCTTCTCCCTGCCTCAGATGAGGGAAGGATCAGGCAGGGGCTCTCCCTTGAGCTGGGCGATGGAGAGAAGCTTTCCCCAAGCGCTAAAAACGGGCGTGGAGGTTCAGGTGCGGCTGGGGCGCTTCGCACCAAAATAAGATGGCCGCCGCAATCCCTCAGCGAGGCCTGCGCTGCTGCTGGCATCGCAAACTGAAGAACAGGGCTGCCCTGGCTGGGGAGCACCCTCGGAGCCCTGACAAGGGCTTTTGATTTCTTCTTCTTTTGTCTCTGTTGACTATCTCTGCTGCTTTTTAAAACGACTCCTTTTCTTTTTCATGGAGCAACGGAGGAAGCGACCTGCTTAGCTGAGAGGCTAGGCCACACTGGACGGATCCAGGAGCCCCTCCCACCTCTGTAAGTCTTTGACATCTGACCTGCCTGTCGGAGGGGGAGGAGCTTCCCAGATGTGCCATGCTGACCCTGACTGGAACTGCTGGAGAATTGTGGTTTTACGGAATAATACCATCGTGTTATATTACAATGGATGCAGCATTTTATGAGGAATTTAATGAAACCAGAATATAATATCTTTAACCTAGCAAAGATTATGGCCAAAAACAAAATGCAACTTATGCAGGGGTGTCAAACATACAGCCGGCGGGCCAGCATAATGAGTCTACGATTGAGGCCCACACAGCCTTTTTATCTTTCCCCCACCCACATTGCTTGCCTTCTGGCCTCTGGCAGCAAGCAAGCAATTACTCATCTGGGCCAGCAGGGGTTGCTCCCACCAGCGAAGACACAGAGGAAGACCAATGCAAGAATGCAGAGCAAGCAAAACCTAGTAAGAAACTAATGTTTGTGTTGCCCCCAATCTACACAGGCCTGTTACCTGGCTTTTCCTGGCAGCCATGCCCAATGTTATCTCAGACTTTCTTCCTTCTCCAGCCTCAGTAAGAGACAGCAAAAAGTGTGTGTGTGTGTGTGTGTGTAAGAGAGAGAGAGAGAGAGAGAGAGAGAGAGAGAGAGAGAGAGAGAGATGGATATCCAATGTATCCAATGCATTGGATATCCGGTATCCAATGCATTGGGTACCAGAAAGCCTCAAAAGAGCTCCAAGTTGAGCATTCTTGATTTTAAGAAAGCTCTGCTTTAAAAGGAACTGTGCTGGAAATTGAGTTTTCAATGTTTGTTGTTAGAAAGATAGATTTGGTTTGTATATGAAATTGTGACCCAAGACTTATCTATTTCAGTTGGTATTTAATAGGGCTTATGAAAAGGAACTGCTTCTATTTTCAGTGAACAGGTTATGCTATTGTATTTTTTAATGATTACAGTAGTTTAGTATTGCTTATCTCATTAACTGCTCCACTTGGCAGGGAATAGAGA
The DNA here is from genome assembly GCA_029204185.1 of Lerista edwardsae. Lineage (NCBI taxonomy): Eukaryota > Metazoa > Chordata > Lepidosauria > Squamata > Scincidae > Lerista > Lerista edwardsae. The sequence continues at coordinate 2,062,042 of JAJKFI010011386.1, forward strand.
GAACAGTGCTTGGCAGAAGTGGTGCTGCTTAGAGGACAGTCTGTGTGATTACTGGGCTCCCCATATCTTAAAAATATCAAGATTTGCATATTTTTCTTGTCATTGGTAGCTAATGAGTTCCTAAGTAAGAAAAAAGTGCTTATTTCTTATCAATTCCTGCTTAATGACATCACTTCCAGCCTTCAACAGCCACAATGAATTCTAACTGACCCTTTATATGAAATGACAGCCCTGGTCTTACGTAACAAAAAGTAGATTTCCTTAACTCAAAAGATGGTGTTAGTGACACCTTGGGGTGTGTGTATATGTATGAGACACCACTAGTGACCAAAATTGTAGCAATTATAGTTTTTAGGAATAATATCACGTTATATTCAGTGTGTAATTTAAGGCAGAATGTAATGAAAGAAACCTAATTGACTTATGTATGTACTATCAAATGTTATCTATATATAAAAAAGAGAACCTGTGTTTGTACGTGTTTACGCATGTTCCGCATAGGCTCCGCAATGCCTGGAGCGATCGACACAAAACTCAGCATGCATACACCTTGCAGTCTGGCGACAAACACTGCGGGGGTCAGGCTCCCCTAGTGCCCCTGGGGGCGTGAAAATGGTAAAAAATGGCTGAAATCGGCGCCGAATCAGTAGTTTCTGGGGTTGCCAGGACAAGCAGTGACGTTCCCGATGCCGTTGGAGTCCGGGTTTGCTCCCCCTCGGCATGGGGGACAAGAAGGGGTGCAAAACAAAACGTCCGCCATGCTCTGCTGGAACGCCTGGAGCTACGCGCACCAAACTCGGCACACACATGCTTTGCGGCCTGGCAACAGTCACTGCAGGGGTCAGGCCCCTGTAGCACCCCGGCGGTGGGGCATGCAGGGCCCCCCGCATGAAAGCAGTCGAAAACCACCGTAATCGGCATCGAATCCGTAGTTTCTGGGGTTGCCGGGACAAGCAGCGACGCTCCCGACACCGCTGGAGTCCGGGTTTGCCCCCCCTTGGCAATTCAAGGTGCTAGTTTTGACTTTTAAAGCCCTTTACGGCTCGGGTCTGGGGTATTTGATGGACCACCTCCTCCCATATAATCCTGCCCGTACTCTCAGATCATCTGGGGGGGCCCTTTTGACTATGCCGCCACCAGGAGAGGTGAGAGGGATGGCGGCCAGTAAGAGAGCCTTCTCAGTGGTGGCCCCCCAACTTTGGAAAACCCTCCCTTAGAATTGAGAACTGTTTCATCTTTGGCAACATTCCGGCGGGGGCTTTTTATTTCAACCTTTTTATTTCGAAAAGCTTTTAATTGTTGACAGGCTGGCTGGTTTTTATATTATACTTATATAAATATAAGCAAATTTTATGATCCACGGGGCTTGTTGTTGTTTTAAATTTTAATTGTTTTAATATTGTTTTTAAATTACTACTTTTTAATGTTGTGAATTTTATTGTATTACTGTTTTTGCATGCCTATGGACAGAAAGGTTTTTGCAGGCCTTGCATGCCTATGGACAGAAAGGTGGGGCATAAATTAATTAAATAATAATAATAATAATAACAACAACAACAACAACAACAACAATAATGCCTTGCGGCCTGGCGCCAAACACTGCGGGGGTCAGCCCCCCTACCGCCCCCAGGGGTGGGGGTATGCGGGGGGCCCCGCATGAAAATGGTCGAAAGTGGCCGAAATCGGCGTAGAATCTGTAGTTTCTGGGGTCGCCAGGATGAGCGGCAACACTCCTGATGCCGTTGGAGACCGGGTTTGGCTCCCCTTGGCGTTGGGGGTCGAGAAGTGATGCGAAACAAAATGTCTGCCATGCCCTGCTGGAACGCTTGGAGTGACACGCACCAAACTCGGCATGCACATGCCTTGCGGCCTGGTGACAAACACTCCGGTGGTCAGGCCCCCCTAGCACCCCTGGGGGTGGGGGTCCGCAGGGGCCCCCACATGAAAATGGCCAAAATCGGCGTCAAATCCGTAGTTTCCAGGGTCACCGGGACGAGCAGCGACGCTCCCGACGCCATTTGAGTCCTGGTTCGACCCCCCTCGGTGTAGGGGGCCCAGAAGGGGTGCGAAACAAAACGTCCACACTGACCCGCTCACGCGTACGTTATGGACTGGCAACAAACACTGTGGGGGCACGACCCATCAACCCCAGGGGTGGGGATATGCAGGGGCCCCCACATGAAAATGGTCGAAATCCACACTTTTCGGGATTGCTAAGCTGACTGGCGACAGTCCCGATGACATTTCTTACCTGGGCAACGCCAGATACCAAAAAGCTAGTAGCCAAATAAAGAGAAAAAGATAAAGCAAAAAGATATAACAAAAAGTGGATTTCCTTAACTCAAAACTGACCAATGAGATTGTGTGCTGAGAACTAACAAGATGGTGCTATAATAATAATGGTAGTAGTAGTAGTAGTAGTAGTTATATATCACCTTCTTAGGTCATTAGATTACTTAAATGACTGTAAGTCAAGGCGGTTTACATGGGCAGACTTTATTCATAAACCCGAAGGTTTTTACACTTTTACAGAAACATTCTATCTTACAAGAACAACAACACAAACAGATGGATCTTTCTGGATTTAGTCTTCTTTCTAGCCGAAAGTTTGTCTTCTGCTGGCTTATAAGCTGCTTCTCTACTCCCACCAGAGAAGCAGCTGACCCAGCACACTCCCCCTTTCACGAGGCAGCCAGAGACAGCTCAGTTTTTTTAATCAGCCGCAGTTTTTACAAGGTCTGCCGCTCACAAAGACTTCTGGTTGTCCCGAACTGGCGACCTTCAGATCTTCAGTTCTTTATCTTCAGGCAAACGGAAGCATTAACCCGCTCGACTAAATCTTCTGCCCAATACAGCATGGAACCAATAAGTTATTATATCAACTTACTTTTCCATGTATCAGAGCTAATACTAAAAATTTTTGGTTGGTTACTGATTTGCTGGGTGACCTGTACGGTTCAAACAATGAGTGAGTGAGTGAGTGAGTGAGTGAGTGAGTGAGTGAGTGAGTGAGTGCACGCATTAAAGTCAGTCAGTCAATTCAGTTTGTTAATGGGAGTGACACCTTATATTACCTTACTGTGTGACACCAACCCTAGTGACACCAACTCACTTCACTGGTGGGAATTTTGGGTGATGTTGGCTATTGGCTTTAGAATCACCTAATTCTAAAATTACTGAATTTTAAAGTTGATTGTAAATATTTATGATGGACTATATCAGTGGTTGTTAATCATAATGGACACACTGAATCTCCAAATGCAGGGGTAATATGTTACTGAACACTATGTTCAGGGAAACAAGACCGGGGAGCATGACGTTCATCTATTGCTTGTGGGGAAATATTCACTGCATTTAATTTCTGGCCAATATTATTCATTTCTGGACATTTATTCATTTCATGTCATGCCTATTATGATCTCTCAGTCTCACCTCCCATACAGGATTGTTGTGAGGAAACAAAAAGTGGAGGAACAATCACATTACTCTGAGCTCCTTAGAGGAAGGGTAGTATAAAATATGAAACGATTTTGTCATGGGTTGTGTGTCAAAAATGTATGGGCTTTGGGTGTCAAATGACCTAGCTACACCACTGTCCTGACTGCTTGGGACAGGAAGATGCCAGGATATTGGATTTGTCTGGATTTTGGAATAATTGCATAAATATAATGAGAAATGCTTCCTCTTTTCACTGTTTCCGACTTGGGTGTTGTCCTTTTTGACATTTTTCAATAATGATCTGTATAAGCATGCACCACAAAGCAAAGAATAGAACAGTCTGTATGAGGGAATGAGCACATGATCGTCTACTGTTCAACTATAGAAAGTTTTTTTTAGAAGTCTTGGACAAAAATACTTTGATTTCAGAATAGTCTGGATTTTGAATGTCCAAATAAGGGATCATCTACCTGTACTAATTAAGATTTCAATGTTACATGCATTATGCCTTTAATAAGTCTATAGGAACAGTTTCTTTTGTCTTCTCTTCAATAGTGTTCACATATTTGAACTGCATATAGACTACCTACAAAACTTTATAAAACCATTTATCCCATTACTGTTATCAGCATCTTTAACATGCATATCTACCTGCTCAACATATCAGCCATTATGTCCAAAGCCTCTAACTGAACAGACACGTCCTCTTGCTTGGCGATAGCACTGGTAAGACGCCCAGTGATCTTTTTACAAACATTAGCCGCTAACGCAGAACCTAAAAGTGAGATAAAAACATACAGTTTTGTTAATATACATATGCAGCTCAAACAATCTTTAATTATTGGTATATACTAAATGACCATTTTGTAGCTTTCCAAAGCAGTGGCCTACTGCGTGAGAATAATCTGGATTCATTCTGTAAATAGTCATATTGACTGTTGTCCAACGACTACAAACTAGTATTGCCCAAAATGTTGAAAACAAGCAAAACCTTAAACACTAGCACTATCATCCAGAGTGTAATTTAAATGAATCCCCCCAAAAAACTCCACACACCAAAGACTATATTAAATGTATATTAAATGTGTAAGCATGACCAACCCAGAGAAAAGGCATTCTATTGTTCCTTGTTTTCTATAAAAGTCAATGTTTTTATATATAAATTTTAAAGGATATATATTTAAGTAGCCACCTCATGCTCACAATGTCTCTTTCTTTCATGAACAACACTAATTATCCAGGCAGTCAAAAGCACTATTAATTTTATAATATCAGGTGTTCACAGACCAACTGACAAGCAAGGAACCAACTGACAAGCAAGGAAACAGGAAATGAAACCAGATGAAACAGTGCTGAATTATAGGGTTTTCCTATTCTGAGCTTTTACACAAAGATGCCCAATGACTTTTTATTACTTTCACTTTTCTGAAAGAAGTGGCATAAGTCATTCCTTATTAAATACAAATCTGTAATTGTCGTTGAGGAAGCTATTTTATTTAACAGCTATTTAGGTTAAGCTTATTGAGGAAGCTATTTTATTTATTTATTTTATTTAACATTTAGTGAACAGCATCCAATATAAACCTAGATACTTTAAACAGAGATTTTGGTGTCACTGTTGGCCAGACCAACATGTAGTGCTAATACTGCAGGCAAATAAGAGAATAGGAGCAGGATATGAATAAGTATTCCACAGTATGTACGTGGTTACAGAGGATTCCAATATTAATACCTATCTGAGGGAGACTGAGTGGAATGAGGGGCAACATTGCTGACCCAAGGCACCATAGGATAATTAAAGAACTGTGGACAGGTTTCTGTGACACAAGTGACACAGAACAAGTGACAATTATAGCAAACAGATACGGAAGCTGAGCAGTGCTAAGCCTAAGTACTAGCAATAAAAAAAGATGGGATTCCCATTTTTATTTCTTGAACTATTTTTGCTCTCCAAAATATCACAAAACATCACTCTCTCCAAACATCACAATGAGACATTTATAGCAACAGCATAAGAACTTATCAAGAGTTACCATTTCCCCCAACCAATCCATTTTGAATTTTCAAATGGAAGAACAATGTTTTTCTCCAATTAATGTAAATCTCAAGATTAGCTAGAACCTTATCTGAATCTCATTAACAAAAATCAAAACTGAAAAAATACAGAGAAGAAAAAGAAAAAAATTACCACTGGAAGCAGGAGGAAGTTCGCCAATCACTGTTTTAAGGCCAATGCTTGAAATATCACGCAGCTGCTCTTTATCAGAAAGCATGTTAGTACAGAGAGTATCTACAATTGTCTCCACTTGGTATTCTTTCACTTTACTCACCAAAGGTCCGAGGCTGTAATGAAATCCAAACATTATTCACTGAAGTTTAAAACCTGATTCAATCACTACTAAAATGTTTGTTTCTATACTCAGTTTAACATCCTTCTTTAATTCAGCTGCATTTACAAGGAAAATTATTACTACAATCCAACACAGGATAACACATCCTAAAGCTGATCTAAACCAATGGATTTTCACATGTTAAGTGTGACAAAGTTGTGCGGGCTTAGAGTTTGTGCAGTCTTATACAGGTGGATAATCTTATTGTAGCACCGATGTTGATTGAATTGCCTCCAAATATTGTTAACTGGCCAAAACTATCAAAGATGTGCTACCACATCTGTATTCAGGGGCTAATAATCCCTCTAAAGCATTCATGCTGGTGCACAGACCCCTTTGGCTATCACTCTGGAACACTTCATCATTTCCAGACTTAAGGCAATGATGCTACATCATTGTTGGACTTCTAGAAACACAAAGCATCATCAGCTAGCACAATCAAAACCTTCAAAATATTCCTTCCCCTCTCTTATAAAGTTTCATCTATACCACAGGATTTACTCCAAAATGCAATGGATGCCTTACCATATTTTTTTCTTAAAAACTGAGTGTTTCAGGATAGCATTCTTTGTTCCAATTTAAGCATTAAAATAGAAGAAATTAAAATAGAAGAAATTTTGGGCCCATGTTTGTTGGGGTCCAACAACTATCTTGGGTGATAGAACAGGGAATTCCACGAGGCTTTGGAAAAATCTCTGCTCATCAGAGTTTACAATAAGGCTATATAGAGGAACCCCTGGCTTAGTTCCATATTTTCCAGAGTGTCTGTAACGCATGCTGAATACAAGGTTTTTTTCCCTATATAACACAGTTAGCATAGCATACTATATAAACAATAACAACTAAGAATGGATTCCTGAGTAACAGACAACTGAGTTCTGGTCATCCACACTTATTTTATTTATTTAAAGGATTTCTATCCCGCTTTCTCTTTGCAGGAGCAAATGCTCAAGGTTGCTAATATATTATTAAAAATGAATAAAGTATAAGACAATTTTTAAAGAAGAAAAAGGGCAATAATTTTTCAGGAGGGCAAGAACTAAAGCCAAGTGTACCATTATAGAGACATAAGGGTCACACAATAACAGGCAACAATACATGATACAAACACAAATGTAACAAAAATGTGTTGAGCTCTTGCCACGGCCATATTGTCCATTAGGCTGAATAGGCTGAAACCTAGGGTGCCCACAGGAACCACGGGCCATCAAGTTGGCATATGTGGACCTCAGCATGGGTCTCCATATCCAGTCATGGGGACTTCCTATCTGGCCCACCAACCCTCCAACTGCCCAGAGACTACAGCAAGCCTGACTTCAGAAAGGTGAGGCTTCCAGAGCTCTCTAAGAATCAAGTTGGGCAAGCTATTCCTCCTGGGATTGACCTGTGCTGCACATGAAGGCTGCATCACTGAGGAGCTTCCATGCAAGTCCAGATCTGTTTGCAAGGTTGTTTTTCTTCTTTGGAGAACAACATAAAAGCATTTTTTGCCTCTTGGATTTATGCCTGTATTTCTGCTGTTTTAGGACTGGGGATGGGAGTGGAGAGCTTCCGTGCAAGCCTGGGGCCATTTGTTAGGAGAACAACAATTCAGCCTGAGCCTGAATTGCCTAAAGTTGGGAGTTGGCTGCAAAGATGGTTGTGTGTGTGCATGTGTGCGTGCATGCGCGTGTGTAGAAAGTGATGCATTGACTGATCTGCAGAAGCTTTATTTATAAAGGGAGGAGGATAATTTTGCCACCATCCACCTGGGGCTTCCCTTCAGTGTGACAGGAGCACACTTTGCAAACATTATATGTCTGTTTTTAGAAATGACAGTGAAGGGTAATATTTTAGTATCCAATTAGTAATATAAAATTATGTGATCAGTGAATTGGAATTCAAGCAGCAAATGAACAGGTTTGACTGTCGAGCCATTGCTTTGGTGACTATACTGGCTGCCAGTTCCTTTCCGGGCCCAATTCAAAGTGCTAGTTTTGACCTTTAAAGCCCTTTACGGCTCGGGCCCGGGGTATCTGAGGGACCGCCTCCTCCCATATAATCCTACCCGTGCTCTGAGGTAATCTGGGGGGGGGCTTTTGACTGTGCCGCCACCAGGAGGAGAGGGGTGGCGGCCAGTAAGAGAACCTTCTCGGCGGTGGCCCCCCAATTTTGGAATACCCTCCCCTTAGAGTTAAGAACTGCTCCCTCTTTGGTGGTATTTCGGCGGGGGCTGAAGACCTTTTTGTTTCAGCAGGCTTTTAGTTGTTGACAGGCTGGCTGGTTTTTTGCATCCTCTTTTTATACTTTTGTATACTTTATGATCCACGGGGTTGGCTGTTCCAAATTTTAATTGTTTTAATACTGTTTTAACTATTGTTTCTTAACTATTGTTTCTTAACTACTTAATGGTTTTATTGTATTTTAATTTGTTGTAATGCTGCCTTGGGTGCCTTTGGGCAGAAAGGTGGGGTGTAAATTTAATAAATAATAATAATAATAATAATAATAATAATCTCACTAGGGTAGGGAAGGGTGAGCATGTATGTGTGTGTGTGCTTGTTTCAAACTAAATTCCTCATGGCTGCTGTTTCCACTTGAAGCCATGAAACTCTGAAAACTTTCTCTTGCCTGAGCTGTGAAGACTTTATTTAAAAGGGGTGGAGGAGAAACTGGCTGGGGAGGAAGTGCATGTGTGTAGATCTTTCTCTTATTTCAGTAGCTCTATCTGATCTGTAAGCATCTGTACAGAAATCCTATCACTTAAGTGCTGTGCTGGGGACACAAAAGGGTAAGATGTATGCATGCGGAGAGAGCGAATGCCATTTAATGCTAAAGCAAGCATCAACTATGTGTATGTGGGAGTTTCAAACTAGACATGTTCCTCATAGCTGCTGTTTCTACTTGAAAACACAAATATGCAAGGACCAATTATATGATTTTGCATCTCATCTAGTTTGGTTTGGTTATCCTTTCCAAACTGACCAATACCACGCATGAAATGACATGTGCAGTTGTGTAATTCCTTTTTCCTTCCCATATCTGAGAAAAGTCTGTAATGTTTTTAATAAATTTATTTAAATTTCAAATTTAAATTTATGTATTTATTTTTCTGGCCCTTGACACCATCTCAAATATATGATGTAACCCTCGTACCAAAACATTTGGAGACTCCTGGCCTAAGGCCTATGTCTACCCACCCCTATGTTGGGGCACTATCTAGGTCCAGGCTGGATCCTGTTCACTCCAGCTGAAGGGAACTCAGCCACAGCATTTTAGAGGGGACCAAAATACCTGAAAGCCAATGGATTAGGCAATGGGTTAATATGGCCCTGGTCCTTGCCAAAAGGGAAGGAAGAGATTCAAAGTTCCCCTCTAAGCAAATTCCATAACTACGGCACCACCAGAGAAAAGGCTTCCCTGCATGCCATCATCTCTCTAATTTGGTGTAAAGGTGGCACTTGAAGGAAAGCCCCTTCAAATGACCAAAGAGTATAGGCCAAAACATTTGGGAGAAGATGGTTCTTTAGATAACTTGGACCCAAACTGAGCTTTTAAGGCAAATACCAGCACCTTGAATTGGGCCCAGAATGAATGGATAGCCAGTGCAGTTGTTGAAGCAGCGGTCCAAAAGAATCAAACTGTCACGTAGAACACTTTACAAAAATCTAGTCTCTAAGGCATGGACCACCATAGTCAGGTCCAATCGACTCAGGTATGGCTTCAGCTGGTGCACCCGCCTCAGCTGGGGAAATGCACTCCTGGCTACCACAGCCACCTTCAAAGAGAGCTGAGTCCAGGAGAACTCCCAAACAGCACACCCAATTCTGCAAGGGGAGTTTGACCCCATTCAGAGTGGGTTGATGACTCAGTACCTGCATCAAGAATTTCCTGACCAGGAGGACCTTTGTCTTTTCTGGATTCAGTCTCAATCTATTAGCCCTCTTTCAGTCCCCAACTGCCTCCAGAAAGCGATCTAGGACTTCCACAGCCTACCTGGAATGAGATGGTAAGGATAGAGTTGAGTGTCATCCACATATTGGTGACACACCACACCAAAATCTCAAATACTCCAGTGATTTCTCATAGATGCTAAAAAGCATGGGGGACAAGGTAGAACCCTGAGACAGGGTTAGAACTCCACTATGTAAAGTCCAGGGCATTGAGTAGGTATCCCCTAGCATCACTGCCTGGGATCTGTCAACCAAGAAGGAACAGAACTACCATAAAGCAGTGCCCCCAATTCATAGCTCAGCCAGATGTCTCAGAAGGATAGCATGTTCAATGGTATCAAAAGCTGCTGAGTAGTCCAGCAGAAGGAATGCACCCCCCCCCATCCATCTAGTCCTCGGGCAACAGGGCAACTAAGGCTGTATCAGTCCCGAAGTATGGCCTGAAACCGGACTGAAAGGCATCTAGATAATCTATCTCCTCTAGGATCCTTTGAAGCTGAAATGCAACTGCTCAATCACCTTGTCCAAGAAAAGATTAAAAAGTGGATGATAATTGTTTAGATCAATGGAATCAAGTGATTTTTTCCCCCAGAAGGGGCTGCATAATAGCTGCCTTCAGGATGCTAGGCATCATGCCCTCCTACAAGGATGAATTTACTATGGGTTCCACCCAATCAGCCAGAATAGCCCTGGCAGATCATATTAATCATGATAGGCAATGCTCAACTTGGCATGAAGACAGCCTCAAGCTCTGAGAACCCTATCCAAATCCTGAGGCCCTAGCAGTTGAAAAGGAGTCATAATGGTGGAATTAACAGATGCTATTCAATTTCTAGACCAGTTAAACCAGAATCCAAGTCACAACAAATATGATAGCATTTTATGCAGGTGCAGTTCATCTGATGTGCTGCTTTTACACCAGAACAATAGTGCTGGCCTGTTAAGTCCAATATTGTTCAACTACACATGCTCCAACTTCTCGACAAATCTCCAGAATGGAGACTTGGTACAGATGCATTACCATATATACTCGAGTGTAACTCGATTCCATGGATAAGTCGAGGGCAGGTTTTAAGCCAAAAATCATGGAGTTTGACATGCCCCATGGATAAGCCAAGGGGAAAATTTAGGGGCATCTACAATTCCTTGAAAATTTTGTCTGATTTTACCAACATCAGATTCTGACAAATGATCTACCAGTAATTGTTACCTAAGAACTGCACAATCTGCTTTTTTATTAAAGTACAGGGAAATGATCCCTGAACATAGGAAGCAACTATTAAACTAGTTGTTCCCAAAACCTTTAGCATTGAGACCCACTTTTGAAAATGACAGCCTATGGGGACCAGAAGAGATGTCATTAGAGACAAAGAGGAAGGCATGCTGGAATAATGAAACAAGGCACACAAAAAGCTATTCAAGGATAGAACTGATTAAGCATATCTGCCTGGATCAACGGAAGAATGCATATCACCCTGTTGAACTCAGTTTACCTGCTTTCAGAGCCCTTTACGGGCTTGGACTGGCTTCTAACAGGGATAGCTGTTGCAATCATGTGCCCATGGTAGGCTAATTAGCTTCCCTTCTATCATCCAAAACCACTTGTTTTACACAAGGCACCACTAAACCCCACCACCCATGAGAAGGCAAAATGCAGTCAGCTTGCCTGCTCAGCCACAAGGGTCTTCTTCCTCCTCCAGTTGGTGACTCCAGGGGCATGGCAGCCCCACAATAATCCCCAGTCTCCAAGAGCAACCTTAGTTCCAACCACAATCCCAGTCCCAACAGCCTCAACTATTCCCCCGTCCACAACCCTTTCCTACCTCTCTACACCAACATCACTCATCCTCCTACTAGGAGCTCACTTTATCCCAGGGCCCTTGTTATCCCCAATTGGATGCAGCTGTGAACCAGTTGCAGGCAAATGGCTGTGCGTTAACCCTGTAATTCCTGGCTGATTTGGACAAGAGGCCACTGCTGATACCATTCCCCATCTCCTCAGGGCAATCCTCTGCAATTTCTATAACAATTCCCCCTCCCCTATGTTGGTTTGTTAGGTTCTTGCAAGGAAAAGGCAGGATGTGCGGTGCTTCCTCTTCCCTAAGATTCTCCTATATGCCTTGAGAGAAGAGCAGCATGCCTGCCTGGGAGTAATACTTGGGAGTAATAAAAGAGCCCATTTCGCCGCCACCCCCCCCCATAGTTTGCACAGTACCTCATCAGCACAGCCATCTGGAACAAAAGAGTGCACATGGTCTGAGAGCTCAAGAGCTTGCCCAATATCTTTCTGCCTGTTTTCCAAGCAGCCTGTTTACTTTTAACATGTGAATGCATGATCTTCACATGTAGAGGTTGAAGAGCCCTGCTGAATTCAGCTCATGTGTTGCAGTAAACATTTGCTTACTCATGAGTAAAAGCAACCCTGTAGCTCCATTTCGCTTTCCATAAGGTTCAATACTTCTCAGCTTAGAGGGAGGGACTTCCTTCTCGAGTGTTTTGGAGGCCTACAGTCATTGGATCTGGACCATTCTGGCAGTGTTGCATTCCCCTTGGCTTGCCCTTTCCAATGCACCATGGCACGGCCGCCTAATGAGTAAACACGCATGGTGGCCCACTTTCCATAGGACTCAATTCATTTTCCTCAGCTGTTTCTGAGCATGCTCAAGGCTGAGCATCAAGGCTCAGCCATCCACCCATCGTGTGACTTTATTTACTGTACTCCCCCGTATATAAGTTGGGGCCAGGTTTTCTAGTCATTTTTAGGCATAAATTTCTCAACTTATACATGATTATATATCGTATTTCCCATATATCAAGCTGAGACCAACTGGGAAGGAACAAGGATATGCTCTGTTACTCCTGAGGTTCTTTTTTTTCTTCATTTGAATATGGAAGGCAGGTACCAGTACCTTAGGAGCTGTATTTCTTACTGATCTGCTATGCTTGCAGGTTCTAACATTCTCTGTTGCTCCCCACTTTTTAAAATTTAGAATGGGGTTTGAATTAGTTCATGATCTGCTGACTTTGCTTTGCAGCTTGGAATGAAGTTTTTCCCCCTTCATTTGAATGGAGGGGAGGAAACCATGGCCTTGGACTCTGTATTTGTGAAAGATCTGCTTGGTTTGGATTTTGTTTGCTGCTTGGAATGTCCTCTGTGCTCTATTGGCTCTCAGATTTATTTCTTTTTATTTAATTCAAAATTTATTCATTCATCTAAATTTCATGACTAATATTTTGAGAAGAAAGCAGAAATCTGCAGCTTCTATTTGTGGCCTAAAATAGCCCGTGATTTGTTGTGGTACCCAAAACCAAGAAAGTCTCAGTATGTTCATGAATAAGCTAGGTTCTTAAATATTGGTTTGATATTCAGAAGAATCGGCAAAACGCATTTTGTTTTAAAATACCAATGGAAGTTGCAAATTTCCTTCCCTACAGGTGAAGGAGAGTATATGAAGCTGTTTGTGATAGTAATCACAGTTTAGTGTTGCACCTGAACCTGAACTCAACGGGAAATTAAAATTTGTTCTGATAACCTTGGAATATATTGAGCATTTCAGTTTGGAAGTTGATACCAATTTTTGTATCAGAAGCAGCTGATTTTTGACAACGTGGACTACACTGTTGCCCAAATGGGCTGTTCCACTATCAGCCCTCCTAATACAGGTGAAGTATACGATATAGCTAGAGCAGAAATTTTTTTAGAACTACGTAAACTTGAAGTGATTATGAAACAACTTCCACATTTCAGACAGGAAAAAGAGAAGTCTGGAAACAAAGTAATTGAAAAAGACGTTATAAGTGGCATCAACAACCATGGTTATCAATAATATGAAAAAGTAGCTTTCAAACTTTTTAGCATTGGGACTCTCTTTTAAAATGACACTCTATTGGGACCCACTTATCTTTAAGACTTAAAAATATTATCTAAAAAGTGTTTTTATTTATTTACAAGTTATTTATTTGCATTGACCCATTTCATTAGGCAGCCCTAAGAAATAGTCTGAAGGCTTGAGGGGCTTAGTTATGTGACACAATCTTCACCTCCTACCCCCACTCAGTACCTGGTAAGAATTGTGCCCTGTGGGAGGGGGAAAAGCTAGGAGCCTGGAGGTCTTCTTACCCCTGCCCTGGTAAGCCTGAGTCTGAGCAATGGATTTATTCAGAACTGCTTGAGCTAAATAGCTGGTGAATAGCTCAAATGAAATCAGATCTGGCTTGGAAAATGGGATAGGATACAGTATATATGGCTGCCACCAATTCTGGCCCTCTCAGGCCTGACATCCCCACCCTCTGCAACCCATTGCATCTCTCCTTCACACCTGTGCTGGCAATTACGGTGCCGCTCCAAAGTGCTTTATCGTAGTTTTGCAGTGACTAGTACCGACGCAGCATGTGCTGCACCAGTCCACGTGCTGCGGAGAATTGTGCTATAAAATCTATAGCTAAGGGACATGATTTACCTTACCGTTGTTAGATTTTAAACAAGTCCAAGAGCAAGCACTCATACCATAGTGCTCAAATGCCTACAGATAGTTTTAAAGAGATAGAATGGTATAGTAATATGAAATAGCTCTTTCAACACATTCCTTACAATACAATAATATACAATTCTTACATAATGCTATAATATGAAAATTCTTCTTCAAAATAATTAGTTAAAATGTTATCATAGACACAAGAAAAAGTAAGCATGCATTAATATCAGTCTTGCCTTTAAATTAACCTTTGCTTGGTTGCATTAGGGTCCATGAAGTCATATGTGGTGGATGAGCTCCATAAGACTTTTGACTTTTTAAACTCCTTTCAATTGCACCCCTATTGGCAGCCATACTTCCATTAGCTCTTTAAGCAATGACAGCACTCTTGCCAATCATTTCCCCCCCAAAGATAATGGTTTAGTAGTTCATTCAACAGAATCCAGGTTTTATTTTGTTTTTAATTAAAGTGAACTGTGGAAGACCTAAATGATGGTGAAATCAGAGCCTATATACATATACATATATAATATCAAATTAAAAAATGATTCTATACCACCGGCACTTCCTGACAAGATAATGATCCTGGCACCCCCTGACAAGATAAAATGTTAGCAAGAAGTGGCTGTCAAAAACACTATTAAAGCTGACCAAAGCGGCATGGCAACAAATGATTTTAAAAAATTATCAATACATGGAAGCATTAAAGAAGTTACTGTTGCCCACAGAGGCATGAGTGAAAAATCTTTCCTTTTTTTATTCTGATGTTGTTGTTGTTGCTGTTGCCACCACCAAACATTAAGCATTCCCTTACAAAAGTAAATGACCAAGAACTTTTCTAGGCAATAGATTTTAGGGTCAATAATAAGAAAGGGTTAGCATGCCCAAAAAATGAGGAGAAACACAAACATAATGTTCACAAATATGCAGACAAGAGATAATGGCTTAGTACTTTGTTCAACAGAGTCTGTTTTGTTGAACTGCAGAAGAATATTGAAGTCAGTGCCAAAATATATATCTGAAATCCAATAATCAGCATAAGCTTACAACAAAGGAACTCCCTGATGCAATTTCTCAATTTACAATAAAAAAGATACTTATATCATTCTGGAAAAAAATTATGGCAAAAATAAGAAAGCATTTTGCCCTTTAAAAGCAGAAAAATCATACTGCCATTTTTGACATAATTGTCACAGATACATGTCAAGAAGGCAGACAACCAACTTTTCCTTAGTACATGCAAAGCTTGAATGTATGTACAAATACTTTTCCAACATCAAATTAATTTAACTTTATGGTCCTGCCACATTCTCTACCTACAGAAATGATAAAGATAGACCTAAAGTCTATGTAAACCGCCTTGAGTTGTAATCATTAGAGAAATCTAGTGACTTTAAGAAAGGCGGTATATAAATACATGTATTATTATTATTATTATTATTATTATTATTATTATTATTATTATTATTATTATTATTATTATTATTAAAGTGAACACCCAGGTCCTGTAAGTGAAGTGAGAAACCAATTCTCAATTTTGAAATACAGGTCCTGTCTTTGCATCTGCTGATTATTGAGGGGTATGATTCAATGTGGTCCTCCAAAACGTGGACTCAAAGAAAGAACTTGTATTTCAAAATTGAGAATTGGTGTCTCACTTCATTTACAGGATACAGGTATTAGCATCTCAAATATGGGATGAGAATTCTGTTAAATATTAAAAAAAACAAAATATTCATTGACCAGTATTATTTTATTGTTTATTTGAAGAATTTATGCCATGCCTTTTCTATGCAGGAGCAAATGCCCAAGGCGGCTTATAGAGCTACAAAATAAGAGAATAATGCAACAATAAGCAAAAACATTTAAAAAAATTATTTAATTTTAACATTATACTTAAACACTAATTTTAACATTACTGGGCTGACACACCTCCCTTTTGAGGAAAGGCTTTAGCATTTGGGGCTCTTCAGTCAACATGTGGTAGGGGCAGGCATTAAGAGGTACAAAATTATTCAGAGAATAGGGTAGATAGAGAGATGATCTTTTCCCTCTCGCACAATACCAGAACCACGGAACAGTTTTGAGTGCTGGGAGGATTATTAAGGGCAAAAGAAAATACTCAGTTTTTAATTAGTCTATAGAACTCCTTCCAAAAGAATATAGTTAGGGTATCTGGCGTAGATGCCTTTAGAAGGTGATTGAACAGATTTCTAAAAATCCATCACAGGTTACAATCCATGATGGGCATATGCAACCTCCTGGTTTTGGGCTACCTCAGAGAGCCAGGTGCACAGGAATGTCAACATGATTCAGGTAAACATCTTGTTGTCTTGTGTGCTCCCTGTGGTATCTGGTGGACTACTGTGAGATACAGGAAGCAGCCTAGATGGGCCTGATGCAGTAACTATACATACTTGGAATAAAAATTTATTGCAAGTACAATTCCATTGGTAAGCACAATGGTCTGCTTAGCTGTTATTCTGTTGTTCTCATTCAAAGAGGTAGGAAAAAGAGAGGAAACTCTCTTGTTATCCTCCTTTATCCTCAGATTAGTGGTCCCAAGCTTTGTAGGACTGGGATCCTTCGAAAAAAAGTTTCATTTTACTAGCTACTCAATCAAGTGGCTATAAGATTGGGGAGCAGTGACTCCCCCAAAGTAGCATATTTTTAACGATGCACACAGCTTAATCCATCATGTCAGTATTGAAAACCACAAAAACGAAATCATTACCCATTGATGGACCATGATACCCAAAGTTTGAGAACTACTACTTTAGAAAATTAAAAGGAGAACATAACGAAGTCAACAGCATTAAGAACTGTGTGGAAACAGTGAACAGGAAATTCTCTCTCTCTCTCTCTCTCTCTCTCTCTCTCTCTCTCTCTCTCTCTCTCTCTCTCTCTAGCACTTAGATCTCTGGATCATTCAATTAAATTGGCCGGTAAGAGATTCAAGAGAGTAATTACTGTTTTTTGCATCATTATTTAGATTTTTAAAATTCAGATGGTAGCTAACAAATTCAGATGATAGCTTAAATTTTCAGTCGGCATTGCCATTTCTGGCAATGAAAATATTGAACTTGATAGACATTGAGATGGACATAGAGGGGATTTTTTTTCTTTGCATAGAATAAAGTGAGCCTATCAAAATTAGAAACTCTAGTTACAGAAATATACATACCATTTGACTGCCAAATTTTGCACTTCACCATTCTTATCTTCTAGCAACTTCAGAATCATTTTCACAACTTTCCTTTCACTATCATCATCCAATTTGATAGAATCTTTTTGTAGTTCAGTCATCAAGTCATTTGTTGCCATAAACCTACACAAAACACAGTCAATGAGAGCAACTAAACAGGGTTGTAAGTTCCTTAATTACCACAAATCATCCTTAGCCATGGTTAATGTTAACTAGGGATTAATTTTTTCTATTTTGTTATGCTTAAGGTAAAGGTTTCCCCACGACCGAATGGTCTAGTCGTGACTGTAGGGGGGCGGTGCTCATCTCCGTTTCAAAGCCTGTAGAGCCGGCGTTTTGTCCAAGGACAAGCTTCCGTGGTCATGTGGCCGGCATGACTCTACGCCATAGCGCATGGAACACCGTAACCTTCCCACCAAAGTGACCCCTATTATCTACTTGCATTTATTTAGGTGATTTCGAACTGCTAGGTTGGCAGGAGCTGGGACAAGCAACAGGAGCTCACTCCGTCACGCAGTCTTGAACTCCCAACCTTCTGGTTGGAAAGCTCAGCAGCAGCAAATTAACCCACTGCGCCACCACGTCCCAGTTATGCTTAGGACTACCTAAAAAATATTTGTGTGTATTTCTTACATTTATTTGAAAGCTTTATAGACTGCCTCTCCAAAAGCTTGAAGAGTGTACAATGGACTATCATAAAATAAAAAAAAGATAAAAGAAATTGATCAAAATATAAAAGCAGCACAAAATAACAATATGCACAATAATTAGAAGTGTTCCGTAGGGATATTATCCTTCCTTGAAGGCTTAGCAAAACAAGTGTGTTTTTAAATGCTGGCAGAAACTATTTAGAGAAGGAACTCTTCATATTTTCTGGGAACTGATTCCACAAATGACTGCCACAAAAAAGGACCTGCAGCCTGTCCCCATCACTTGGCTTCAGATGGTGGCAGTATATTATCTGACAAGCAAAATTACATGGAAAAAGGATATCCTAGTCCCATGCTATATTGAACTTTAAAGGTGATCAAAAACCCCTTGAATTGTGCTCAGAACTGAATGAACAGTGCAACAGCAGGATGCCAACTGCATGGCACACACAAGCACAGCCAAGGGAGAGAACCACACTATGAAGGATACATCTGGGGCAGGATTTGATGAATCACAGAATACTAAATACTTGTAAAATTGTGGCTTGGACTAACCTGTCCATGTGAGCCACCTTGGACAATTGGTTTGGCATAGGAAAGGCAGAATATAAACTCTTCCAATACATAAATAAATTACTCCTGTGCTGAGTCCTTTGTTCTTGTTGCTGGTAGCTTTCTGAGTGCAGTTCACTGTGTTGAATTCTGAATGCAATTCACTTTGGGTCAAGAATCCCTGAAGGAATAGAGACCGGATTCCTTGACGTGCTGAATGACTGTGCCTTAGAGCATCTAGTCATGGAGCCCACCAGAGGACAGGTGACTCTGGATTTAATATGTGTGGTACTCGGGACCTAGTTAGGGATGTAAGTGTTACTGAGCCATTGGGGAACAGTGACCATGCTGTGATTGGTTTTGCCATGCATGTCCAGGAAAGAGTGCAGAGCAAATCTGACACAAGAACCCTTGACTTTCGAAGGGCACATTTCCCTCAGATGAGGAGGCTAGTTGGAAAGAAATTGAAAGAGAAGGTAAAGAGTCCAATCTCTCCAGGCTGCATGGAGGCTGTTTAAAATAACAGTAGTAGAGGCCCAGAGGAAGTGTATACCGCAAAGAAAGAAGGGTTCGAGAAGGTCCAGGATGGTGCCTGCATGGCTGACAAACAAAGTTAGAGAAGCTGTATAGAGCAAGGAAGCTTCTTTCCATAAATGGAAGTCTTGCCCCAGTGAGGAGAATAAAAAGCAACATAAATTCTGGCAGAAGACATGTAAGAAGGTAATACGGGAGGCCAAGAAAGATTTTGAGGAACGCATTGCCAACAACGTAAACGGGAATAATGAAGCAAATATGTTAGAAGCTGGAAAACAGCCAGAGAGGCCCACAGGACAGCGAGAGAGGAAAAGAAAAGAGGGAACTTGGAGATTGCAGAGAAATTAGATGAATTCTTTGCATCGGTCTTCATGGGGAAAAAACCTGACAGGTACCACTGCCTGAATGACCCCTTCTGACGAAGGACTTAAGTCAGATAATAGTTAATAAAGAAGATGTTTTTGACCAAATTGATAAATTAAATATAAGGAAACCACCATGCCCAGATGGCATCCAGCCAAGAGTTTACAAGGAACTAAAGAATAAAGTTGCCAACTAGAATATGCAATTTGTCCCTTCAAACAGCCACATTGCCTGTGGATTGGAAGGCAGCCAATGTCACCTCAATCTTTTAAAAAGGGAGGAGGAGGGACCCTGGAAACTACAGGCAGATCAGCCTGTTCCAGGTAAGATAGTAGAAAGCCAAAGATAAAATCCTAAAACACGTAGAGGAATAAACATTGCTGAAGGAAAGTCAGCATGGCTTCTGTAAGGGTAAGTCTTGCCTCACAAACCTTTTGGAATTCTTTGAAAAGGTCAGCAGGCTTTTCAAATGGATGTGGGTGACTCTGTGGATATCATATACCTGGATTTTCAGAAGGCGTTTGACACAGTCCCCCACCAAAGGCTGCTGAAGAAACTTCACAGTCAGGGAATAAGAGGGCAGGTCCTCTTATGGATCCAGAATTGGTTGAGGGCCAGGAAACAGAGAGTGGGGGTCAATGGGCAATTTTCACAAAGGAGAGAGGTGAAAAGCGGAGTGCCCCAGGGATCTGTCTTGGGGCCCGTGCTTTTCAACTTGTTCATCAGTGACCTGGAGACAGGGATAAGCAGCGAGGTGGTCACATTTACAGATGACACGAAACTTTTCCAGGTGGTGAAGACCAGAAGGGATTGTGAAGAGCTCCAGAAGGATCTCTCCAAGTTGCGGGGATTGGACAGCAAAATAGCAGATGCGTTTCAACATAGACAAGTATAGAGTGATGCACATTGGGGCAAAAAAAATCAAAACTTCACCTATAGACTAATGAGTTCTGAACTGTCTGTGACAGCTCAGGAGAAACATATTGGGGTGCTAGTGGACAACTCGATGAAGATGTTGAGCCAGTGTGTGGCAGCGATGAAGAAAACCCATTCCATGCTTGGAGTAATTTAAAAAGGATTTGAGAGTAGAACAGCCAATATTATTATGACATTGTATAAATCAATGGGAAGATTGCATCTAGAGTACTGTGTACAGTTCTGGTTGCCACATCTCAAAAAGGCTATAGTATAGCTGGAAAAGGTGCAGAAGAGAGTGACAAAAATGATTACGTGGCTGGGGCACCTCCCTTATCAAGAAAGACTGCAGCATTTGGGCCTCTTCAGTCTGGAAAAAAGGCGCCTGAGGGAGGGCATGATTGAGACATACAAAATTATGCATGGAAGGGATAGAGTCAATAGAGGGATTTCCCCCCCCCCTCTCTCACAATACCAGAACCAGGGGACATCCACTAAGCAGTGGGGGAGTTAGAACAGACAAAAGGAAATACTTTTTTTAAGCCAACGAGTAATTATTTTTTATTTATTTGAAGAATTCATATCCTGCCTTTCCCATGACAAAGCAAACGCCCAAGGTGGCTTACAAAGAATAACAAGTACAAATGTACAAATAGTCGTAATAGGTAAAATAAAAACAAAACATTTAACATGAACACAGTGAATGTTCAAAAATAAAGCGAGACTCAATTCTCCTCATGAGGCCCTTGGAGAGTGGGAAACAATTGACCAGGGGAGGAAACAAACTATGACAGTATTTAGAGCCAACCATAACCCAAAGGCCAGATGAAATAGATATTTGAGCCCTCTCCAAAAGGCCATGAGAGTGTGTGTAGTTCTTAATTTTTCTGGGAATTCCATATTTGTGGAGCCGCTACAGAGAAGCCTCATCCCAGAGTTGCCATCCCTTTAACTTGGAACAGAGGAGGCACTTGAAGGAGAGATTCTTTAGATGATTTAAGAGGGTGAACTGGTATGTATGGGAGAAGGCGGTCCTTTAGGTAGGTTGGATCTAAGTCATTAAGGGCCTTAAAGGTCAGTACCATCAATTAACCTGCGGAACTCCTTGCCACAGGAGGTGGTAATGGTATCTGGCCTAGATGATTTTAAAAGGGGATTGGACAAATTTTTTGGAAGAAAAGTTCACCATGGGCTATAGGCCATAATGGGTTGTAGCTGGAGGCTACTTCAGAATGCCAGGTATAGGGGAGTGGCCACAGGATGCAGGTGTCTTGTTTGTTCCCTGAGGCACCTGGTGGTCACTGTGAGATACAAGAAGCTAGACTAGATGAGCAGGGCTCATCTCATGCTCTTATGACTCTCTCTCTCTCTCTCTCTCTCTCTCTCTCTCTCTGAAGAATAAATACCATTCTCCCCATACAAAATTGTCTGTTCCCTTTGGACTCATACCTAAAATATGCCTTTCTGAAAGTCCAACCATAAGGTCAATCAACCATTTGGGTAACAGTGATACAAAACAGGGCCTTCTGTGTTTTGCTATAGAAGCTGTGAAAGTCCTTCCCCCAGAAAATTATATGAGTAACATAATCTATTTTGCCACTAACTAAAAACTTCTGCCCTTTCATGGATCACTGCCTTGTCGTGGCGAAGGGGCTTGAGTAGCTCAATGAAGCTGTGAGCTATGCCATGTAGGGTTACCCAAGATGGACAGGTCATAGTAGAGAGTTCTGACTAAACGTGATCCGCTGGAGAAGGAAATGGCAACCTACTCCAGTACTCTTGCCAAGAAAACCCCATGGATTACAAAACTAAAAGGCTAAACGATATGACACTGGAAGATGAGACCCTCAGGTTGGAAGGTGTCCATTATGCTACTGGGGAAGAGCAGAACACAAGTACTAGTAGCTCCAGAAAGAGTGAAGTACCTGGGCCAAAACCGAAAGGAAGCTCAGCTGTGGATGTGTCTGGAAGTGAAAGTGCGATGCTGCAAAGAACAATATTGCATAGGAACCTGGAACATCAGATCTATGAATCAAGGTAAGCTAGATGAGGTCAAACGTGAGATGTCAAGGCTGAACATCGACATCATGGGAGTTGGTGAACTAAAATGGACAGGAATGGGAGAATTTAATTCAGATTACCATTGTATCTGGTACTGTGGGCAGGAATCCCTTAGAAGAAATGGAGTAGCCTTCATAGTGAACAAGAGAGTGAGAACAGCAGTACTGGGGTATAACCTCAAAAATGATAGAAGGATTTCCATTCGGATCCAAGGCAAACCTTTCAACATCACAGTAATCCAAGTCTACGCCCCAACCACTGGTGCTGAAGAGGAAGAAGTTGACCGTTTCTATGAAGACCTAGAACAGCTTCTAGAATTAACACCCAAAAAAGATGTCCTTCTCATCATAGGGGATTGGAATGCTAAAGTAGGCAGTCAAGAGGTAATAGGAGTAACAGGCAAGTTTGGTCTTGGAGTACAGAATGAAGCAGGGCAAAGACTGATAGAGTTTTGTCAGGAAAACACATTAGACATAGCAAACACGCTTTTCCAGCAACACAAATGGCGACTGTACACATGGACTTCACCAGATGGTCTACATCAAAATCAGATTGATTACATTCTTTGCAGCCAAAGGTGGAGAAGTTCTATACAGGCAGTAAAAACAAGACCTGGAGCTGACTGTGGCTCAGATCATGAGCTGCTTATTGCCAAATTCAGGCTTAAACTGAAAAAAGTAGGGAAAACCACTAGGCCCTCCATGTATGACCTAAGTCAGATCCCAAACGAATATACAGTGGAGGTGACAAATAGATTTAGAGGCTTAGATTTGGTAGACAGAGTGCCGGAAGAACTTTGGACAGAGGTCTGTAACATTGTACAGGAGGCAGCAACTAAAACCATCCCAAAGAGAAAGAAATGCAAGAAGGCAAAGTGGCTGTCTGAAGAGGTTTTACAAATAGCTGAGGAAAGAAGGGAAGCCAAAAGCAAGGGAGAAAGGGAAAGATATACCCAACTGAATGCAGATTTCCAGAGAACAGCAAGGAGAGATAGGAAGGCCTTCCTAAATGAGCAATGCAAAGAAATTGAGGAAAACAATAGAATGGGAAAGACTAGAGATCTTTTCAAGAAAATTGGAGATGTCAAAGGACAATTCCGTGCAAAGGTAGGCACAATAAAGGACAAGAATGGCAAGGACCTAACAGAAGCAGATGAGATTAAGAAGAGGTGGCAAAAATACACAGAGGAACTCTATAAGGCCGATCTAAATGTGCCTGATAACCATAATGGTGCAGTCACTGAACTTGAACCTGACATCCTGGAGTGTGAAGTCAAGTGGGCTTTAGAAAGCATCAGTACAACAAAGCTAGTGGAGATGACAGCATTCCAGCGGAATTACTCAAAATCTTAAAAAAGGATGCTGTCAAAATGCTGCACTCCATATGCCAGCAAATTTGGAAAACCCAACAATGGCCACAAGACTGGAAAAGATCAGTTTACATTCCAATCCCAAAGATGGGCAATGCCAAAGATTGTTCGAACTACTGCACAATTGCACTCATTTCACATGCTAGCAAGGTGATGCTCAAAATCCTACAAGCTAGACTTCAGCAGTATGTGAATCAAGATCTACCAGATGTACAAGCTGGTTTCCGAAGAGGCAGAGGAACTAGAGATCAAATTGCCAACATTCGCTGGATCATGGAGAAAGCAAGAGAGTTCCAGAAAAACATCTACCTCTGCTTTATTGACTATGCTAAAGCCTTTGATTGTGTGGATCACAACAAACTGTGGCAAGTTCTTGAAGAGATGGGAGTACCAGACCACCTTATCTGCCTTCTGAGAAACCTGTATGTGGGCCAGGAAGCTACAGTTAGAACTGGACATGGAACAACGGACTGGTTTCGAATTGGGAAAGGAGTATGACAAGGCTGTATACTATCACCCTGCTTATTTAACTTATATGCAGAGTTCATCATGAGGAAGGCAGGGCTGGATGATTCACAAGCTGGAATCAAGATTGCTGGGAGAAATATCAACAACCTCAGATATGCCGACGATACCACTCTAATGGCAGAAAGTGAGGAAGACCTAAAGAACCTTCTAATGAGGGTGAAAGAGGAAAGTGCCAAAATTGGCTTGAAGCTCAACATTAAAAAAACTAAGATCATGGCAACCACTCCCATCATTTCCTGGCAAATAGAAGAAATGGAAGCAGTGACAGACTTTATTTTCCTGGGCTCCAAGATCCCCGCAGATGGTGACTGCAGCCATGAAATTAAAAGACGTTTACTTCTTGGGAGAAAAACTATGGCAAACCTAGACAACTTAATCAAAAGCCGAGACATCACCCTGTCAACAAAGGTTCACATAGTCAAAGCGATGGTTTTCCCAGTAGCAATGTATGGCTGTGAGAGCTAGACCATACGAAAGGCAGAGCGCCAAAGAATAGATACTTTTAAATTATGGTTTTGGAGAAGACTCTTGAGAGTCCCCTGGACTGCAAGGAGATCCAATCGGTCCATCCTCCAGGAAGTCAAGCCTGATTGCTCCCTGGAAGGACAAATCCTGAAGCTGAAGCTCAAGTACTTTGGCCGCCTCATGAGAAGAGAGGACTCTTTAGAAAAGACCCTCATGCTGGGAAAGACTGAAGACAAAAGGAGAAGGGGGCGGCAGAGGATGAGGTGGTTAGATAGTGTCACCAAAGCAACGAACATGAAATTGGGCGAACTCAGGAAGCTAGTGGAGAACAGGGAGGCCTGGCATGCTGTGGTCCATGGGGTCGTGAAGAGTCGGGCACGACTTAGCGACTGAACAACAACAAAAAACTTTTGTTGCATGCTATTTAGCCTATGATGATGATCTAGTTGTGGTGGTGCTTTTTGCATTACTTTTTTTTCATTTAATATATTTTACATTGATTGTAAGCCACTTGGAGACATATCAGGTTGGAGGAAAAAGTGCAGAATATAAATCTTATAATAAACAAATATGTATTGAACTAATACTAACATCAATTAATCAGTCAATCAATAGGTACTTATATACCGCTTTTCAACATGAAGTTTACAAAGCGGTTTACAGGCAAATAATAATAATAATAAAATTAAATAGCCCTGTGTCCCAAATGGGCTCACAATGTTAAAAAAACGCAGACCACCAGCAACATGCACTGGAAAGACTGTGCAGAGGTGAAGAGGGATAATTACTGTCCCCCTAGGAAGGCACTTGAAAAAGTGCCTCTTGTGCAGTTAGCAGGGGTAGTTCAGTTGACATTTGAAAAAAAAAATGAGATCACGGACAAGAAAAAAGAGGTAAACTAGTGTTAGTTGTAGAATAAATGCTCCTTTTAGGGCATTTTGCTTAGCAAGCCCATTCTATTACGATTTAAAATAAAAGCACAGATCACTTGGCAGCGGCGCCAACTTTGGCTTTTTTAGGGGAGGGAAGTTCACCTCACGCGGCAAATTACACAGCGCTTAAGAAGAGCTACAGAGCGCGCGGAGTGCGAGAGAAACTTGGGATGCAACTTGAGAAAAAGGAAGAAGTGCCGCGCCGCTCCACCTGCCTCCGCATCGCACCTTTACTTTGCCGAGTTCGGGCGAGCCCCAAGCGAGACGCGGGGCGCCTCCGACGGGCCGCGCCCAAGCAGAAAACAGGTTGGGTGGGGCAGGAGACACGACAGGAGGGAGCGAGGCGCCACGGCCTGCCTGCGGCAAGTTCAAAGAGCAGCCGGGGGGGGGGGCTCGCGCCTGAGAAGCGCCCACCTATCGGCCCGGGGCGGCCCGGCCCGGCCCCTTACCTGAAGTCCTTGTCGCTCGACGTCATTTTCTCCAGCAGGTTGGAGATGTGGTACGAGGCACTCGCCATGTTGAAGCTGGTCCCGGCCGGAGGCGCGTCTCGCCGGCTCCACGTCTCCCAGCGCGGCGTGCGGGAAAGGGCGGAGGGCTCGGTCGGCCGAGGGAGCGCGGCGACGCCTGCTCGCCGGCCGTTCCGCGCTCGCCTTTCCCCGAGGTGGGCGGGGGAGGGGTGGCGGATTAGCGCGCACGCCGTGTAGAGCTCAGGGGCATCGCCGGCGACTGACGCCCGCACGGGAAGGCAGGACGGAGAGCGGCCTCTCGCTCGGGCGGAGGGAACAGCCGCGGCGGCAGAGGAGGAGGGCCCCAAACCCTACCGTCTGTTGCCTCGCGCCCGGGCCTCAGGTCAAAGTTCAAGGGGGCCCTCGCGCGAGGAGCAGCTCAAACGTCGCTATTTCGGAGCCTCCCATTGGCTTCCCGCGATGCGGTGGGCGGAGAGTCGCGCAGAACGTCAAGACGCACGCGGCGCAGAGTTCGCACGAGCGGAACGGTTAATAGACAGAGTGACGATAAGACTTCTATTCCCAGACGGCAGTTCGCCGCCTCTTCGGGGGAGGAAGTGCTGCCTTGCGGTGCAACCAAGAAGGTTAGATAATAGGAGATGACATGACATTTTCTTGAAGCTCTGGGTATACAAATATGGCTGACTCAGATCTTTCCCGCCAAGGAGGAGGATTGCCACGAATTCATGAATCAAAATCTCCCTGCACGTGTGTAAAAGTTAATCTCAACCTCTTTAATCATGCCTGCATGTTCTGCATACGGGTGTGCGAATCACTGTCAGAAAAATGGGATTTAATTTCCACGGAAAGATTCATGTATTCACATTACATTGGTTCAATAAAACTACAGTTCACTGAAACAGTGAGTGCATTATTTTTGAAGCTGTGTAATTTCTTGTTGTTCCTAGCAATCTTATTCACCATTTTCTGACACCCACTGTTAATGGTCTAGAAGGGGGGGGAATATTCCCCCCTCCTTTTCCCCCCTTCCCGTTTACACTTTTTTCCCACCTTCCATTTTCTACTGTAATATTTTCAAAATTCTGAACATTAACAAAATTTGTTTTATGGGGGGGTGAGTGTAGAAGTTTAAAAAAATACTCCTAATAGTCTAGAAGTAAAAAAGAATTCCTCTCATATTGACAACTACTTGTATTATGAAGAGATTTTAATGTAATTTTCCTACTGTAATACTTATGAAATTCTGAACATTAACAGACATTTTTTTTATGGGGCATGACCGTTTTATTTTTGCTTGTGTAGATTTCAAAAAATAAGTCTGTCAAAACAGTGCAAGCTGAGTATAAATAGACAGCAAGTAGCATTTCGTCAGGTATGTTCAGTAATATAATTATGAGGAATTTCACCTTGTAATTGCATATTAAATCATAATAAGGTTACCAATAATGTTTCTACACGATCACATGTTTTTATTTTTGTAAGTTTTTATTTTTATTCAGTCCTAAACAGTACGAGCAAAGCAATCTGAAATGCTTGGAATGAGGAATGTTTTGAGTATGCCAACATGGCTGCTAAGCCCGCCCCCTGGCTTCATTTCGCTCCTATTTCTTCTTAAGGCGTGTCATCTCCTGTTATCTAACCCTCATGGGTGCAACACAGGAGGTTGCTGTTCAGCCCAAGCAGGTTTAATGTAACAGGAGGCGCCCTGCCTTAAGCGCGAATGCTGGTGAAGTGAAGCCAGTGGGCGGGCTTAGCCGCCATGTTGGGTGACTCAAAACAATCCTCATTCCAAGCATTTCAGATTGCTTTGCTCGTACTGTTTAGAATTGAATAGTTTATTCCTTAAATAAAAACTTACGAAAATAAAAACGTGATCGTGTAGACACATTATTGGTAACCTTATTATGATTTATATGCAATTACAAGGTTAAATTCCTCATAATTATATTACTGAACATTGTTGTTGTTGTTGTTGTTCAGTCGCTAAGTCGTGTCCGACTCTTCGCGACCCCATGGACCACAGCACGCCAGGCCTCCCTGTCCTCCACTAGCTTCCTGAGTTCGCCCAATTTCATGTTCGTTGCTTTGGTGACACTATCTAACCATCTCATCCTCTGCCGCCCCCTTCTCCTTTTGCCTTCAATCTTTCCCAGCATGAGGGTCTTTTCTAAAGAGTCCTCTCTTCTCATGAGGTGGCCAAAGTATTTGAGCTTCAACTACAGTATTTCTCCTTCCAGGGAACTTCCTGGAGGATTGACCGATTGGATCTCCTTGCAGTCCAGGGGACTCTCAGGAGTCTTCTCCAACACCATAATTCAAAAGCATCTATTCTTCGGCGCTTTGCCTTTCTTATGGTCCAGCTCTCACAACCATACATTGCTACTGTACCATGACGTAAAAATTGTGAAGTTGGTCATGGGGGGCTGGGGACCAACATTTACTGGTGTTGTCTGCGAGACAAAACAGATTCCTGTTGCTATATCAAGAAAGGATATCTTCCCCAAGCTCCACACGGCGTGTGCGTGAATCCGCCACCCCTCCCCCGCCCACCACGGGGAAAGATCTTTATCAAGAAGGGTTTGTGAAGAGCTCCAAAAGGATCTTTCCAAGTTGGGGGAATGGGCAGCAAAATGGCAGATGCGTTTCAACGTAGACAAGTGTAAAGTGATGCACACTGGGGCAAAAAATTCAAAACTTCACCTATAGGCTAATGGGTTCTGAGCTGTCTGTGATGGATCAGGAAATAAATCTTGGAGTGCTGGTAGACAATTCGTGAAGGTGTCGACCCAGTGTGCGTCAGCAATTAAGAAGGCCAATTCCATGCTTGGGGTCATTAAAAAAGGGGTTGAGAATAAAACAGCCAATATTATCATGCCATTGTACAAATCAATGGTAAGGCCGCACCTGGAATATTGTGTCCAGTTCTGGTCGCCGCATCTCAAAAAGGACATAGTGGAGCTGGAAAAGGTGCAGAAGAGAGCAACAAAAATGATTACAAGGCTGGGGCACCTCCCTCATGAAGAAAGACTGCAGCGTTTGGGGCTCTTCAGTCTAGAAAAAAGGCGCCTGTGGGGGGACATGATTGAGACGTACAAAATTATGCACGGAAGGATTAGAGTCGATAAAGGGATGTTCTTTTCCCTCTCTCAAAACACCAGAACCAGGGGACATCCGCTAAAACTGGGGGTTGGGAGAGTTAAAACAGATAAAAGGAAATACTTTTTACCCAGCGGGTAGTTAATCTGTGGAACTATTTGCCACAGGAGGTGGTGATGGCATCTGGTCTAGATGCCTTTAAGAGGGGACTGGACGGATTTCTGTAAAAAAAAGTCCATTGTGGGCTATAGGCAATGATGGATTGTGTAACCTCCTTACATTAGTAGTAGGCTACTTCAGAGTGCCGGGTGCAAGGGAGTGGTAACAGGATGCAAGCGTCTTGTTGACTTATGCCTCCTTGGGGCACCTGGTGGGCCACTGTGAGATACAGGAAGCTGGACTAGATGGGCCTTTGGCCTGATCCAGCAGGGCTCTTATGTTCTTAAGGCCCAGACTGAGTTGCAAGTTATTATAGCTCCTTCCTCATAGACAGGATAGCAAATTCTGTTTTATTTACTTCATTTTTACCTCAGAATTTTACCTCAGAATGCCAGATGCAAGGGAGTGGCAACAGCAGCCAAACATCTTGTTGACTCATATGCTCTTTGAGGATTCTGGTGGGCCGCTGTGAGATAGGAAGCTGGACTAGATGGGCCCTTGGTCTGATCCAGCAGCGCTCTTCTTATGTTCTTATGTTTTTATGATATCTTAGGGGCATTGAAAAAAACACTATGCCTTTCTCTCTGATGGGCAAAGTGGCTGATGGGGAAAGTGGCTCTCTTTGAGTGAAAAAACGGCTGAAAGAGAAATGAATAACTTCAGGAAGTAGCTTTAGTTACACGCGAGTCTGTCAGATGTCATTTGGGCCTCAGAACTAATATCTGGTTCTAAACTGCATTGCTTTCTAATCTTGCAGTTAGACTCCATCCCGTTGACTCCAGACAGTCAGCAGCATTTCTTTCACATGTTAAAATTCGGGTTTATCGCCATTAGGGCTGAACCCATAAAGTAAAACAAATGAAATTCAATTGATATTGTAAGCATAACATCCATTTCAAAGAAGGTAAATAAAACTAGCTTTTGCTTTTTCATCTCTTCTACCTACAAGTAACTCCAATTTTTCACTCCTTTATCCAGTCACATGGTTTTTCATAAATCACAGCCCAACTAAAAATGTCACCTTTTTTCAGTTGCCATGACGTTTGAATGAGTTTTGGATATTTTTGGAGAAGCTGAATCCAAAAATAACATTAGTTTTCCCAAATTGGCTCTGAGATTAAATTATTATTTTACCTCAACACAACCTGAAGTTTCAACTTAGTCTGTCTTTTTACATCTCACTTCTGTTTTTCTGGATGTAATCATTAATCTTGGCTGCATTCTTTTTTCAGTGTCTACTACTAGAAGCCCTAGAGAGGTGTGGGAAGGGGTTAGGTTTCAGCAGACTTGGTCTTTTTTTAGCTAGTGGCATGCTCCCACACTAGCATTTTCAGTAGAGAGCTTGGAACTAGGAAAGATAGCCATGTCCATGCAAACCATAAAAATCAGGCTCCCTGATTATCAAAAGGTGGATTTTCAAACTGATTCTGAAATGTTGACAAGAAAATGTGCAATTAAAATTAATGTGTTCATTTGCCTATATTTAAATAAATGGTCCACTGGCATCTAAGTCATTTTTTTCTTTTCCTGAATTCATCAATTTCAATTCCAGCCAGGAAGGATGAATCCAGCACTACTGAAAAAGGGCAGATTACAAAAGGGACAATATGCAGGGCCCATAGAGCCTTCTTCCACCCCTGTGCTCTTGACATCGGGAATGGGGGAGGTAATGGGTGGTGAGAGCCTCCCCAGCCCCTTTCTGCTCTTCTTCTGCTGCCCATTCCTCTGATTGCTTGCCTGCTACTCGCATCCTGGAGTGGGGAGGGGGGCAACTCCAATTCCAGACCAGTTCTAAGGAAGGAAGAAGGAGCAGTCCCACGGCAATAGACAGATCAGTTTCCCTTTACTTCTGTTTTTAAATGAACCATGATAGAAGCACGATAGAAGTGTGCTGGAAATGTCACTTCCATCAATTCTCCTAGCTAAAAAAAAATGCAGTCCTTGCCTTTAACATTGTTTTGCAAATATATACACTTTACATAGCTTCTGTAGTTCTTATAGACAGGTGTAAACTCTGATGTGGCTTTGTAGAAAGCCACAAAACCAGCTTGATGATGTTGTGGGTATGAAAGAAACATATTCTGTCACAACAAGAAATGTGAGAATATCCTGAACTGGAACCAGCAGGAAAACAGATGAACTGTGCCACACAGCAAAGTTCCAGTGTTTACCTCATTGCTTGAAGTGTTAATCTGACTGCAGTGTTTACCTCATTTCCATTAGCAAATGTTGAATAAATGCTTGACTGAGTATTTCTGTAAATAAATCCATCCATATTACACTAGAATGTGATTTGAAAGTATTTTACTATCTCTTTTTAAAAAGTGGTTTATTTTGAGTCTCTCTTTTGTATGTTAGGGTTAATTGTAGGATTGAAGTTTAGAATAAAGACTGGCAGGATCTATGATCCTGAATTACTGAATTGATTAGTAATTAGTCCATGAATCAGGAACCCAGAGGTAGATGTGAAACCACCGGGGGATCTGGGCAGAGTTAAGAGTATAAAGGTTTGGGGAGTTGCCCATGTGTTTTTAACTGATTTTACGGATGCAATAAATGTATCATGTGAACCTTGTTGGTCTTTTAGTTTCTTGGAACCCACAATATAACACTGTCATCCAACATCAGGCACACAATATACATAATTTAGCCACAACTAAGCATTTTTGGCTGCAGTCCTATGCATGCTTTCCTGGAAGCAACTCCATCTGAATTTAATGGGCCTTACTTCTAGATAGACATGCCTAGGAGCACTAAGTTATTAGTAACTTGATTACAAATTAGAAACTCGTAAACTTAATCATTATGTTATTGATTGTAGTAGAAGTACTGACACCTCTTTTGAATTATGGTGTTGGAGAAGACTCTTGAGAGTCCCCTGGACTGCAAGGAGATCCAATCGATTAATCCTACAGGAAGTCAAGCCTGATTGCTCCCTGATAGGATAAATACTGAAACTGAAGCTCCAATACTTTGGCCATCTCCTGAGAAGAGAGGACTCTTTAGAAAAGACCCTCATGCTGGGAAAGGTTGAAGACAAAAGGAGAAGGGGGCGGCAGAGGATGAGATGGTTAGACAGTGTCACCGAAGCGATGAACATGAAATTGGGCGAACTCTGGAAGCTAGTGGAGGACAGGGAGGCCTGGTGTGCTGTGGTCCATGGGGTCACAAAGAGTCAGACACGACTTAGCGACTGAACAACAACAACAACAACAACAACAAAAAGCTATTTGTTTTTCCAAAACAAATATTTGTTTATTCCAAAAAGCTTTTAATTGTTGACAGGCTGGCTGGTTATTATAACCCACGGGGCTTGTTGTTTTTATATTGTTTTTAAATTTGTTTTTAAATGTGTTCTTAATTTTTGATTGTATTGTTTAATTCTGTTTTAATTGTTTTTAATTGTGAATTGTTATATTGTTTTTATATCTATATTGTAATGCCGCCTTGGGTGCCTTCGGGCACAATAAGGCGGGGTACAAATCTAATAATAAATAAATAAATAAAAACAACAACAACAACAACAACAACAACAACAACTGACACCTCAAATACTTACGTTGTGTAGAATGCCTTGACTGTCTTAAATTTATCCCAATGTACGTTCTTGCTTAAAGCTAAATGCTATTAAAGAATTAAGAGGTTTTAACTTGTGCGCAGTTAACATACATTTTTTAATTGTGATATCCTCAAATAAATACAAGGGTGTTATCCACACATTCGACATCCATGGATTTCATTATTTATGGGTGCCAGATTGGCACCACCTCACGCTCTAAACACTGTGCTCTAATAAGAAAGCTGCCTGGACCATTCAAAGGAAACTTCCAGTTTTTGATGAATACTAGAAGTCACTTTTAAATCACTCCTGGGTGTCTAAGGCAATGCATGGGGCCTCTTGAGGGCCTTAGAAAGCTCTCTGGATCTGATCAGATCACAGCTTCAATGGTGTTTGGAGGATGGGGGGCCAGATTTGAACATCCATGGTTTTCTTTATCCACTGGGGTTCCAGGAATGGAACCTCTACCGATGATCAGGGCCCACTGTACATTTGCCCTGATGGAAATTCTATGTCAAATCATCACATTTAATATTTGTTAATCTCACATTCTTAGATTTTGATAAAACTTCTCATAATTTAAGACCCTATATTGTTATTGAAGAAATGTATTTTTTTGAATTTTAAACTCAGAGAAATATCTTTAAGATAAATTTTCAAAATTTTATCAAAAATTGTGTGCAAGTGATAATTAATTAGCTGTACACCAGACATTTCAGATATAAAGCTGGGAGTAGTTTCTTTTAAAGCTCTTCTCATGAGCTTCCATATGGTATACAACACAATGGGTTTAATGATTTTTAAATGTTTTAAAATTCAATTTAAGTTTTAAAATCAATTTTTTCAAAAACAGCCATTTTTAAACTTTTGAAAGATCTCAAATAAGTTCATACTTAACTGTCTGAACTGTATAAAGTTCATTCATAACTGTATTCAGAAAACATTTTTTGGGATAATGATGAGATAATATGAAATGTAACATATCCATATGATCAAAAGAAAATAGAATTTTCAAGTTGAACTTATTTTTTTATCTACAACATAATGATAGTATAGTATATTATATGAATGTTGTTTCCATGTGTGTAACTTTTCTCAGTCCATTGTGATCCATTTACATTTAGGTGCTGTAACTCCAATGAATTGAAAACTGAAAACAATACAGCCTCTATATTACTATAGTAATATGGTAATAGTAATAATCTCTGGTGAGCTGACCTTCTTTTACAGACCAGAAATTTTGCTCTCCCCTAACAACCCTGAGCTTCTACTTCATCATCTCTTCATCATCACTAATGAAGTGATGAAGTGCTCTTGCAACAAAAAACTCATATTGAACATCAGATTAAATTGAAAAAGCTTCCTGTTTACATTTATATACTGGATAGATTCTGGATAGATTAAAAAAATGACAGTAGCAACAACAATCATCATCACTGGTAAGGTGACCCTGTCTTTCTGACTAGAAATTGGAGATTTGAGGTTACCTGTGAATCCCCCTTCTCAGTGGCTTCATGGCAGGGTCAGTCCTTGTCATATGGGAAACTCCTCCCTCTCAGGCAGGCATGTCAAGCTGAAAGCCTTCCTGAGGGGAGGGGCTCCCTGTGCATCCCAGATTAGAAAAGCCATGAAGGCCCCTACCCAGTCTGTATGGGCCTCTCTCCGCACTGTCCTGTGAAGATGTCTCTTCAGTTCTATATCAGGCTTGAAAATCTTCAGAACCTGGCGATGGCCAAGAGGACTGAAGTAAGAGCATTCTGGGCCCTATTTCAACTCATGGGGGCCTACTTTATCTTTGCCATGCTCTGCTCTTCATAATTAGAATGATTGATGACTCTTTGCTCTTACTATTTAGTCTTTTAAAAATATGCTTCAGGCGGTGAGGGTGGGTCAACTGACCAGGCCACGAAGTTCACTGAGAAGGGGAATTCACAGGTAAACTCAAATCTCGGTGATCTCAATTGTAAATCCGCTGTAAGATTAGGTTTAGGTTTAAGTAAGTTTTTAACCTTTAAGTTAGTTACAGGCAGTGATGTCATGTAGGGGATACGCGGGGGTACGCGAGTACCCGTTCCTAGGATTACGGCTGGCCCCGCCCATTCGCCTGCCCACTCGTCGACTCCGTCAGCGCTCCGCTCCACCCCCTGAAACGTTTGAATTTCCTGCACATTTGAGTTGCCTGGCAGCGAGCGGAGCAGAGCAAAGCAAAGCAATGGCAGCAGCAGCGTGAGCAGGTAGGCTGCCTGGGGCTCCCTCTCCCGAGAAGGCGCGGAAGTTCCTGGGGGGGGGTTGGAATTTGTCTCCAAAAGATTTTGGAATTGCTGAAATGAGCTGGTGGCTTTTTAAAACTTGCCTTGCCTTGCCTTCCCAAGCCAGGCCAGGCCTTGCCTTGCCTTGCCATTGAAAAATGAGCTGCTCAGGGGTTGCTCTCGAGTACTTTTGGAACATGATGCCAGGCCTCCTTAACATGTTCTGGGGGTGCTGTGGAATACTGTTCAAACTGTTGGGTCAGTTTAAAATCATCTGAGGCCTCAAAAAGGGCTTTTTTCATGTCACTTCCTGCCACGACCTCACTTCCGGCTTATGACATCACTTCCGGTGGGCGGGTCCCAACACGTGCCAATCAAAAGTGAGTACCTGCTCTTAAATCATTTAGATGACACCACTGGCTACAGGTAAAGGTAGCTATACTCTACTATAAAGTTAAGACTACACAAGTTTAAGTAAGAGCAAGATTTAGCTGTAAATTTAAAAGGAGAGCTAATCTAACCTGAGGAGGAGATTGAGAAAATCCACTAGTCAGGGCATTGAAGCCAGGTAGGGGAAATATATATAATTAAATAGGCACAAACAAACATAGTAAAGGCAGAAACTGGCAGGGAGCTGATTCTGAAGAGAATTACAGGTCAAGTACACATAGGTCTACTCTGAGGTCCTACTCAGAGTCTACCGGAGAGTAGGAACCTAAATAAAACAGATAAGAGGAGAAGGCTCAACAAAGGAGGGAAAGCACTGTTTAGTGTTTTGCACTGTAGTGTTTAGTCTCTTGT
The DNA here is from genome assembly GCA_029204185.1 of Lerista edwardsae. Classification (NCBI taxonomy): domain Eukaryota; kingdom Metazoa; phylum Chordata; class Lepidosauria; order Squamata; family Scincidae; genus Lerista; species Lerista edwardsae. The sequence continues at coordinate 2,098,182 of JAJKFI010011386.1, forward strand.
GCTTTAAACTAGAAACAAGATTTAAACTAGATTTTAAACTAGATTTAAACAGGAAATTAAACCAGAAACAAGATTCAACCTCAGTATTTAAGCTTCAGTGTGTAAAGGAGAATAATAAAGGCTCAGTGTGAAGCTTAACAGCCAGCCAGCTAGCCAGCAAGCTTAACTCAGCTAGCCTTTTCAGAAGCTGCTAAGTTCAGTTAATTCCATTAGCTGAATTTCATTAGCCTCTATTGACCTCCTGGCCTTGTAGCCCAGATGTGGACCAACGCTTTTCAATAGCCAGAACAGGAGGGGAGGTGCTAGGACATAGTATATAGCAGCACCTTCTAGCGAGTGCCTCAGGAGCAGCGGGTGCTGTCTAGCAATGACTTGCATCATCTGCAACAAAGTGCTTGGTGAGACAGGCAAGATTAGCATCTGGGTGAGTTAAACAGCAGGGCGAGGAAGCCAGGGCCCCAGACTCTTTAAGAACTTTAGAACAGTAAAAACAAACATTGCTATGCAGCCAGCCAGCCAGCCAGCCAGCAGTTAGGTGGGGGGCTATCCAGTGTTTTGCACAAAGTAACCAGACTGCTGTCGCATAACATGAAAAAGGTGGCAGAACAGCTTTTAAATTAACCCCTAGGGAAAGCCGACAGGAGCCAAGCAGTGTCCAGTTTTGAACTCATCCCTATGGGAGGAAGAAGGTGTAGGAGAACCACAGAGTAATGGCAGAATAGGAAATGGAACTGAAAACATGAGTGTAAGTGACAGTTGATCCAGTAGAAAGAGAGGTGGGGAAAATGGATCAAATAAGAGTCCCTTCTTAACAAATTCTGTATATAGGTGTTATTATGAAAATGCCCGAAGTCTCTGAGCAAAGATGGGGGAACTGGAATGTTTGGTGGCTAGGGAAAACATTGATATAGTAGGCATAACGGAAACCTGGTGGAATGCACAGAACCAGTGGAATACTGCAATCCCAGGCCATAAACTCTATAGGAGGGACAGGGAAGGGCGTGTTGGCGGAGGGGTGGCCATCTATATCAAAGAAGGGATAGCATCCAACAGAGTAGAAACTGAAGGTGGGTGGGCATGACTGTGGGTTAAACTACCAGGCCAAAAGAGCGATGTAATAGTTTGTGTGTGGGTTGTCAAGGTTTGTGCAATCAAAAACTTGAATGGGACCTTGAAATGAAGAAACAAATCGGGGGGGGGGGTGACCAAGAGAGACAGGGTTGTAATCATGGGGGACTTCAATTAGCCTCATATCTACTGGGTCAACTGGTGCTCTGGTCAAGAAAGAGAGACAGGATTCCTTGACATGCTAAATGACTGTGTCTTAGAGCCCACCAGAAGACAGGTGATTCTGGATTTAATATTGACCTAGTTAGGGATGTAAGTGTTACTGAGCCATTGGGGAACAGTGACCATGCTGTGATTGTTTTGCCATGCATGTCCAAGAAAGAGTGCAGCACAAATCTGACACAAAAACTCTTGACTTCTGAAGGGCAGATTTCCCTTAAGACTATTTAGAAAGAAATTGAAAGGGATGGTAAAAAGAGTACAGTCTCTCCAGGCTGCATGGAGACTGTTTAAAATAACAGTAGTAGAAGTCCAGCGGAAGTGTATATCGCAAAGAAAGAAGGGCTTGACAAGGTCCAGGAGGGTGCCTGCATGGCTGGCAAAGTTAGAGAAGCTGTAAAGAGCAAGGAAGCTTCTTTCCATAAATGGAAGTCTTGCCCCAGTAAGGAGAATAAAAAAGAACATCAATTCTGGCAAAAGACAAGTAAGAAGGTGATACGGGAGGCCAAGAAAGTGTTTGAGGAACGAATGGCTAGCAACATAAAGGGGAATAATAAAAGCTTCTTCAAATATGTTAGAAGCAGGAAACCTGCCAGAGAGGCGGTCAGCCCACTGAATGGTGAGCGAGGGAGATAAAAGGGGACCTGGAAATTGCAGAGAATTTAAATGAATTCTTCGCATCCATCTTCACGGCAGAAGAACTTGGGCAGATACCACTGCCCAACAGCATCTCCTAACTAAGGAATTAAGTCAGATTGAGGTTAATAAAGAATACGTTTTAGACTTAATCGGTAAATTAATTATCAATAAAGCACCAGGCCCTGATGGCATCCACCTAAGAGTTATTAAGGAACTAAAGAATGAAGTTGCCAACTTCTCCCTTAAAACAGCCAGAGGATTGGAGGATAGCCAATGTCATGCCAATCTTTAAAAAAGGGAGAAGGGGGGACCCTGGAAACTACAAGCCGGTCAGCCTAACGTCTGTTCCGGGTAAGATGGTGGAAAGCCTAATCAAAGATAAAATTCTAAAACACGTAGAGGAACAAGTACTGCTGAAGGAAAGTCAGCATGGCTTCTGTAAGGGTAAGTCTTGCCTCACAAACATTTTGGAATTCCTTGAAAAGCTCAATAGGCACGTGGATGGGGGCAAACACATGGATATTATATATCTGGATCTGAAAATCCATGCACTAGACATGGTCCCTCACCATGGGGCAATGTAGCAGGGAGGACTTAGAGGGCAAATTTAAGCTACTAGGGAAGAAGCTGACTCCAAAGGAGTTATTGAAAGTGCTACCTGTTGCATGTGCAGGGCCAGTTTGGCAGGCAGAGCTCAGGGTTCTCAATGTGTGGATGGGATGGTGGTGTTAGGAACACAAGTTTAAATTCTTGAGGTACTAGGGAACATTTTTTGACAAGGCAGACTTGTATTAGAGGGATGGGCTTCATGTTTAAGACGGACAAGCAATGGAACTAGGCTGCAGGCGCATAACATTAAAAAGATGGCAGTTTTTAATCTGACCCCTGGGGGAAAGTCAACAAGAGCTGAATGGCATCCTTTTTGGTACTCCTCATCCATATGAAATTAAGGTGGGGAAATTGGAGAACAGCAGAATAGGAATTAGGAATAGAAGCATAGAGATGAGACAGCAGGTCCTGTAGAATGAGTTGTGGAGATAAAGGATAATATAAAATGTTCTTCTTCTTGGGGGATCTTATATGAATTGTTTTTATGCAGATGATCATCGTTTCCAAGTGAAGATGGAGAAGGGGAATTTTTGGTGGTAGGGAAAACATTAGTATATAGTGATATGATTGATATATACAGAATTATTCAGAGGATATATAGAGCAGATAGAGGGATGTTCTTTCTCCCTCTTGGAAACACCAGATCCAGGAGATATCACAAAATCTGAGTTTTGGGCAAGTTAAAACATATAACAGAAAATACTTTTTTACACAGCAGGTAATTAATCTGTGGCACTTCTTGCCACAGTCATTCCCATTTCATGCTACCAGTGCCAAAATGGACACTTACAACAGAACATAAGCAAAAGTTACTATAAAAGTTCTATAGTTACTATAGAAATGAGATGTTGGAGGAAAGCTGTTGGAGTGACCAGAAGGGACAAAATCAGGAAGAAGATTGTAAGGGAAAGAATACGAATTCTAAACTATATACAAAGACAGCAAATAAAGTGATTTGCTCACCTGGAGAGAATGTCTTGGGACTCTATGCCTTATAAGGCACATATAAAGAGAGGAGAAGGGCAAAGCACATGAGGTAGACCCAGTAGGCAGTGAAGAGATGACATCAAAACATATCTCTCTCTCTCTCTCTCTCTCTCTCTCTCTCTCTCTCTCTCTCTCTCTCTCTCTCTCACACACACACACACACACACACACACACACACACACCCCAAATCACTCTTCAGCTATTGCCTGAGATTCCTTCCATCTATTTACCTGCTTCTTTCTGCTGGGAACCACTTTTTGACCTGCTGCACTGTGAGGATAAACCATTCTGGTTTAGAGACAGTCATTCCACTGCACCTCACAGGTCCAGGCTGCCTCCATTCCTAATAGTGATTGCCCCCTTGCGGACAGGTATGAAGCGATTGGAACAAATGAGGCCATACAGCCCATTCTGCCTATTTCTGTAGGGACACATGTGGCTGGACTGAGGTCCACAGCCCATTGGGCTTAAATCCTATTCATGTGACATGGGCAGCAGATGGGGGAGTTCAGGAGGGCTGGTGATTCTATATTTCTAAGCTATTTGGCACCTAAAGAAGCATCTTGGAGGGACCATGCAACATTTATGCAGATTTCAGGCAAACTGACTGTAACAAATGTAACCCCACACTACACTTTGGACATGGCTCTTAACTCTTAAATTCCTTTTTTATGGTGGGAGGGGCTGATCTGATTACATGGCTTCCTACACAAGTGAGGAGTGTTTGTCAAGAGAACAAATAGATCCAGATTGAGGGCAGACATATTTAGATGAGACATACAGAGCATATAGGAACAAAAAAAAATCCACATTTCACTCATATGCTTTCTGGTGAGTTCTATGCACTATCTATTATGATGAGAGTTGGATGGCTTTAGTGTTTTTATTTTTTATAGGTAGCAAGATGCTTTTTTCAGGGAGAACTGAAGTATCTGCAGGAACTGCCATAATCACTCTGCTCATCCACAAGGGTGCATGTGCCTCTCCTTTCAGATCAGGCTGCTTGTAGCGCAGATTATTCAAGATTTTACAGATTTTTTAAAAAAATCTACTTTATAGTCAAGATACAAAAGGGATGTATTGCTACAATCTACCTAAAAAAGTTTGGATAGTTTTTTTCTTGTAGTAGATAGGAGTTAGAGTAGTTGGGAGTTTTATGGGGAAAATGGGAAAGTAATGAAAAGTTACTCCAAGGTTCCCTTCCCATTGCATGCTGGTGCCAAGCTAGTTTTTGTGAGCATCTTTGGGCTTCAAGCCATTCATATCAAACAGATTGTGTGTGCTATGGAGAGACCTTCCTAGCATGCACCAGTGGAACCCTGACACTGGTTTTGGTGAACCTTGCTTGTGAAGAACTTCTTGCTGCTTCTTTGATATTTGTGGGCAATTCTGGCCCTTCACCTAAGGATGGAAAGAAACTTGAGGCCTGGAAGGAGTGTAAGCTATTCTTGGCAGAAAGACTGTATCTAAAGCTGCTCCAGGGGGTAGTGCCTTTTGGAACTCCTCTCTGTGTTAGCCAGTGATGCCTGTATGCCAAATCATGACTGTACTGGTGTTCCCGCAGGAGCTGTTCCTGTTGTTCATGAAGCTGGTACATGAAGGCTTTCAGACCTTGGGCTCTTTGGATGAGGTTCAGCAGCTCGCTGCGCAGCTGGCAGTTCTCAGCTTTTATCTGCTTGGTGTGCTGAATGAGACTGCTCACTGCTTCCTTCTCAGCCTTCTTGGCCAGTGCTTGAACTTTCTCCTGAGACTCCAACTCATATTCAGTCTTCTGTTGTATGAACCGACTCTTGACTTTGTGCATACGTTCTGAGTGCTGAATTTTCATTGCCAGTAGTTTCTTCTCCAGCTCCCGGATACAGGTCAGTTGCTCTAATTGCAATTCCTTGACAGGTTGCAGCTCTTTAAGTTCTTTTTTCATAAGGGAAAACTTAGTTTCCAACTCTATCAGTTGACATCTCACCTCCTTCTCTCTGTCCATGTACTGTGAGATCAGCTGCTCCTTCTGCTTTCGGACTTGTGCTAGATCCGAACAGTTCTGGTCATTCAAGGTTGTAGTGGCATTCTGACATCGAAGGGTGCACTTGGCTAAAAAGTCAAGGTAAGCCTTACTATTCTCTCTGATCTGTTTGGCTTCTTTGTTCAGGAACTCATTTTTCTCCTGGAAGTGCTCCATTCGTTGCATGTAGGAGTTGATGTGCTCTGTCAGGATGGCATGTTCCTTCTGTAGGTACTGCTCCTGCTCATTGACAAGTGGTCCAATGCTGGGTTGGCCTTTGGTTGGCCCTTTCTTATCTTTTGCCTTGACTTTCTTTGGTGCCATGTAGTGCCAACTGATGATCTTTTAAGCGCTAACAAACTGAAAAAAAGAATACAAGATGACATATAGTGGCTGTGTCTTGTATAGTGCCATGCATGGATTTTCTTAAGATGATGTAGGATGTTGTCCAAACCACTAAACAATATGGCCCTCAGTGAGGGGCAGCAGTAAAGGGAGATGGCAGTAATAATGGTGAATACAATTTATATCAGGACAATCAATTTGGGATCAACACCTTCTGTATGAGCTGGTAGATCATGCCATGGCAGGTGCTGGCCATAACTTGAAATAAAGTGACATGAGGAATTAGGTATAATTCCTAATTAAGTATAATGTGTTATGCAAATGATGTTAAATAGCAGTATGTTCATCATCATCAAACAATATTTATACACCACTTTTCAACACAAAGTTCACAAAGTGGTTTACAGGCAAATAAGAATAATAAAATTAAATGGTTCCCTGTCCCAAAAGGGCTCACAATCTGAAAAATGCAGAACACCCCCAGCAACAGCCACTAGAAAGACCCTGCGCAGGAGTGAAGAGGGACAATTACCCTCCCTTGCTAAATATAAGAAGAGCACTACTTGAAAAAGTGCCTCTTGCTGTTCATTGATTTTTTAATGAAAATATTTTAGGATTTGGGAAGCTTGTAAAACATTATTTTTGGTTTAGCCCCAAAATGGAGAATTACTGCTTTTTCTTACTCAATGGCTTTTCATAGTAGTTTATATTCTTCTACTGATGGTGCATTATTAAAGCTCCTAAATTCAGAAGTCACATCTAAAAAACAGCCAAACCCATTTTTCTGAATTTTTTTTGACTGTGGAAAGAGGAGAGAACTCAGAATGCCAAACCTAGGGGAGTGGCCACAGGATGCAGGTGTGTTGTTGTCTCGTGTGCTCCCTGAGGCACCTGATGGGCTGCTGTGAGATGCAGGAAGCTGGACTAGATGGACCTCCTTTGGCCTGATCCAGCAGGGCTCTTCTTATGTTCTTATAAGAGGTTAAACTTTTTCCTGCACTTTTTCAGGGTGTTAGGGTCACCTTTTTTTTCTCCTAAAGAGGCAAAGACCTTTTTTTTTTTTTTTTTAAATTGAGGCACTGGAATTGTTTGCAGGACTTTGATTGAAGCCCTTTGATTGAAACCATTTTGACTGAAACCATTTAGTAACTATCTATAATCAGATGTTGAACAAAACATTTGATTTCTGCACCACTTGAATAGTAGTCAAAATTTGTAAAGTGAGAAATATGCATAACCATAAACTTTCCATAAACTTTTCTCTTTGGGGCAGGTTATCAGAGATAAAGTTTCATGCATTAGATCATGTAATCTTTATAGACACAAGCAAAGGGCCAGATTTGTAAGTTCAGTCTAATCTTGGGAAAACTGTACTACCAACCAAAGAACATTGTTTGTAACTGTATAAAAATAACCCACTGAAAGGGAGGTATTCAATCGAACCATCAATCAAACAAACAGTATTTATATACCGCTTTTCAACACAAAGTTCACATTGCAGTTTACAGGAAATAATAGTAATAAAGTTAAATGACACCATGTCCCAAAAGGGCTCACGATATTGAAAAATTCAGAATACCACCAGCAACAGTCACTAGAAAAGTGCAGAAAAACTGCGCAGGGGTGAAGAGGGACAATTACTTTCCCCCTGCTAAATATTAGAGGAACGCCCCTTCCATACCAGCTTTTTACTTGAGCTTTTATATTTCCATTATACCTATTTGCCAGTGGTGCCGACTTTCCCTTGAACTCGTAGATGCCCATGGCCACGCCCCTGATGTTGACATGGCCATGCCCCCTGTCATCTCCTGAGCCCAGGACATGCTATTACAACCAAAATTGCGTGCCTGGCTTGAGGAAGGGGGCTGCCAGCTTGACAGCCACCTCCCTTGAGACCGGGATGCACAATCGTGGCCACAATTGTGTGTCGCGGTCTTGGGAGGGGGTTTGCCAGCTTGACAGCCGTGTCTCCCAAGCCCAGGACGCACTACCGCAGCCGCAATCGCGCATCCTGGTCTTAGGGGAGGCGACTGTCAAGCTGGCAGACCTCCTCCCTAGCCTGGTACACATTACCGTGGCCGCGATCGTGCATCCCGGGCTCAGGAGGCGGTCTGCCTGGTTGACAGCCACAGCTCCCGAGACTAGGACGTGCTACCACGATCACGATCGTGTGTCCCAGTCTCAGGAGGGGGTCTGCTGGCTTGACAGCCACCTCTCCCAACACTGCAATGCGCAATCGCAGATGTGTTGCACACCACAGCCTCAGAAAGGGGTCTGCCAGGCCGACAGCTGCCTCTCCCGAAACCAGCGTGCGTGATTGCCGAGGCAATCGTGTGTCCGGTTTCAGGAGAGGGTGCTCATGTCATTGATTGCCATGGGTGCTGGCTGCCGTGGGTGGTGGCGTTCCCGTGGGGGCTTTGCCCCCACAGGAAAACCCCGTATACGCAGAAAGCCCCGCAGCCCCCCCCCAGTTGGCGCCCATGCTATTTACATACTACTGAAATTAGGGGTGGTTGGTGCTTTGCTTTACTGAAGAATTATGCCCCTAGCTTCTGAGTAGTTGTTTTGAAGGTAATGAGCTGGCCTGCAAGCCTGGTTTTGCAAGCCTGCAAAACACCTCAGCTATTGTTCTAGTGGCTAGCTCAAATGGATGACTCTTAAGAACAAAAGAAAAAAAGAAGAGCCCTGATGGATCAGGCCAAAGGCCCATCTAGTCCAGCTTCCTGTATCTCACAGCGGCCCACCAGGTGCCCCAGGGAGGCATGAGACAACAAGACACTTGCATCCTGTTGCCACTCCCTTGCACCTGGTACTCTGAAGTAGCCTACTACTAATGTAAGGAGGCTACAACCCATCATTGCCTATAGCCCACAATGGACTTTTCTTCCAGAAATCCATCCAATCCCCTCTCAAAGGCATCTGCACCAGAAGCCATCACCACCTCCTATGGCAAAGAGTTCCACACATTAACTACCTGCTGGGTAAAAAAGTACTTGCTTTTATCTGTTTTAACTCTCCCAACCCTAAGGTTTAGTGGATACCCCCTGGTTCTGGTGTTTTGAGAGAGGGAAAAAAATTCCCTCTATCGACTCTAATCCTTCCGTGCATAATTTTGTATGTCTCAATCATGTCCCCCCTCAGGTGCCTTTTTCCTAGGCTGAAGAGCCCAAAACACTGCAGTCTTTCTTCATAAGGGAGGTGCCCCAGCCCCGTAATCATTTTTGTCGCTCTCTTCTGCACCTTTTCCAGCTCCGCTATGTCCTTTTTGAGGTGCGGCGACCAGAACTGCACACAATACTCCAGGTGCGGCCTTACCATCGATTTGTACAATGGCATGATAATATTGGCTGTTTTATTCTCAAGCCCTTTTTTAATGACCCCAAGCATGGAATTGGCCTTCTTAATTGCTGCCACACACTGGGTCGATACCTTCATTGAATTGTCCACCAGCACCCCAAGATCTCTCTCCTGAGCTGTCACAGACAGCTCAGAACCCATTAGCCTATAGGTGAAGTTTTGGTTTTTGGCCCCAATGTGCATCACTTTACACTTGTCTATGTTGAAACGCATCTGCCATTTGGCTGTCCATTCCCCCAACTTGGAGAGATCCTTCTGAAGCTCTTCACAATCCTTTCTGGTTTTTACCACCCGGAAAAGTTTAGTGTCATCTGCAAACTTGGCCACCTCGCTGCTTATCCCTGTCTCCAGGTCATTTATGAATAAGTTGAAAAGCATGGGCCCCAAGACAGATCCCTGGGGCACTCCACTTTTCACCTCTCTCCATTGTGAAAATTGCCCATTGACCCCCACTCTCTGTTTCCTGGCCCTCAACCAATTCTGGATCCATAAGAGGACCTGCCCTCTTATTCCTAGACTGTGAAGTTTCTTCAGCAGCCTTTGGTGGGGGACTGTCAAACACCTTCTGAAAATCCAGGTAGATGATATCCACAGGTTCACCCACATCCACGTGCCTGTTGATCTTTTCAAAGAATTCCAAAAGGTTTGTGAGGCAAGACTTACCCTTACAGAAGCCACACTGACTTTCCTTTAGCAGTATTTATTCCTCTACGTGTTTTAGGATTTGATCTTTGATGAGGCTTTCCACCATCTTACCCAGAATCAACATTAGGCTGACCGGCCTGTAATTTCCAGGGTCCCCCTTTCTCCCTTTTTTAAAGATTGGCATGACATTGGCTATCCTCCAATCCTCTGGCACCATGGCGATTTGAAGGGACAAGTTGCATACTCTAGTTGAGAGGTCAGCAACTTCGTTCTTTAGTTCCTTAATAACTCTTGGGTGTATACCATCTGGGTCTGGTGACTTATTTATATGTAGTTTATCAATTTGATCTAAAACATCTTCTTTATTAACCATTATCTGCTTTAATTCCTTAGTTAGGAAGGGCTGTTCGGGCTGTGGTATCTGCCCAAGTTCTTCTGCCGTGAAGACGGATGCAAAGAATTCATTTAATTTCTCTGCAATCTCCAAGTCCCCTTTAATCTCATCTTTCCCTCACCATCCAACGGGCCAACCGCCTCTCTGGCAGGTTTCCTGCTTCTAACATATTTGAAGAAGCTTTTATTATTCCCTTTTATGTTGCTAGCCATGCATTCCTCAAACGCTTTCTTGGCCTCCCGTATCACCTTCTTACTTGTCTTTTGCCAGAGTTTATGTTCTTTTTTATTCTCCTCACTGGGGCAAGACTTCCATTTACGGAAGGAAGCTTCTTTGCTCTTTACAGCTTCTCTAACTTTGCCAGCCATGCAGGCACCCTCCTGGACCTTGTCGAGCCCTTCTTTCTTTGCCGTATACACTTCCACTGGGCCTCTACTACTGTTATTTTATACAGCCTCCGTGAGCCTGGAGGGATTGGACTCTTTTTACCTTCCCTTTCAATTTCTTTCTAACTAGCCTCCTCATCTGAGGGAAATCTGCCCTTCAAAAGTCAAGGGTTCTTGTGTCAGATTTGCTCTGCACTCTTTCCTGGACATGCATGGCAAAACCAATAGCAGCATGGTCACTGTTCCCCAATGGCTCAGTAACACTTACAATCCCTAACTAGGTCCCAAGTATCACTCAATATTAAATCCAGAGTTGTCTGTCCTCTGGTTGGCTCCACGACTAGCTGCTCTAAGGCACAGTCAAGGAATTCCATTTAGCACGTCAAGGAATCCGGTCTCTCTTTCTTGACCAGAGCAGCAGTTGACCCAGTCGATATGAGGATAATTGAAGTCCCCCATGATTACAATCCTGTCTCTCTTGGTCACTGCCCTGATTTGTTTCCTCATTTCAAGATCACCTTCAAGTTTTTGATCGGGAGGACAGTAGCACACCCCCAATATTACATTGCTCTTATGGCCTGGTAGTTTAACCCACAGTGACTCTGTGGTGGAGTCCGGCCCATCTTCAGTTTCTACTCTGCTGGATTCTATCCCTTCTTTGATATAGATGGCCACCCCTCCGCCAACACGCCCTTCCCTGTCCCTCCTATAGAGTTTATAGCCTGGGATGGCAGTATCCCACTGGTTCTCTGTATTCCACCAGGTTTCCGTTATGCCTACTATATCAATCTTTTCCCTAGCCACCAAACATTCCAGTTCTCCTATCTTTGCTCGGACACTTCGGGCATTTGCATAACAATACCTATATACGGGGTTCTCTAAGGAGGGACTGTTTTTTGATCCCTTTCCCCCTCCTCTCTTTTTACTGGACAAACTGTTAGTGACACTCAGGTTTGAAGTTCTATTTCCTACTCCTCCATTACTCTGTGGTACTCCTCCACCCTCCTCTTCCCGTAGGGATGAGGAGTTCTGAACCGGATGCCACTCAGCTCCTGTCGGCTTTCCCCAGGGATCAGTTTAAAAGCTGCTCTGCCACCTTTTTAATATTAAGCGCCAGCAGCCTGGTTCCATTTTGGTTCAAGTGAAGCCTGTCCCTCTTGTACAGGCCTGGCTTGTCTCAGAATGTCCCCCAGTGCCTAATGAATCTAAACCCTTTGTCCGACACCACCGTCTCATCTACGAATTGAGACCCCTGAGTTCTGCTTGCCTAGCTGGCCGTGCACATGGAACATGTAGCACTTCTGAGAACACTACCTTGGGGGACCTGGCCTTCAGTGTCCTACCTAGCAACCTAAATTTGGCTTCCAGGACCTCCTGGCTACATTTGCCCACATCGTTGGTGCCACCATGCACCACGACTGCTACCTCCTCCCCAGCACTCCTTACCAGCCTATCTAGTCGAGACATGATGTCCACAACCTTCACACCAGGCAGGCAAGTCACCATGCAGTCCTCACATCTGTCACAGACCCCCCTCTCTATATTCCTAACTATAGAATCGCCCACGACAAGGAGACCACAACACCCCTCCCTCCGAGGAGCATCCTTAGTGCAACTGGATGCGGGCTCGTCCCTGAAAGAAGGGCCCCCCACTGGGGGATTGATTCCCTCTGTTCCAGGCTGACGTCCTCCAGCCCTGAGACTCCTTTCCCCAGCAGCTGAGGAGCTGCCCATTGAGGGTCGGATGAACCCTGCAAGTATCCAGATGTCTCACCATGTACCCTCGCTGCCTGCCTCTGCTTCTCCAGGTCCGCAACCAAAGCCTCTAGGGAGCAGATGTGTTCCCTGAGTGCCTGGAGCTCCTTGCACCAAGGACACACCAACGACTTATGTCCCTGAGGCATATAGTCATACATGTGGCATTCTGTGCAAAACACTGGATAGCCCCCGCCTAACTGCTGGCTGTCTGGCTCCATTTCTGTGTTTATTTAGGGATGAGCTGCCCTGCTTCTCAGAGAGAAGCCTCTTTTTTCTCTATGATGTTCAAAGGTTTATTGCAAGGTATTGTAAATGCTAGGTTTGTATGCTCAGTAAAAAAAGTTTGTTTCTTTAAGATTGCTTGGGTGTCACAAGCTTCTATGAGTACAGTAGGCACATCAGCTCTGCTAATATTATATATTATATATTATATATTATATATATTCAGGTTTTGTTTCAGGCATATGGAATTTTTTTCTGCAGGCATTTATCTCATTTTAGATATCCCCTGAAAATGTTGCATAAACACAACTTTGGGAATGGTGTAGTAATGCACCCCTAGTAGAAGATGAGGTCAGCAAAGTGGGAATCTTGAAGCAACAAAATATGGCACTGTGGGTACATGGTGAGTACAGGGGATGAGGGAGGCAGTGGAAGCTGGTTGCATTTAGTCAGCCAGAGGTAAAACTCTGTAGGTATCTTTTGATTTTTTCTTTTTGAGTTACTCTAAACCAACCTTTTTTGGCCATGCCCCACCTCAGCATCTCTAAAATCCTGATGCCCCGGGGCAGGGCCAAGATGGCCACCAGGCAAGTCGCAATTATCCTTAGTGGAGAAATTGTGGCTCAAGCTGTGTTCTGTTCCAGACCCTTCTTTGAGAGGGGAATGGCTTCGGACATCAGGAGGTGTGTCTGAAGGTTGGCAGCTTCGCTTGACCGACTCCTGGAATTCAGCCGATCTGGGGGGAGGGAAAGCTTGCCATGTAACAACAGGACAACAGAAACCTGCGTCTTGTGAGCGCAGGGCCTATGGCCGTTAGACCACGGAGGTAACATCAGGATTGAATGCTGAATGTCTACAGCGGGAAGGAATCTTATTCTCTGCTAGCCCCCAGCAGAAAGAAGATAGGCAGGAGGAAAAGCAGAGGAAGAATACTGAAATGGTAACTCATTTAAGTGATTGAAGATAATTAAAGATATAATTTGCACCTCGTAAAGAAGATGGCCGCTGACAGGCTTTAGAACTACCAATTTATGCTAATTGAGATGTATGTTACATGCATCATACTAACTGAGGAGCGTGCTACATGTCTAAACAATGCTATTTATAATAAATTTCATAAGCGGGATGAAATAAGAAGAAGAAGGAAAAAACTATTCATTCTGAACAGAAGATGGTGATATCAGGACTCTCTAAGAAAGATTTACAACTTGAGCTGTAAAGTTTTACAACCAGATTATCCAAGCAATTTGATGGATTGTAAGATTAAAGCAATCCCCTGCTCGGCAATTTAAGAGGTGTTGAACTGAAGAGGAGCTGAATTCTACCCCGTCTACTGAAGGTTTTATAGGACTGGCAAAGATAAGAAGATGGAACGAAGATTTGAGAGACATTTGATGCAGCTTGCAGTTTTTCTGTGGGAGAGGAAAGCAGCCGGCCGCCCCCTCTTAGTGAGAGAAAGGGGGACAAGATTTAACCGGACAACTCTTCGCTCTGGTTCTAAGTAAATTGTGAAAGTTTTACTATAAAATATCGCTGATGGGAAAGCTTGGATGGATTGGGAATTTGATTGTGTTAATATTTAGAGGATTGTGCTGGTAGTAAAGCTATAGTCATGTTAGAAGAATGCAGTCAAAATGGCATTTGCAGGACAGGGAATAGCCGAACAAAGAAGGGCGTCTCCATCTATTTTAAGCCTGTGATAGAGAGTGTGAGAAGAGCTGGTATACAGGGATTATAGGGATTTAATTATAATAGAATAATGGAAGTTTTAAGGATGATTATGGTTGTAAGATGAAGAAAATATGTTTGAATAATGGAAGATATAGAATTGTTAGCTATGCACTAATTTTAGTGGAGTACACAATATATAACAATTAATGTTATAGGCTTTTATATACTATTGCTTTGCTTTCTTGGTTTTCTTCCTCTTTACTTTTTTATTATTAGGATGGATAGTACTCCCTATAAATGTTAGTCTTTGGTGTAATTATATAAAGTGGAAAGATAAATTGATGTAATAAGCGTAAAACTTTTGAAGATATAAGAGAATATAGACACCAACGATGGGCATAAATGCTATAGAATAAAACTATAATTAGCTTAGAATTGCAAAGATTTAGAAAATATTTATCTAAATATGCACTTAGAGATTATATATAGACATGGTTGTAACCCCCCAATCCACCTTGTGTATTTTCCCTTGTTTTCCCTACAACCTTAGGTAATTCCTTTCCATTCCCCATAACTGAAAGAGAATTTAAAAACTTATTGCAAAAAAAAAAAATCCTGATGCCCCCATAATTCTTATTATTCAAAAAGTGAACTCCTATTCACATGGTATTCACATGGAGGAAGCCTAAAAGGAAGCCTAGAAGAGAGCGACGAAAATGATTACGGGGCTGGGGCACCTCCCTTATGAAGAAAGACTGCAGCGTTTGGGGCTCTTCAGTCTAGAAAAAAGGCGCCTGAGGGGGGACATGATTGAGACATACAAAATTATGCACGGAAGGGATAGAGTCGATGGAGGGATGTTCTTTTCCCTCTCTCAAAACACTAGAACCAGGGGGCATCCGCTAAAACTGAGGATTGGAAGAGTTAAAACAGAGAAAAGGAAGTACTTTTTTACCCAGCGGGTAGTTAATCTGTGGAACTCTTTGCCACAGGAGGTGGTGAGGGCATCTGGTCTGGATGCCTTTAAGAGGGGATTGGATGGATTTCTGGAAGAAAAGTCCATCGTGGGCTATAGGCAATGATGGATTGTGCAGCCTCCTTACATTGGTGGTGGCCTACTTCAGAGTACCGGGTGCGAGGGAGTGGCAACAGGATGCAAGCATCTTGTAGTCTCGTGCCTCCCTGGGGCACCTGGTGGGCCGCTGTGAGATACAGGAAGCTGGACTAGATGGGCCTTTGGCCTGATCCAGCAGGGCTCTTCTTATGTTCTTATGAGACAGTTCAAGGTTGCCTAGAGGATAAGGGTGGGTCTTATTTTGTAAAAAGTAATTTCACCAGGATTTTGGATCACTCAAAAATGCAGGTGGATCAGGTGTGAATCTGGCATTTTCTCCTGACCGGCATGTGTCAGCCAGAGAATGGGCAAAAATATAGGAGCTGCTGAGTGGTTGAGTTGTCAGTGCTTGATCCAGAAGCTTTTGAGTAGAAAGAAATGAAGATATGGCAAGGGGTTTGCTGGGAGAAGAGCATGAAATGACACAAAAGCTTCTACAGTGGGGCGAGGGAATCTGTTTTAGAATGTACGTAAGAGCAGATATTTAACATGGATGCTACTGCAGCCGTAACTCAGTACACTCTATGTTCCAATAAAGACATGGTCATTCCTCTTCTACATAGTCCTACTAGTATCTGCAAAATGGATGGAACTGCAGGGCAGAGACAAAACATGGTTCCAAGATCACATAAGATAGAACTGACACAGAACCACCCATGTTCATGTTTACAATTGCATGAGGATTCATACATGGAGGCATCACCAGATGGCATGTAAAGGACAAGGTGGGTCCCCTTGGTGGCCTCTAAGGGCAAAGGGAAGTACAGTTGCTTCCTGAGTGCAGAGCTCTGAGGAATGTTCCTGATTGCGTTTCTGTGGAAACAAAAGACCAGCAGTCCCTGGATTTAAGATATTCTTCCTGAACTTTTAGATTATCAGGGAATACCATCCTTGCATATACCCATTATCAGAAGTGCGGAGAGCAGAATTTGCTGATGTACATATAAAGCCCTCTGCCTGACTCCCCAAGTTATTTATTTATCTATCAGAGCAGGAAGCCTGCCACATGCTCAGGTTTGTATGCTGGGTTCATTGAAATGGCTCCATGGAACACCAAGAAAATGAGATGCTCCTGGGCCACTGCTAGTTGATCTTGCCATCTGGCGCAACTATGTGAGCATAACAAAGAGAGCCTGGCTACAGCATCAAGAATCCTTGGGAACTGCCTCTCACCGCCACATCATGTGTCTAGTGGGTATGAGTTTGGCCCTAATGAGAGAAATGTAAGCAAACAGGTGTAGCAGCAGCATTCCAGGACTCCACATTGTGTCATGTGCTTATATACTTTGACATGGAAATGTACTAGTGAGACAGGCCTAACTGGCTGCCTCTTGCATCTATGAAGGGATTCTAGATGAACAGAAGTTCCTGAAGCAACATCAGCAAGAGCATGAGAATCCCAAATGAGGTCACAGATGCCTAGCATTGTCCCTTGGTCCCTAATCGAAAAGAAAATAGAACGCTTTCTGGGTCAAAGGGCCCTTGGATTGTCCCACAACTAAGAGGCAAGAGGTGTAACTTGCATGGAGTAGTTGAAGCTTCGCCAAAGCAGACATGCCATCAAGCGGCACAATGGGAGGCCGCATGCAGCCCTATAGAGCTGCCAGCTGCTCTATACCCACGGCTCTGATGTCAGAGAAAATATGGCATTTGTTTCAGATACGAGACATTCTCACCTGCCACAGCCTGTGGCCCAAAGGCTGAAACAGTTCCTACAAATGGAACCTGGGGAACGGGGCATGGTGGTACTTTTGTTTACTTTTTCCAGAAAACAGGAATTTGGACTGATACCTGCGCATAGCTTAGGTCAGTGATGGCGAACCTTTGACACGTGTGTCAAAGCTGACTCACTACAACGTTTGGGTTGACACACCAACATTCACCAATGCATGACAAAAACAGAGTTTGCTTTACTCATTTTGCATTTTTGTAATTATTTGATGTTTCCTTATATAAAAGATAGCACAAGACATGATTAGACAGGGTTTTTTGTTTAAATAAATGAATATAAAGAATGTTCTCTCTTTGTCTGGGTGAGGGGTTGACACACCAGCAGAGTCAAGTTAAGCATTTTTCTAAATTTTGGCACACCGAGCCCAAAAGGATCACCATCACTGGCTTAGGTCCCACAGGTTTCTCTTCAGGGGTGTGCCTTCCAGGCCACACTGTATATCCCTCAGAAGGCAGACAGGAGCTTCTTCCTGTGACAGAGTGGCACAGAACATCATAAGACAGGGAGACAGGCATGCTAGCAGGACAAAGGGGGGCAGGATGGGGACAGTTCCATACTGCACAGCAATCATTGACACTTGTCCTCCTCATGGTCCCCACACAGCCCATGTCCTTGCAGACATCCCTTTCAGAGAGCATAGTAAATACAGACAGAGGACATGGGGTTGCTATGAAATGAGAACATACTCACTTACATAACTTGCCCACACTCCTTTTATTAAGCCTGGGCTGGTGGCATTGGGGAGGGAAGTCACCCCCTACTAAGGGGTTTGAAAGCTACAGTGTGCTGGCCTGACTGGCTTACTCCTGAGGTATTCTGTCTTCCTGGTGCCAGGATCTGGGATGGGATGGAGAGATTGGCAAGCATGGTCAAACCACGAATCACTACCTCTTCTGGCTCATTCACTAAGAAACACATGATACTTCTGGGCAGAACTGTGAATGGATCATTTCAGACTATGAAGTAAGGAGGTAAGGAGAGTAAAGGAACTGGGGGCCCAGGTGGTATTTCCATCTGTTGTTCCAATAACAGGCAGAGGACTTCAGAGGAAGAGAAGAATCCTCCAGTTGAATGACTGGCTATGTCGAAGGAGTCATTGTGAGAGTTTTGGTTTCTGGGACCATGGACTGCACTTCCTGGGTGAAGGACGGCTGGCATGAGGCATGGCAAGCCTGATCAGGAGGGCTTTAAACTGAAGGCTGAGGGGGTTGGAGACGTCGGTCAGAAGCCTAATCTGCAGGTAAGTGCTTCAGTTGGGAACTCTAGGGGCACCATTGTAACTAGTAAGTCCTTGGAGAAACCCACACTAACCAAAGAAGGGAAGAGGACATTGGATTGTAACCTCCAGGGCTTACACTGCATATATAAAAACGCACAGAGCATGGGAAGTGAACAGGATGAGCTTGAACTTCGAGCAAGTGAAGATAAATTTGACTTGATAGCAACACCTGAAGCCTGGTGGGTTGACTCTCATGATTGGAATGTGCAAATGGAAGTCTGTCAGTTGTTGTGATAAAAGAGGAGGAGGGTTGCATTATATGCAAGTGTATTATAAATATATACACTTGCTCAGAAATCCAAAATGGTAATGGTAGCCTCTTGGAAAGCATCTGGAGGAAGAGCAACAAACAGGACATCATGGTGGACCTATATTATAGACCCCCAGGCCAAGGAAAGGAAGTGGACAATGCTTTCCTGAAACAATTCACAGACAAGAAATCACAGAGTATGAGCCAAGGCTGGCCAATGGTGTCAAGAACAACAAAATATTTTCAGGTGTGCCCAAAGGAAGAGAGAGGGTGGATTGCTGCTTGATAGTAATGACCAATTGGGAATGCTGAGGATGTAATTTATCTCAACTTCAGTAAAATATTTGATAATACTGGCTGAATTTATCAGACATGCTGGCTGGCATTTTTAACTCTTAACTGTGGGTCTGACTACAAAGCTGGACATGAAAGGGTCACAAAGTTGATTCATTGGTCATTGTGTAGAAAGTATAACCTGCCGGCATCAAAAAATTCATGGGACTATCAGATATAAAAGGTGTCGGAAAACGAGCAAGTGAAAATCTTGTGGGATTTCAGGATCCAAACTGGTCAACACCAGGAACACAATACTCCAGAAATAACAGTGATTGAAAAGAGAGAAGTGTGATGAAAAGAGAGAATTGACGTTGCAATTCCAGGAGATACCAGAGTTGAGGACAAAGAACAAGTGAAGATAACTACATATAGAGACCATCTAGTCAGCATGTGAGTAAAATATAGGTTAGATCGGGGGTGTCAAATGTAAGGCCCAAGGGCCAGATGCAGGGTCCTTGGGCTCTCCCATCACCCAATCACCTGCTGAGCTGTGCTGAGATGTTGCTGTTGAAAGGATAGCCCGAAAGATAATCGGGCTATTTAATATTTTGAAAATATGATTTTGTGTATTTTCTCTTTTCATTTATAGTTAATGAGTTGTCTCACTTAGCAAGTGCTTATCTTTGGCTATGACATCACTTCCTGCTTAATGAAAACTTTCCTGCTTAATGAAACCTCAGCACACATTATGAATGCTATTCAGCCCACGGTATGAAAAGAGATTGACACCCCTGGGCTAGATGATATAATTGTTAAATACATTTGTAAATGGTTAGACGACTATACAGGAAGGGTGCTCATCAATGGCTTTGCTTTGAACTGGAGGCTATTTTTCAGTGGAGAGCCTCAGGGTATAGACAGCTTGGTCCTGGCTCCATTTAACATCTTCATCAATGACTTCAGTGAAGAGATATGGGGAGGGGAAATAATCAGATTTGCAGATTCTACCAAAACGGGATGAGTAGCAAACACAATAGGATGGTAAGTATTCAGGTCAACCTGGACAGAATGGAAAACAGCTGAATAAGATGAAGGAACAAAATGTAAGGCTCGAAGGCATGGATATAGAATGGAGATACCTGATAACATGTGAAAGATATCTAGGAGTTTTAATGGTGAGTGTGGCTTGACAGTGGAATGATTACTGAGGAAAGTGGTTGATTCTCTCTAACTGGAGATCTTCAAGCAGAGGCTTGACAGACACCTGCTGCTCTAGGAGGATTTCTACCATACGTATAGGGGTTGGACTAACTGACCTTTTAAATCCATGATTCTAGGAGTGTAAAATAGAGGCATTACCTGGAAGGGTAACAGGAAATTTTTCTAATAAATGTATCCCTTATCTTCATGTTTCCTTCTAGTGAGGGGGTCAAAACAAGGGCTTTTTTTGTTTTGTTTTAAGGTTATAGGCTAATTGGCTGCTCTTGAAATTACCTTAGGTCAGCTGCAGGAGCTGGAGAAGTACTTGAACTTTGTTCTCAAGGTAGTTTCCCAGGTTAGGCTTCTCTCTGCAGTTATGCATTGCTTTTTGGAGGGATTGCTGGACTCTAAAGGTAAAGGTTTCCCCACGACCAAATGGTCTAGTCGTGACCGACTGCAGGGGGCGGTGCTCATCTCCGTTTCTAAGCCTGTAGAGCCAGCGTGTTGTCCGAGGACAAGCTTCCGTGGTCATGTGGCCGGCAGGACTCTACGCCGTAGCGCACGGAACGCCGTTCCCTTCCCACCGAAGTGGTCCCTATTTATCTTCTTGCATTTTTTGGTGCTTTTGAACTGCTAGGTTGGCAGGTAAGGAGCTGGGACAAGCGACGGGAGTTCACTCGGGAGCTCACTTGCTGGGACAAGCGACGGGAGTCTTGAACTCCCAACCTTCCGGTCGGAAAGCCCAGCAGCAGCGGATTAACTCACTGCGCCACCACATCCCTTGACGGACTCTACTATCACATAAATATCTCTAGGTCAACATTATAGATGCTTGGTTTTAATGAAAAGGGCCGGCTAGACAGGCAGAGCTCAGGGGTCTCAATGCGTGGATGAGACGATGGTGTCAGGAGGAGGGATTTAGATTCGTTAGGAACTGGGGGACGTTCTGGGACAAGCCAGGCCTGTACAAGAGGGATGGGCTTCACTTGAACCAAGATGGAACCAGGCTGCTGGTGCTTAATATTAAAAGGGGGGCAGAGCAGCTTTTAAACTGATCCCTGGGGGAAAGCCGACAGGAGCTGAGTGGCGTCCGGTTTGGAACTCTTCATTCCTATGGGAAGAGGAGGGCGGAGGAGTACCACAGAGTAATGGAGGAGTAGGAAATAGAACTGACAGTTTGTCCAGTAAAAAGAGAGGAGGGGGAAAGGGATCAAAAAACAGTCCCTCCTTAGAGAACCCCGTATATAGGTGTTATTATGCGAATGCCCAAAGTCTCGAGCAAAGATGGGAGAACTGGAATGTTTGGTGGCTAGGGAAAAGATTGATATAGTAGGCATAACGGAAACCTGGTGGAATGCAGAGAACCAGTGGCAGTTACAGTTAGAGAAGCTGTAAAGAGCAAGGAAGCTTCCATCCATAAATGGAAGTCTTGCCTCAGTGAGGAGAATAAAAAAGAGCATCAACTCTGGCTGTTGTCAACTTACCAGGTTGCCAGCTTACCAAAGCACAGCCATATTGCATAGTAACTTGTCTATGGCTGCGGAAATATGTAACTGTTTTCCATCTTTGCTGTCATTGTTCTCACATAGGCCTCATTTGTAATGTTCTCAATTCAATGTTGCTAAAGTTCATGATTCAGGGCTGTTGGCCCTGTACAATAGATAAGGTGCTGGTTCCAGCTAGCAGAACCTCCTCCCTTATCGAAATTGTCACGGCATTCTCATGGCCCAGTTAGCTTAGAGCATCTCATGCTCCAGCCCCTATGATGTAATTTCTAACCAAGCAGGAACTTGGAGGAAGGAATAGGAGGGGGGAGTATAAAAGTGCTTGTAATGTATATATTTTTTGCCTTTCTCTCTGAGATTGGTCCGCCTGCGCAGGTGTAAATAAACATGAACCTAATACTCTCTCATTTAGTTGTTTGCCTTTTTTTAAAAGGCAATCCCCACCACAGAAACCATACTTTGCCTACTTTCGGCAATAAAAAAGAGCATCAACTCTGGCAAAAGACAAGAAAGAAGGTGATACAGGAGGCCAAGAAAGCGTTTAAGGAACACATGGCTAACAACATAAAGGGGAATAATAAAAGCTTCTTCAAATACGTTAGAAGCAGGAAACCTGCCAGAGAGGCAGTTGGCCCACTGGATGGTGAGGGAGGGAAAGAGGAGATAAAAGGGGACTTGGAGATTGCAGAGAAATTAATTCTTTGCATCCGTCTTCACGGCAGAAGAACTTGGGCAGATACCACAGCCCGAACAGCCCTTCCTAACTAAGGAATTAAAGCAGATAATGGTTAATAAAGAAGATGTTTTAGATCAAATTGATAAACTACATATAAATAAGTCACCAGACCCAGATGGTATACACCCAAGAGTTATTAAGGAACTGAAGAACGAAGTTGCTGACCTCTTAAAATCCATTTTTTCCCATAGGCGCGTTAGCGCAACACTTTTTCTTTTGCATTTTGAAACATGTACAGGGCCCCCCCCTCCGGTAAATATGTGTTTGGAAACATGTCAAAGTGTTCCCATATACCTGAACTGAAATTGGGTCCTTTACCCACCAATGGTACTGAAAGCGTAATTTTTATTGTGCAAAAATGGCGCACTATCCATCGTGCTGTGTATCAATTTCTATGGAAAGGTTGAAAAAAAGCTACCTTTACCCCTGAAAATCTTTTTAAAAACCACATTGTTCACTAGCACACAGTTTGCTTACTTCAGGAATTTGCAGAAGGGGGCCCTAGAGGGCAAAGCCTGAAGTAAGAAGTTCATTCTTGTGAAACTGAATTTTTGGCATAGCTTTGATTGCTGCTAGGCTAAATGAGCTGTTTTGCAGGCTTCTGCTACTTGTTTTGCACTCCCTCTAATTAGCTGGAGACAGAAGTCTTCTGGGCTTTCCTTGACCCTTCTCTGCTTTATAAACATCTTGGGAAAAACCTTATTTTTTTCATAGAGCTGGCTTCTGCAGCTTGCAGCTTCCAATATACTGATATAAGGCGAACCTGAGTTCACCTTTTGAGGTTCCCTCCTACCCCAGCCCTAGAACAAGCTGTGAAGAAAAAAAGTATCTTTCTCATTGATTTGTCTTCTCTAGCAGCTACAGAGGCAAGAAATAACCTTTCATAAACCCTTTAGGATGGATGTCTCCTATGTGAAACAAAGCAAAACCCCACTATGAGATGAAAACATGACTCTTCAGTAGCTATTGGACAGTGTCCAGAGTGCTGATATTATTTGAATCTTATTCTATGTTCTTGCACCATTGACAAGACTGTACCACACTGTTTGCGCTTGTGCAACTAATATAATTTATTACTAGTATGTTCCTGTTCTTGTGTCACTGAGTGGGTCATTTTAGCTTTTCTTTGAGGGACAGTAGCCTGAGGAACTCTGAGAGGCCTCCATGCTGCAGGGAAGCAACTAAGTGCCCAATCCTATTCAAGTTTTCCGTGCTGAGGCAGCCACAATGAAACCCCAAGGTAAGAGAATATTTGTGCCCTTGCCTTGAGGAGACTGCTGTGACTGTCCTCACACTGCAGGGTGCAGCACATGCCTCACTGGTACAGCTGGATCACCACTGGAAAGTTGGATAGGATTGGGCCCTAGGTACTCACCCCAGTGCCTGCAGCCTGTGAACCTGGGTCACAGGTGCACAGAAGCACCATCATGGTTTTTCCCCCCCAGCCAGTAGGTAAATGGTAAAGCTACAGTTGATGACTGAAAGCGAAGATGCATTACAGATGGTGTATATTACATATGCTAATATGTCCCTGCAGTGGGGAAGGGAGCCCTGAGTGTGCATGTTGGCTGTGCCCCAGTAAAGTTTGCTGCCATGGTGCAAGAAACAGGATGACCTTCACAGCATGAATCAGCTTCGTGAGAAAAGTAATTTGTCTGCAGTGAGATATCCAGATCAATTGCTTTGGGTGAGTGGAGATGCACACAGACCCAAATCTGCTTGTGCCCAGAGGTTTGTAGAAACCAGGTGAGCAAGTATCCTTAGGTGATACATTTACCACTGCAGTCTGAGGTGCCAACGTATGGATAGTTGTGTGTATTTCTGTACCTTTTTCCCATATTACGAGGAAAACAGTGGCTTTACTGAGAAGGCAATAAAAGCTAATTTATTCACTAAACAAACTAAAAATCAGAATAGGAAAGATAGAAAACAAATGTTTAGTGCAATTCAATGGAAGCATATATGAAAATACAATGAAATTGGCAATAAAAATAAACATGGGTATGGATAACAGGAAGCCACATACTCCACAATAAGTTCTATATTGATAGGGTTACTGCAGTCCCATACAGAAGCTGTACTTTTGAGGTACTATTTTGTGTGGTATTTCTCTAGGCACTTGGGGTGCAAAGATGCCTTCTAATGTTTTGTGTCTAATGTTTCGTGGAGTATAAAAAACATTGTCTCTGTTGCCACACACAATAATTTATTCACAGTCTCTGAATTTACCTGCAACCTGCAAAAACTAAAAAAGGCAAGACCTATCAGAACATTAGAAATAACACAGGACAAAGGTTAGGAGATATGTGTTTCCTCTATGTTTTCACCTAACTTGTAAAAAGTAAACTAAAGTAACTAAAGTAAAAAGATAGTTAACCTACAAAGAAACACAGTTTGAATGGAAGGAGGCGTGCGAACTACCATCGGCGGATTTGCGAGCCAGTTATTAAAAAAATTATTACAGGTGCTGATTGTATCTGAAAGCTTTAAAGTTGACTCAGTGAGAAAGGTTAGCCCCTGCCCTAACACAGGAAGCCAAAATGTCTCATTTCAGATTTGGGGCCCCCCAATCAGATTCAGAAATAGCCCCCCATAAAACAAAAAACCCCAAATTCTGCCCCTGTTTCTTAAATGATGACATGGGTGGACAGTCAAAACAATTGCACCTCTAAAAAGGTCCATCCTTACACTGTTTACAGTGCAAGTTTCAGGTCATTTGGTGGAGCCACTTTTTGAAAATCTCTAAATCATAGATTGGGTCTCAAATCCGCCGATAGTAGAAAATGGGTTTTAACTAGAGTATGCAACTTGTCCCTTCAAACGGCCACGGTGCCAGAGGATTGGAGGATAGCCAATGTCACACCAATCTTTAAAAAAGGGAGAAGGGGGGATCCTGAAAACTACAGGCCAATCAGCCTAACATCTGTTCTGGATAAGATGGTGGAAAGCCTCATCAAAGATAAAATCCTAAAACACGTAGAGGAGCAAGTACTGCAGAAGGAAAGTCAGCATGGCTTCTGTAAGTGTAAGTCTTGCCTCACAAACCTTTTGGAATTCTTTGAAAAGGTCAACAGGCACATGGATGTGGGAGAACTTGTGGATATCATATATCTGGATTTTCAGAAGGCGTTTGACACTGTCCCCCACCAAAGGCTGCTGAAGAAACTTCACAGTCTAGGAATAAGAGGGCAGGTCCTCTTATGGATCCAGAACTGGTTGAGGGCCAGGAAACAGAGAGTGGGGGTCAATGGGCAATTTTCACAATGGAGAGAGGTGAAAAGTGGAGTGCCCCAGGGATCTGTTTTGGGGCCGGTGCTTTTCAACTTGTTCATAAATGACCTGGAGACAGGGATAAGCAGCGAAGTGGCCAAGTTTGAAGATGACACAAAACTTTTCTGGGTGGTGAAGACCAGAAAGGATTGTGAAGAGCTCCAGAAGGATCTCTCCATTTTGGGGGAATGGGCGGCAAAATGGCAGATGCGTTTCAACATAGACAAGTGTAAAGTGATGCACATTGGGGCAAAAAACCAAAACTTTACCTATAGGCTTATGAGTTCTGAGCTGTCTGTGACAGCTCGAGAGAGAGATCTTGGGGTGCTGGTGGACAATTCAATGAAGGTATCGACCCAGTGTGCGGCAGCAATTAAGAAGGCCAATTCCATGCTTGGGGTAAATAAAAAAGGGGTTGAGAATAAAACAGCCAATATTATCATGCCATTGTACAAATCGATGGTAAGGCCACACCTGGAATATTGTGTGCAGTTCTGGTCGCCGCACCTCAAAAAGGACATAGTGGAGCTGGAAAAGGTGCAGAAGAGAGCAACAAAAATGATCACGGGGCTGGGGCATCTCCTTTATGAAGAAAGATTGCAGAGTTTGTGCTCTTCAGCCTAGAAAAAAGGCACCTGAGGTGGGACATGATTGAGACATACAAAATTATGCATGGAAGGGATAGAGTCGATAGAGGGATGTTCTTTTCCCTCTCTCAAAACATTAGAACCAGGGGGCATCCGCTAAAACTGAGGGTTGGGAGAGTTAAAACAGATAAAAGGAAGTACTTTTTACCCAGTGGATGGTTAGTCTGTGGAACTCTTTGCCACAGGAAGTGGTGATGGCATTTGGTGTAGATGCCTTTAAGAGGGGATTGGACAGATTTCTGGAAGAAAAGTCCATCGTGGGCTATAGGCAATGATGGATTGTACAACCTCCTTACATTGGTGGTGGCCTACTTCAGAGTACTGGGTGCAAGGGAGTGGCAACAGGATGCAAGCATCTTGTTGTCTCATGCCTCCCTGGGGCACCTGGTGGGCCGCTGTGAGATACAGGAAGCTGGACTAGATGGGCCTTTGGCCTGATCCAGCAGGGCTCTTCTTATGTTCTTATTAAAGGAGACGACAGATGCCTTTAAAACTGTTTTTCAATTTTCAAATTAGAACTACTGTTGCATAGCCTCACAACATAGTAACACTGAGATTGCAAATATACAGAATACATTAGAGCCATGTTATTCAAACTGTGTGTTGGGACCCACTTGGTGGGTCGCGACCTGATGTCAGTTGGGTTGCAGAAAGCTGTGAGCAGTGATCTTGGAAACTGTAGGCCTTACTCTTGTAATATTCCTTTTGTGAATGTTAACAGTTCAAATTTTCAAGTGGTTTTTTAAAAATTGTTTTTAGTTCACCATTTTTACATCACATTTTATCCTAATCCTGCTTTCTGTCAGGGATTTTTCATGGTTGTACAATTGCTGCAATCCAAGAATGCCAATTTGCGTTTCAGAAATGTCATTTTATTATGTTGCAATGACAGCACTTCCTGCTTGATGATGTTACTTCCTGCTGCAACATCATTTCCAGGTTAATGACATCATTTCCAGTGGGTCCTGACACGTGCTATTCTAAAAGTGGTCTAAAAAGTTTGAATACCACTGCATTAGAGAGTGTTCAACCAGGGTGTCACTATGGCTATTGTCCAGAATTGGCCAGAATTCTGTATTGCATCTAATCCAGACCCTTTGTAATTTTATAGGGAGGCACGGTGCTGCTTTTGGTCCTTTGACCAAGTTTCAATTTTGAGTGGTTGTAAGGATTGGCAAAGTTGGGCACTGGGCTGTCACCCTTCATTTTTTTTGACATTTGAGTTGTCACAACAACAGCTTGTTGGATCATGGGTCAGACAATGAATCATATAATTGATCTGGAAGTCAGCTGTATTCCATTAGTATGTCTGTATGAGCAGGTGTTGTTGGTAAGCCATTTTGGTAATGAGTTTGCTCTTTATGAGTTTGCTTTCTCTGGTTAACCCTCTTCTTGTTAACACCACCAGTCTACTATGTATGGATTTGGCAATTATCTGTGTGCATATTCTTGCTCTGATTCAAGTCTGCCTGTATGTGGGTGCCAATGATGAGTGTGTATGTGTGTATGTGGGTACCAATGGTGGTTGTTTGTATGACACATTTGTATTTGCCTACTTCGGTTAAATGTTGTGTTTTTTTTCTTAATAGATGGTGGTTGATAAGCACCATCAAACATGTTGACTTGTTTGCATTTCATTATCTGTTGGGCCTACAAAGAGCAACTCCAGTGAAACTGGCACTCAGCTGAGCCTCAGTATGGTGGCTAGTGTCATCTGACCAAGAAGGGTTACTGAAATAGGATACTGCCAATGTGTTTGGAAATTGCTGCTTGTCCCTCCTCCCCAGATACTGCTTATCAACCTGAGTGAGAATTATTTATGCTAGAGAGCTTATTTGGCCTCTAGCATCAGAGGCATCATGAGGCATCAGATGCAGGGGTATCATAAAGAAATGGGAGTGAAGTTGCTTTGGTCAGGTCTGTTACACTGCAGGATTTGGCAAGGGCATTAGCTGCATGGGTGATAGATAGCAACAAAGAAAAGTCAGCATCTGGAAAGGGCTGTGATAGCCACAGGATCAGTTATAGCACAGCCTGTTATTATTCACAGCAATATACTTTTGTACAGGAGTAATGGCATTCTTTTATTTGGTATGGGCAATGATGTTTTCTTAGATATCTGCTGTGATGCTTGTGATGTCTATTTGGTGTAAATGGGGTGGGGAAGAAACCAAATATCAGGCTTGCCCCCATGTGCAGGTATAGTATGGGATTGGCTGTAGAATTAGGGAATTAGTTCTATCCTAAGGTAATCAAGAGTCAAAGGGGGAAATTATCCTAATAAGCAATACAGCTCAAGGATGCAGGCCAAGGACTCTTGCGACTTAAATGGCAAAGACTATCTTAAGGCTTTCCAGTCTGGAATGGAGTTAAGAAATTTGCCAGCCTGCCTTTCCAGGGGTTCCTGTGAGCTTCTCCAATAGACTTATCAACATTTATTTATTTGGCCTCAAGAAAGTGTTGGCTTAGGATTGCAGGAAAGAACATTGCTGGATCACTAATGGAAAAAAAAGGTTGGTTCACATCTTATTGGAGCCCAAGATTAACAATTAGGGTTTAAAATTATTAATGGGCTGGGATGTTCAGTTTTCAGCTGTCCTCCTTTGCTTTTCAGGATGCTGCTGAAGGTGACTGAAATAAGAAAACATATGTGAGAGGTTCTTGAAAGTCTTTGATGGGACATTATTTGTGGGAGTTTGAGGGGGTTGTCTATCCCTTTTTCCTACTTGAAGTAGCTTTCCAAAATTATGTTTAGAAGTTATACTGTTGTATATCTTGATTTTTAAATGACTTTGTGATAACTAATGCTGGTTTAGGCTTTTGGTCATTGCTTGATTTTATGCTAAGCAAGGTTAGCCTTGGTTAGTGGTCGGTGGAGAGGGGGAAAGCCAATAAAAGAGGAAGCAGTGGTAGGTTAATCATGTTTATTATACTTAGTAGATTACCATGTAGCTTGCTTTGTAAGCTTTAGTAGAAGTGGCCACATTATGCATTGATCTGGCATACAAATATAAATGTGTGCTTAATAGGATAAGAAATAAACAATATATAATAGTAGCAAAAATTAAATGTGAACAATAATAGAAACAACAGTATTTGATATTTAAGTCTTGCAGACTTTATTGTTGATAAGGTCTAAGAATAGAAAAAAAAACCCATAAGATGGGAGTGGGTGGGGACTCCAACATGGCGGTCGCTCTTTGCCGGCAAGCATGAGAGCGACTGAAGCTTTTGTTCTTTTCCTAAATCTTTGCATAAAGATTCGGGCCTAACTTAGCAGGAGAGTTGGGATAGGGGTGAGCATTTGGTATCTAGCCTCCAAAGTGGCCAATTTGGACGTGAACGATGCCTTGCTTGTACTGGAGGACATAAGGATTCCTGCTTCGTACAGGCTATGTTGTCGGTTTCTGTTTGAGAGGGATAACATCTTGGAATGATTTGATGGATTACATCTCTGAAAGGTCTTCATGGGCTCCAGTGGAGACAAGACAAGACGTCTGAGAAGAAATGGCAAGGAGATGTGAATGGTTTATGAGGATAACAATGAGGCGCAAATTGCACATGAAGTTTGGCAGCGGGCCAGTGAGAGGTCAGTGGGGCTAAACCTAATTTGTTTATATTACAAGATCCCCACTGAAGTGCATTTTTCTTTTTCTTTTTGATTTTCCTTTTTCTATGAAGCATGGGAAGTTTGGAAATATATTTACTCTGTTTCGTGCTGCTTTGTGCTGTTAAAGATGGAGGAGTTTGAATTTTTTACTGCATAGCTGTTTTAAAATGGCGAAAGACAACATGTTATGGAGGAAAGACGAAAGATTTACAACCAGATTTCAAGAACAATTAAAGAATTTTCATGGATTCGGATGGAAGAGATATTTGTTGGAAGGAATGGAGGAGTTTCTAATAAATCAGGAGAATGAAACGATGATTTAACAAGGGAAGTTGATCCTTTTTCCATTTCAAGATGGACTTTCAAGATTTCCGTTTTGCTTTGTGTGTGAAGAAGAGCAGAAAGAAGAAGATTATGAAGAAGAGACATTTTAATGTCAGCTTACAGACACTGGTGGCAGAGGAGACTGTTTTAGTTGACCGTTTTCCTTGGTGGCAGCAGGGGAACAACACTTAACCAGATATTTGTTTTTAATAATTTGTAGTAGTTTGGTTCTTTGTAATAAAGGTGATAGGGAAATTTGAAAAATGGAAAATTCTTGTTTTAAAATATTGAATAGAGGGTCATAAATTGCTGGGAGCAATGGGGTATTTATATTTGTATAAGTGATTGTTGTATGGTTGATTGTGCATATTTTAGTTTTGGTGTTGTCCAGTTTTACCTTGGGGAAGAGCACCTCATTTCGTTGCACCCAGTTGTGAGTGTAATGACAAATAAATTTCTTATGTCTTATGTCTTATGTCTTATAATGAAAGTTGGTGATGCAGAGAGGCCCCTTCCTTCTTTTGTTATTTGTGGTAAAGAGAAGTATTTACCATTGGGTTTTGATTTTAGAAGCATAATAAGATTGTAAGCTTGTATTTTTGCGCCACGTTGATATTACAAAGCGGATTCTTTTTTTTGATTACTTTTTTTTAAGTACATGATAATTCAAGCTTATATTTAAAGATATTATTTTAGAGAAATTGAAATTATTAAGACCTAATGGAATGCTTGAGAATGCTTAAGAAAGCTTTGGGAATTTTTTGTTTTATTTATGTGTCTTTTCCCAAACCATGCTGTCTTAATTTTAATAAATATGTTTTTGTAACAGCAATATTAATGTTGAATTATGGAACAAAGGCAGAACAGAGTACTCCTATCTATTTTTGGCAGAGTTAGAAATTAAAGATTTAATTAAAAGTGCTAGAAATGTGCAAGATAGAGATATAAAGAATCACTTTAAACTTTTAAATAGTAATATGTTATTAAGATATACTTCCCAGCTTCTTTCTTTTTCTTACTTTTTGATATATTATGGTCTTCCCTATTTGCTTTCTACTTTTTTTGCTTTTTAGTATAAACTAGAGATATGCTTTTATATGTACACTATATTTTTGGTTTCTGATTGAGTTAACTTACTGTGAAGCTATTGAAGACTTGAATTAATAATGAAAATAGATGTAGTTTTAATGTGGCTGTAGTAACTTTATCCTTTCAGATGGAACATATTGTAGTTGTGATTATTAGTTGTCTATGCTTGTAACTCCCGAACTGCCTCCAATTTTCCCTATTGTTTAATCCTTTGTCTTCCTACCCTATGTAATTTACTATCCTTACCTATATCTTTATAGTTATAAAATTAATAAAATTATTTTCAAAAAAGAAAAAGAAAAAAACCCATAAGGTCTTCTTGTTCTTGTTCTTGTTCTTGTTCTTGTTCTTGTTCTTGTTCTTGTTCTTGTTCTTGTTCTTGTTCTTGTTCTTGTTCTTGTTCTTGTTCTTGTTCTTCTTCTTCTTCTTCTTCTTCTTCTTCTTCTTCTTCTTCTTCTTCTTCTTCTTCTTCTTCTTCTTCTTCTTCTTCTTTTTGTGGAACCCTTGTCAAAGGACCTCCACTAAGAGATTTATGCCTCAAAAAAAAAAAAATTCCAGGTGTTGAAATTTGGAAAAAAAGTTTTATTTTTTGTACCTTTAGGAAATGGGATTGTCAGATGCCCCATTAACTGGCATTGTAGCTGTTAAAGCTTTGGAATAATATAGTTGCATAAATTATGATTCACAGCACCTGTCTAGTCAGAGGTAGGTGTGAAAAGTCCATATTGGTCAATAGGGCTTACTCCCAGGAAAGCTTATAGGTTTGCAGCCTTATTTATAAAAATATGTTTTTAGCTTATGATTGAAATTTTGTTTAATTGAGGAACATTGAGGTTTTCCTGTTAGTATCTGAGGCATTTTAATAGTTGGATAGCTCAGTTTCAGCATCCTTCACCATTAACACCATCCCATTCTGCTCTAGGTGCTGATGCTGGTAACAAAACACATGTAGAACTTCAGGAAAAGTGTCTCCTTGTTCTACTGTGATACAGTGAATCATATTCAAGGGATCTGGCTAGAGACTCAACTGCTGCACCCCTCACCATCAGCATTAGAACCAAGGTGCTGATTTTGAGATGTAGTCCAGTAAACATGTCATCAGACATCAGAAAATGTCTAACAAAAGGTCTGTCAACTGTTTTTGTCAGTACTAGGTGTGCTGATTGACAGAAAAAAATTCAGCCACATTCAGATCACCAGAAGTGGGTGTTCTCCAAGATGGCAGCCGCAGGCCATGCCAACCGGCCAGAATCAAGCACCTGTGTTATTTTTAAGCTTAGGACCTTTTTCTTGTTTCAAACTCAAGGTTCTTTTATGGTCAAGTAATTCATTTCAACCAATTACTAGGTCCATGGGTTGAAGATTGGATTCCAATGTAATGAGCATTGCAGGTACAACACCAGTCACAACAAATATCAAGTTGTATGTTTTTATTATCGTAATTACATACATTTGAACTCAACTGTTTCCTTTTGTTTTTAAACTACATTGTCAACAAAGAACCCGTTCAACTAGTTTAAGAGAACTGCAGCAATCTGTGGATAACACAGTAATATTAATTTTCTATGCTATTCATCATCATCACTGACCTCTAGGTCACCTGACACCTGGTTGTCACAACTCTTACTTGACACTCTCCACATGCAGAACTGCATGGAAGTCTGTAGGTCTTGCAACCGCAGCGGGTACCACTGCAACCAGTTTTGCAATTGCAGTGCATTATTTGTAGTAGAGCGTCTGGTGCAGCATTAAGATCACACATGACTGGAACAAGTTCACAGCTATCGAGTTTCCACCCCCAGTTCTCAGGATTCTTTTCCCCAGCCATATCCATCCAAGTCATGGTCTGATAGTACACCCTCAGACAATGGAATTTTGTGGAAGACTCAATTGGAGGCAGGCGTTCTGCACTCACAAAAGATTTGGCTGTGATGACTTTCTTGGAAAGTGTCTGGTAACGCAAGGCTGCCAAAGAACTTTCGCCGCTGCCATGAAAAATAACAGCTATCACTTGAGTGCCAAGACTTTGTATGTCAGTGGGGTTGTTGCCTGGTGAAATGAATGCAGTTGCACAGGACTGAAGGACAGAATTCCCTTTTAAAAGTTTCTGGAAAACTGCTTTTTTCCCAACTCCATAAATACGAGAGGTGGAATCACATCCTGTGAAGTCATGCAGGCATAGCAACTGTGCACATACCTTACTGTCCAGAGTAGACTTCAAGTCATTGATGTTGTACACTCTTGGAATGCCTCGTGACTGAGTGTCTGATCTAAAACACAGTGGATTGCCATTCACTTCTGCGTAATGTAGCAGAAGAATTAGCAGGTCAGTGTCCTCCCCAATCAGCGTGGTGGAATGTTCCTTGGCACTATTTACTGTGGCCTTTGAAATGTCCACATCAGCGTCACCTTGTGCTTGAGAAGCAACACAGCCTCTCGTCTCCAGTTTTTCCATGATCAAGTTGATGAGTTGGTGTTTGTTGCCTCCCACTGAAAGGAATTCTTCCTGCTTCCCTTCAAATTTAGTATCAGCTGTGAAGTGAACAGTTGGATACGTAAAGTTTTTCGCCTTCTCTTATGTGTTGCATCCTTTATTGAAGGACCTGCATCATAGCCATTGAACACTACAGTTGCCAACCCATAGTGTTGGACTGCCGTATGTGTCTCCCTTTTCCTACTTCAACTTCGTGATCAAGTATCCTCCATCAATGACAAACCTTTGTGTGCTCGGAATAGCATCTGTTGTTGTTTCCATTGACAATGCTAATCAATGGCATGGGCTAATTGAGGTTTATCGGCCTTTATCATTATGTGGTGGTCCTTGAAAAGCGATGTCGGGTATGGACTCAGTTCATATTTCATCACCTCCTCCAGATTCAGTTTTCCTGTCCTGGAGACGACAAGAAATCGCTGGAAGAGTAAGCCAGGATCAATGGTTCTACCTGGAACCACAGTGACAGCAGATGATCTACTTACTCCCACACCCCACACCCCCGCAGGTACCATAGAGCTGAACAGGTAACAGAGAAAGAGCACAGGTACAGTAGAGCACAGGTAGAAGTAGAGCACAGGATGTGAACTCAGGGCCACACCCCCGCAGGTTCCATAGAGCTGATCAGGTAACATAGAGCAAATATCATATAGAGTAGAGCACAGGTAGAAGGCTTATAATGAGGGTCTTCCATTTTTTTAAATACTGCATTAGCAATGTTGCATTAGCCATGTTGAAACTGACACAGAAAGGTCCCACCATTTAAACATTAAATAGCTGAAACTGACACAGTAAAGTCCCACCATACAAATATTAAATAGCTGCCATCTTGCAGAAAACCCACTTCTGGTGATCTGAATGTGGCTGAATTTTTTTCTGTCAATCTGTACACCAAGTACTGACAAAAACAGTTGTCAGGCCTTTTGTTAGACATTTTTGGAGGTTATGGGTTTCCCCCTGCTACGTTTACTGGATTAATGCATATAAAAATCAGATCTAAAGCAGGCCTTACTTTAGCTAGCACTCCAAAAAAAAATCTCAATTAAATCCAATTCCTTTTCCATCTTTCCCCATTACTCAGCACAAAGCTAGTGTAGGCACTCTTGCTCTCTTGCACACAAAGCTCTTGCTAGTGTGTGTGTGGGTGCTTCCTTGACCTGTGAACAACCTTTAAATTGTTGGTGAGAAATTTATTTTGGTAAGAGCAGCTGGAAAGAGAAAAACCTATTTTTCAAGGGTTGGCTCCAGCAGGCCTGAGTCATCCTCTTTTGCAGACTTCAGAGAGCTAACTCATTGAAATATCAATACTCTGTATGTGGTTCAGACATCAAAAACTGTCAACTTTGCATCCCTGATGCTCAAAATGAGGAGACCCTGAAAATCTAAAAAAAGTTCTTGGGACAAGTGTACCTTTAGTATCCTCAGTAAAAATTTCAGATAAATATAATTATTTGAATTATCTTTTTTACACTCATCTACTAATTTTGGACCGGAAAGGGAAAATTTAATTCAGAGGACCATTATATCTGCTACTGTGGGCAGGAAACCCTAAGACGAAATGGAGTAGCCTTCATTGTGAACAAAAGGGTGGGAATAGCTGTATTGCAGTATCATTCAAAAATGATAGAATATTTCAATTCGAATCCAAGGTATCACACTACATCACGATAGTAGTAGAATCCACTACATCACAGTAATCCAAGTCTACGCCCCAACCACTGATACTGAAGAGGAAGAAGTTGACTGTTTCTATGAAGACCTACAATACCTTCTAGAATTAACACCAAAAAAGATGTCCTTCTCATAATAGGGGATTGGAATGCTGAAGTAGGTAATAAAGAAGTCAAGAGGTATAAATAAGTCAAAAGAGGAATAAGGAAGTCAAGAGGTAATAGGAATAATAGGCAAGTTTGATCTTGGAGTACAAAATGAAGCAGGGCAAAGACTGATAGAGTTTTGTCAGGAGAACACATTAGTCACAGCAAACACCTTTTTCTAGCAACACAAGCAGCGACTCTACACATGGACTTCACCAGATGGTCTACACCGAAATTAGACTGATTACATTCTTTGAGCAATGCAAAGAAATCAAGGAAAACAATAGAATGGGAAAGACTAGAGATCTTTTCAAGAAAATAGGGAGATATCAAAGGACAATTTCATGCTAAGGTAGGCACAATAAAGGACAAGAAGGGCAAGGACCTAACAGAAGCAGATAAGATTAAGAAGAGGAGGCAAGAATACACAGAGAAACTATATAAGGCCGATCTAAATGTTCCTGATAACCACAATGGTGTGGTCACTGAGTTTGAACCTGACATCCTGGAGTGTGAAGTCAAGTGGGCTTTAGAAAGCATCACTAACAACAAAGCTAGTGGAGATGATAGCATTCCAGCTGAGTTACTCAAAATCTTAAAAGAGGATGCTGTCAAAGTGCTGCACTC
This sequence comes from Lerista edwardsae, assembly GCA_029204185.1. Taxonomy (NCBI): domain Eukaryota; kingdom Metazoa; phylum Chordata; class Lepidosauria; order Squamata; family Scincidae; genus Lerista; species Lerista edwardsae. The sequence continues at coordinate 2,134,449 of JAJKFI010011386.1, forward strand.
CATATGACAGCAAATTTGGAAAACCCAACAATGGCCACAAGACTGGAAAAGATCAGTTTACATTCCAATCCCAAAGATGGGCAATGCCAAAGATTGTTTGAACTACTGCACAATTGCACTCATTTCACATGCTAGTAAGGTGATGCTCAAAATCCTACAAGCTAGGCTTCAGCAATATGTGAATCAAGAACTTCCAGATGTACAAGCTGGATTCTGAAGAGGCAGAGGAACTTGCCAACAAGATCAAATTGCCAACATTCACTGGATCATGGAGAAAACAAGAGTTTCAGAAAAACATCTACTTCTGCTTCATTGACTATGTGTGGATCACAACAAACTGTGGCAAGTTCTTGAAGAGATGGGAGTACCAGACCACCTGATCTGCCTTCTGAGAAACCTGTATGCGGGCCAGGAAGCAGCAGTTAGAAAAACCGATTGGTTTCAAATTGGCAAATGAGTACGAGAAGGCTGTATACTGTCACCATGCTTATTTAACTTATATGCAGAATACATCATGAGGAAGTCAGGGCTGGATGATTCACAAGCTGGAATCAAGATTTCTGGGAGAAATATCAACAACCTCAGATATGCAGATGATACCACTCTAATGGCAGAAAGTGAGGAAGACCTCAAGAACCTTCTGATGAGGATGAAAGAGGAAAGTGCCAAAATTGGCTTGAAGCTCAACATTAAAAAACTAAGATCATGGTAACCACTCCCATCACTTCCTGGCAAATAGAAGGGGAAGAATTGGAAGCAGTGACAGACTTTATTTTCCTGGGCTCCAAGATCACCGCAGATGGTGACTGCAGCCATGAAATTAAAAGACGTTTACTTCTTGGGAGGAAAACTATGGCAAACCTAGACAACTTAATCAAAAGCCGAGACATCACCCTGCCAACCAAGGTTCGCATAGTCAAAGCTATGGTTTTCCCAGTAGCAACGTATGGCTGTGAGAGCTGGACCATACGAAAGGCAGAGCGCCGAAGAATAGATGCTTTTGAGTTATGGTGTTGGAGAAGACTCTTGAGAGTCCCCTGGACTGCAAGGAGATCCAGTCGGTCAATCCTCCAGGAAGTCAAACCTGATTGCTCCCTGGAAGGACAAATCCTGAAGCTGAAGCTCAAGTACTTTGATCAACTCATGAGAAGAGAGGACTCTTTAGAAAAGACCCTCATGCTGGGAAAGATTGAGGGCAAAAGGAGAAGGGGGCGGCAAAGGATGAGACGGTTAGATAGTGTCACCGAAGCGATGAACATAAAATTGGGCGAACTCAGGAAGCTAGTTTGGGAGGCATAGCTTAGTTCGGGAGGCCTCCTAGTTTGGGAGGAAGCTAGTTTGGGAGGCCTAGTTCGGGACAGGGAGGCCTGGTGGTCCATGGGGTCGCAAAGACATGACTTAGTGACTAAACAACAATAACAACTTTTCTTATCAACCATTCTGTTGGGGCCAGGTGGTGGGCTGTGGCATTGGTCAATTGTTCAACCTCACTGGGTCTACTGGGACTACAATGAAAAGACCAATTATATACCCAGACCTGTTCTGTCTTTGTCCTGTACTCTATATGACAGATTGTGCTATGCAATGTTTTGCCAGATGGGAACTCACAAGAAAATCACTGGGCCCCAAAAAGATAGCCAGCTTGCTCTTAGGAAAGGATTCCAGTGCAATTATGTTGGAAATTCTGAAGAACTTGTAGTTTTATGCTGACAGTGAGGCGACCAATTGCTTGTTAAAAAGTGTTTTCATTGAGATTTAATTTTCCATGTGTCACACTGAGGATACTGATGTTGACTAATAATTCAAAATCTTTTAAGGGCATTCAGAAGGTAGCATGATGGAAAATATGCAAAAAGGTGATGACTAGAGATGTAAAATTTATGGAAATTTTGAAGCTTGGAGAAAACCCTGTTTTTTTCTTTTTGGGGGGGGAAAAATTGAATTTTTTTTTTGAAATCCCACCCAATATTAGGGTAACCACTGAAATGAAGGCTGACTTTTAGAGATTTGGCTTGAATCGCATTTGATTATTCCTTATCCAGACGGCTTGGGATGGGAAGGTGTCCGGATTTTGGATTTTCTGAATTTTGGAATCTGCATCAATATAATGAAAAATGCTTCCTCTTGCTCTTTTCACTGTTACCCATTTGTGTATCTGCTGGATTTGTTTTGTTTTGACATTTTTCAACAATGTCTGTACAGGTACACACCACAGAGCAGAGGTTAGAACTTTCAGCCTGTGCGTGGGGATGAGCACAAGACCTTCTATCTACAGAAAGTTTTTATAAAGTCTTGGACAAAGATGTCTGGATTTCAGAATAGTCTGGATTTCACGTGTCCAGATAAGGCAGTGGTCAGGGAACAGGGGTAAATTACCCCAAATGGGGTAAAAATGAAATTCCTGGGGTAATGGACAGCTAGGAGTATGCCCCGCCCCCCTTTCCCTCATCCTTCCTTCATGACCAACGTTCTCTCTTCTGACCAGTGGGAAGTTCCTCTCATGCTTGATGGATTTCCCTTGCTTCCAGTAGGAGATTAGAAGCGGCAAGGTACTTGGCCCCCAATAGGCAGCGTTCCCCTCCCTTCCCAGGCGCGAAGAAGGCCGTGGTTATCGATCCCGCTGCTGGTAGAGGGAGAAGGAAGCAACAGCAGAGAAAATGGCGGCCGTGGCTGCAACTGCAGTGGTGCTGGGTGATGGGGGAGCCGGCGAGGCCAAGCCTATTCCGGGCAGCGAGGTCGGCGCAGACCCGCTCCCGGCTGGCACTCAGGCAGCCATGGAGTTGGCGGTGCTCGATGCCAGGGAAAAGCCTGAACCAGCTCCGGGTGGGGAGGCCGAGGAGCTGCAGCCGTCGCCACCACCCAGGAGCCCGGCAGGGACACGGGACGTGCAGCGTGGGGGAGGCCCTGGTGAGCGGCTGAGGTGTGTGTGTGTGCATGTGCCCACAGGTGTGCACACGTGTGTGTGTGTGTGTGTGTGTGTGTGTGTGTGTGTGTGTGTTGAGAGGACTTCTGTGGACGTGCCTCTTTGCTTGTGAGCAGCTAGGGCTCTCCCTGGGTTTGCCTTGTCTTGCTGTCCCAAGGAGTGGGGCAGGCGGGCGAGCGAACGGAGGGAGGGCTGGGGTGCCTGCGCCTGTGCAAGGAGTCAGGGACACAAAGAGAGGCCGGAGGCAAGGAGGCAAGGCGAACAGCAGAAAACAAAAACAAAATCAGAACTGCTGTTGCTGGCCTGTGTGTGTGTGTGTGTGTGTGTTTGTGTGTGTGTGTGTGAGTGTGTGAGTGTGAGTGTGTGTGTGTGTGTGTGTGTGTGTGTGTGTGTGAGAGAGAGAGAGAGAGAGAGAGAGCCAGCCAGCCAGCCAGCCAGCCAGCCAGCCAGCCCCACTCTGAATTCATTATAGAGAGAAATCTTAAGTCCAAGCACCTAAACCTGTTGTCAAAAAGGTAAGCTAGTTGTAATCCAGAAGGGTTGAATTCTATTCTCTCAAGGTCTGCAGGTGTACCCAAACTCTTTACAACTTCATATTTACATAGCATTAATTAAGCTCATTAATTAATCAAATAAAAAGCAACGGGTTCCAATATGTAATTTTTTTCTTTTGTTCTGGCGGGGGGGGGGAGGAAGTAACGGGAGGAGGTCAAGGGGGTAACGTTGGCGTATCTAAATATATTTTGGGGTAAAAGGTAAAAAAGTTCCCTGACCCCTGAGATAAGGGATCAACTACTTGTATTGACCTCAATGTGTCTTTTTTTTTTTTTTAAGAATTGACGTACTCTACGTATTTTGCTCTTACGTAGCAAAATTGTTGCTTTATCCTTTCAGTCATGTCTGTCTTGTCTAGTGAGTTTATAGGCTACCCTTTCAAGTACGGCTTCTTTCAATTGTTGGACCTTCATCTTTATATCTGATTTGATGGCATCAAGACAGTGCACTCTTTGCTCACTGCCTCTTCTTCTTGTTCCATGAACAATTCCTAACATTCCTAACACATGGCCAAATGCATCAACCGAGACCCATTTGACCAGTTTAACATCTCCGGAATTCTTTCTTATTGTCATTGTAGTTCATTCTTGGGGAGATCAGTTTTGGAAATCATCAGGTCTTTTCTGGCATGACCACCAACAGTCATCTAGGCCTACTAGATTCATGTGATTGGTCAGGCAATTTGAGGTAGGCATTTGCATTTCGTTGCTAAACATGTTGCTAAACATGCTGCTGAATTGGATAGTGTATGCCTTATCTCTGATGAATCAGTTTTGGGACTTTCTACCCTTCATGGACCTGGAGGCAGTACAGATGGCTCTGGGATTTTGGATTGGTAAATTCACAGGGGTCTGGGCTTCCCTAGATCCTAGTTCTAGGAAGAGTTACAGGTAGAAGTGATTTCAGATTGACCTCTAAGTTGGAGGAGTCATAGCCCTTTGCTATTAAGTATATTAGACAGTCTTTTGGTGCACCTTAAGAGCAGCAGGCACTGTCAGGGTATTCATCAGCTTTGGCCTTTTAGGCCATAGTTTTGGCATTTTTTTGACTCAACTTCTGATCTTAGAGTTAACATCAGGAAAGTGTCAAGAGCTAGGAAGAGGCCTAGCCTGACTAATAAGCATAGCCCTTCTACACCTTTGATTCTTGAGGAACTCTGAAGTCCTTTTCAAGAAATATGTTCGTGATTTTGAGGTAAGTTTGTGTAAAACTGTTGAGACCTGCCTTTTTTAGGGTTGCCTTTTTAAGACTTGGTGCCAGGACATGGTTGCCCATTGGGGAATAGATGGTAGCTGGGAGAGAAGGAGCCTGTAATAAAGGAGGGTGTAATTCAATTTTTTAGGCCACTGGAAGTCTTCAATTAATACATTGTGGCTCATCTCAACTAACCCTGGTTTGTTTTATGCTTTATTGTAGGGGAAAAGACTAGTAAGTTGCTAACTGCAGTTATTGCAAGTCAAATGTTACTTGTGGTTTTATACACACACACAAGCCTGAAGACAAAATTATTTAGAACTTTTACTTACTTTGTTTTGGTTTTCTGAGAAAACCTGCTCAGCTCTGAAGCTCATAATCTGACCTACAGCAAATAATTGGCCAATGGCCAACCATTGGTATGGCTCTGTTAATTTTTTTCCTGCCCTGATGCGTATGGCAGGACAAATGTTGGATCTTGTATTTACCTCTGGGCAACTGGATAATGATCTGGATGTGGAAGAGATTAAGATCATTCCTTTGTCATGGACACATCACTTCCTGATAAAATGTAGGGTAATCACAGAACTTTACCTTTGCAGTGGTGGAATCCAGATTGTATAATCCACTCCTGGAGGAAAATTGATCCTGAGGGCTTTGGGGAAATTTCCTCTTGCCAGTGCCGATGACTTATTTGAAGCTGTAGCAGATCACTGGAATGAGGAAATGGCTTGAACTTTTGATCAGATTGTTCCTGAGCAGACTCTACTTTGCCACACATCTAAAGTTGTCCCTGGTTTTCTAGGGACCTGCATGCAATGAAGCACTTTGGTAGGAAGTCTAGAGTGACCACAGCAAAAACAAAAGAACAAAAACAAAAATAGTAAGTGTGATTAATCAAAGGCTGGAGCAAACTCTGTGGTAATGATGGCAGCAAGTCATCCCCCCCCCCCACACTATTGCATCTACATAGAGCCATCTAACTGTTCCTGATTCTCCAGGGTTTCCTTCATCTGATTTCTTAGCTGAATGAGGAGGATAACTCACAGGAGTCACTGTGACTCATTTGCTAAACATGTCGCAGATAACATTGACCGCATCTATCACCACTTGGACTCCACTTTTACAGTGGCAGTTGCTATACCCATGACACTTGTAGGTTCTGTTATTTTGGAATCTTTTTAGCTCATTCAGCCTGAAGATCACTTGGAGTGAGGCTATCCACCCACTCATATGACCTTTGCCCAGCATGGCTTATTAGATTTGCCCAGCTGACACACAGCAGAGGGTAGGTGATTAATTTAACTCTGAGGGAAGGGGTGGTGCATCAACATTGAAGCTGTTGTGGTTCATCCCCTCTTGAAAAAACCATTCCTTGATCCCATTGTATTCTAGTATGACTGGCAGGTAGTTGTAATAGAGGACTGTGTACTATCTATTGGCTGCCTAAATGCCTTTTCCAGGGGTTGGTGGGGAGAACCAAGGGTTGGTAATTTTTGGGTAGAGCCAGGGGGTGAACACCCAAAGAGGAAATCTATCTCCCCTAGGGTAAATGCCTATATTAAAAGGGGAGGAGCTTTATTAACCAGGAACACTGTGGAATTTATTTGAACTGATGTGATCAATAAAGCAGCCCCAATTCATACCAACAAGCTGACTTGTCTCATGTGGTTGTTGGATGATGCCTGGGCAAGACTGCCCAATGGGACTGGATGAGCAGCTTTGATGTCTAGTAGCCTGCAATGTCATAGCATTCCTTCACCATGGATGCATACAACATTCCATATGCATCAGTAAGATAGAGGAATCCATTCCGCAACTGTTTCAAATACAGTTTGTCTAAATTTGATTAATCCGTGCTGGAAAGATGCTGGCTTGACAGCTGTAGACTAGGAAAAGCAAGTTTAAAGTTCAGATTAAGAAAGCTTTACAGGCATCTTATTGTGATGGGTTAACTGCTTGCATGCTCCCCATCATGTAAATGAGATTACATTTCATATTACATCTCATATTACATATTGCATGTTATTTAATGTGATTAGTTAAATCACATTAACATATTGCATGTTAACTTCTCACCTCTGCAATGGTGGGGGATCACACTTTTCGATCAGCCCTCAGAGGCTTATGGATCCAAACGGATTCCTGAGGGCTCTGGGGGATTTTCCTGTTGCCAGAGTTGGAGACCCACTCGGTGCCCTGGTCGACCTCTGGAATACGGAGATGGCCAGGGCCCTCGATGAGATCGCTCCTGAGTGTTCCCTTCCCAGTCACAGAATCAGAGCGGCTCCTTGGTTCTCTGAGGAGCTGCGAATGATGAAGCGGCAGGGCAGATGACTAGAGCATCAGTGGTGAAAGACTTGTACCGAATCTGACCATACACGGGCTAGAGCCCAGTTAAAAGCTTACTCTAGTGCTGTGGTGGCAGCTAAGAGGGCACACTTCTCTGCCACCATCGCATCTGCAGAGAACCGTCCTGCTGAGCTCTTTCATGTGGTCCGTAGCCTTCTACATCTGGCCCCCCCTACTGGCGGGGAGGAGCACACAGAGGCTCGCTGTGATGAGTTCGCAAAACATTTTGCAGAGAAGGTCGATCAGATTCGGCATGACTTGGACACCGCTGTGGGCATATCTAGTGATGTCCCAAGGGAACCTGTCTGTCCTATGATTTGGGATTCTTTTCAGCTTGTAGAGCCTGAGGATGTGGAGAGGATTCTCTGGAGTGTGAGACCTGCTGCTTGCCCGCTCGACCCTTGCCCAGCATGGCTAATTAGAGCTGCCTGGGAAGGGCTGGCCGAGTGGATGGGGAGGGTGGTGAACTCATCTCTAAGGGAGGGGGTGCTCCCACCTGCTTTGAAGCAGGCGGTGGTTCGCCCGCTCCTGAAGAAGCCCTCCCTGGATCCCACTAATTTAAACAACTTTCGGCCAGTCTCAAATATCCCATTTCTGGGCAAGGTGATTGAGCGGGTGGTGGAGTCTCAGCTTCAGAGGGTACTGGAGGAAGTGGATTATCTGGACCCATTCCAATCTGGCTTCAGGCCGGGGTTCAGGACGGAGACTGCCTTGGTCACCTTGGTGGATGACCTTCGCCGGGGGATGGACAGGGGAAGTGCGACTCTGTTAGTCCTGCTGGATCTCTTTGCGGCTTTCGACACCATCGACCATGGTGTCCCTCTGGGTCGGCTGGCCGGGTTGGGGCTTGGAGGCACTGTCTTGAAGTGGTTCCACTCCTTCCTGGCTGACAGATCCCAGAAGGTGGTGCTGGGGGATGCTTGTTCGGCACCCCGACCTCTTAAGTTTGGGGTGCCACAAGGTTCCATCTTATCCCCCATGCTATTCAACATCTACATGAAACTGCTGGGAGAGGTCATGCGGGGGTTTGGAGTGGGGTGCCATCAATATGCTGATGACACCCAACTCTATCTCTCCTTTCCCCCTGATTCTGAGGAGGCGGTTGAGGTCCTGGATCGCTGTTGCACTTCCTCTGAAGGAGCACGTTCGCAGCTTGGGGGTTCTCCTGGATCCACAGCTACACCTGGAGTCCCAGGTGGTGGCGGTGGCCAGGGGAGCCTTTGCTCAGCTTCGGCTGATTCGCCAGCTGCGGCCGTACCTGAGCTGTGCGGACCTGGCCACAGTGACCCATGCCCTAGTGACATCAAGATTAGATTATTGCAATGCACTCTACGTGGGGCTGCGTTTGGAGACGATCCAGAAATTACAACTAGTACAGAACGCGGCGGCCCGGGTAGTTGCTGGGGCACATCGGTTTGACTCTGTCGAGCCATTGCTTCGGCAACTACACTGGCTGCCAGTTCTGTTCTGTGCCCAATTCAAGGTGCTAGTTTTGACTTTTAAAGCCCTTCACGGCTCGGCCCAGGGTATTTGAGGGATCGCCTCCTTCCATATAATCCTACCCGTACTCTTAGATCATCTGGGGGGGGGGCTTTTGACTGTGCTGCCACCAGGAGAAGTGAGAGGGGCAGCGGCCAGGAAGAGGGCCTTCTCGGTGGTGGCACCCCAACTTTGGAATACCCTCCCCTTAGAACTGAGAACTGCTCCCTCTCTGTTAACATTTTGGCAGGGGCTGAAGACCTTTTTATTTCAAAAAGTTTTTAACTGTTGACAAGCTGGCTGGTTTTTACACTTTTATATTTTGATTATATCTTATGATCCATGGGGCTTGTTGTTTTTTAAATTTTAAATTGTATTGGTTTAATATGGTTTTAAAATTGTTTTTTAATGTTAAATTCTGTATTTTATTGTGTCTTGTGTTGTAATGCTGCCTTGGGTACCTTCGGGCAGAAAGGCGGGATATAAATCCTAATAATAATAATAATAATAATAATAATAATAATAATAATAATAATAATAATAATAATAAAAATGAATCTCTGGGATTTCTTTTCATACTTTTGTCTCCAACCTTCACAAAACTGTATCAAACTCACAGTGGACTCCTCCTTAATTAGAGGCAGGGATGAGGAGAATGGAAACACCTGGGCTGTGTTCACGTGGGCCTCTGTATCTATGGATTCTGTATTCGTGATTTCAATTATCCACAGATCAGGGCCCTCTTATCTTCCTTTATACTTATGATGGGTTGCTAAAAAATTTCCTTGCTTGGGCGTAGGGGCAGGGGAGAACCCTATACAACATAGGTTCCCTCACAGTTTCCATGGAGGTATCCTATATGGGGGGGCAGGAACCTACACCTTGTGGATATCAGGGCATGCCTGTATATAGAAAGAGTCAGTTGGTGCTCCAGCTGTGGTTGTGTTTGAATTGTGTTGATCTAGCTATGATGACCCATGGTGATATTGTTAGACTACTGTAATGTCATATATGTGGGGCTGCCCTTAAAGACAGTTCAAAACTGCAATGAGTGCAGAATGTGAAGCCTGTATAATCACTGGAGATAAGTGATTCAACTCTACCAAGATGTTGCTCCAGTGGCTGCACTGGCTGACGATTTGTTTCTAGTGAAACAATTCAAGGTGATGGTGACAAACCACCTGGTGGGCCATTATGAGATACAGGAATCTGGACTAAATGGGCCTTTGGCCTGATCCAGCAGGAATCTTCTTACGTTCTTATGGTTTTGTCCTTTACAGCTTAAGGCCTATACAGCTTTAAAATCCTATATAGCTCAAGATTATATTGTCTGTGACAGCTCAGGAGAGAGATCTTGAGGTACTGGTAGACAACTCAATGAAGGTATCGACCCAGAGTGTGGCAGCAATTAAGAAAGCCAATTCCATGCTTGGGGTCATTAAAAAAGGGGTTGAGAATAAAACAGCCAATATTATCATGCCATTGAACAAATCAATGTATTTGTTCATCGTATTGCATACAGTTCTGGAATATTGCGTACAGTTCTGGTTGCCATACCTCAAAAAGGACATAGTGGAGCTGGAAAAAGGTGCAGAAGAGAGCGACAAAAATGATTACGGGGCTGGGGCACCTCCCTTATGAAGAAAGACTGCAGCGTTTGGGGCTCTTCAGTCTAGAAAAAAGGCGTCTGAGGGGGGACATGATTGAGACATACAAAATTATGCACAGGAGGGATAGAGTCAATAGTGTTCTTTTTCCTCTTTCACAACACCAGAACCAGGGGACATCCACAGAAATTGAATGTTGGGAGAGTGAGAACAGATAAAAGGATATACTTTTTTACTCAGCAGGTAATTAAGCTCCTTGCCACTCCTTGCCACAGGAGGTGGTGATGGCATCTGGCCTAGGTGCCTTTAAAAGGGGACTGGACAGATTTCTGGAGGAAAAGTCCATCATGGGTTGTAAGCCATGATAGGTGGTGCAACCTCTTTACATTAGTAGTAGGCTACTTCAGAGTACCGGGTGCAAGGGAGTGGCACAGGATGCAAGCATCTTGTTGTCTCGTGCGCTCCCTGGGGCACCTGGTGGGACACGCTGAGATACAGGAAGCTGGACTAGATGGGTCTTGGCCTGATCCAGTAGAGCTCTTCTTATGTTCTTACTGCCTGCCTGAAGCCAACCTTTGTGACTGATACCTGTGTCTACATAAAGACTCTTTCTAAGTGATGTGGACTCTGTTTCAAATACCATTCCTGTTGTCTGCCTGATGCTTGCTAAGCACCTATGCCAAAGATGTTGTGGACGCTTGCAATGTCAACAGGTCAAGAAATATTCCTTTATGTTGCCTTCTTTTCAACATAAAGTACCAGCCTCATATATTTGTATTTTATGTCAATTCATCCATTTGTAACCATTGGTGCCCCACATCACGTTGTACCTCTTAAACTAAAAAGGCATAAGGGATTAATAGAGTTTAGCTCTGGCCACCCCAGGCCGTTGTCTCATGTGGGAAGCAAGTTTCTAAATCATAGCCAGAGAGCTGAAATTGAATGTTGGGAGAATGAGATCAAAGGAAATACTTTTTTACCCAGTGGGTAATTAAGCTATGGAATTCCTTGCCACAGGAGTTGGTGATGGCATCTGGCCTGGGTGCCTTTAAAAGGAGATTGGAAAGCTTTCTGGAGGAAACGTCCATTATGGGCTATAGGCCATGATGGATTGTGCAACCTCCTTACATTAATAGTAGGCAACTTCAGAATGCCAGATGCAAGGGAGTGGCAACAGGATGCAGGCATCTTGTTGCCTTGTGTTCTCCCTGAGGCATCTGGTGGGCCATTGTGAGATACAGGAAGCTGGACTAGATGGGCTTTTGGCCAGATCCAACAGTGCTCTTTTTCTGTTCTTAAGGCCAAGTTATCTGAGAAACCAGACACTTATGTACAATCTAGTTAAATCTCCTCAGATGATAGAAGAGAGCCTTCCTACAAGTGTCTTATGTAGAGGTGCGCAGGGTGGTGGCACCTCTTCAGATCTTCTTAATAGAAGAACTCCCTCCCTCTTGATTTACTTAATCCTTCCTTAGAGAACTTCTGTTGGGGCCTGAAGGCATTTCTTTACAAGCTTTCTGAGTTCTTAGCCATGTTTAAAGATGCATATTTTTGGCTTTTACAGTAATTGTTCTTAGGCTGTTTTTATGTTTTATGAATTAGATACTATTGCAATTTTTAAATTGTGTTTTTATGAATTTTTTAATCCACCTTTTAATCCATTCTTTCTCTGGGAGAGAAAGAATTATTCTTTCTTTCCCAGAGGAATTATGATAAATAAATCATCAAGTAATATCCCCTTGGCAAATCAAACTAATTGTTAAGTGCTTATTTAGAATATTTATACTTCATATCTTCCCCATACACTTAAAGGTGCAATTTTTTTACAAGTTGAAGTCACTTTTAGAATTTTCACATGTGCATGGAGGATGTTTTTATAAACTGTTTTCATAACCACATTGCAGTAAAACTCTAAAGTAATCAGCATAATAGTAACAAAACAACTTATGCACAACTGTCAAAAAGCATAAACAGAACCTGAAACCTCAAACAAATACTATAATAAAACAAAGGATAACAAATTAAAGGGAGAGGCCAAATTAAAAAATTATCTGGTCTCTGCCACAAGGCTGAAATGGAGGGCACAACAACAACAACAACAACAACAACAACAACAACAACAACAACAACAACAACAAAACCTTTATTGGCATACAGATAAAAAAGAAACGGAACAAAGTGCATAGTCTCGACTCCTATCGCCAGTCATCAATTCCTGGTTCTACTGATTGGTCCCACTCTCCTTATTGGCCTTCACAACGGAGTTCAAAAAGGTCGCAATCTTGTTTATTAAAATTGGATCAATTGATACTAACAGATTTCTCAGTCTCGTTAGTTCCAAAGCTTTTGGGGTAGCAGGTATAGCTGGATCAAGGAGTTTGTTCCAGGCTTCCCCATGAAAGGGACAGTGAAAGAATAAGTGTTCAATTGTCTCAACTTCATTCATAGGGCAAGAGCACAATCTGTCCGACATTGGAGAGCCTTTGAATCTGCCCCTCATAACCGCCGAAGGCAGAGCTTTACAGCATGCCAAGGAGAAGGCCCTTCTTAATTGAGGGTTTTCAATTATTCCTAAGTAGGCTGGAATTCTTCCAATTGTGGGCAGAATTGAGAAATAAAGCGGAGAGCAGACTTTATTAGCTGAACTCATCAGGTGTTGCAGCTGGATGTCCAGTAGTCTGTTTTTGATGGTCCAGAAGGCCTCTTTCTGAGTAACTACACCAAGGATATCTGACCAAATTCCAATATTCTTCATTTTCTTGACCCAGATGTTGGCTATAGAATACGAGTCTTTCAATAGATGGTACTGTAAGTTGTTATTGTCAGTATTAAAATGTACTTTGAGCCAGTATCTAGATACTCTCATCCAAGCCTGTGTCTCAATCATTGATTGACCTGACTCCAAGCATAATGCTGCATATGAGACACAATTGGGGTGGACTTCCGGTGTTGGAGGGAGCCGAGCAGACGCTCGACTTGGAGCTCCCTTCTCCCCCCACAAGATGTTATTAGTTTTTTTAGCTCCTAAAACTTGAGTTTCCCTTATTATGCTACTTATCATTTAATTGATTTATACTTTTCCTGCCAAGATTTTGTTGCCGTTCATCATCTATTCTCGCCTCGTTACCGCTTCGGGAGCTTCTGCTGGCAGCCGCCATTAAGGATTTATTGCTTTGACTGTGAGTAGGGGTTATCCTTTTCTTCAATTAGAACACCAGAACTGTACGCAATTAGAACACCAAGAAAAGGAATCTCTCCTTAGAACCAACGGAGGCACTCTCTCTCCAACCGAGCCTCAAACAATCTAGACTTGACACCTTTTATAAGATTTCTGCCCCTCCTATATCCTTACCAAGTTTGTCTCCACCTTGTTCTGAGAGCGATCGGTTTAACTTGGATTTTATATCCGAGGAAGTAACTTCTGCTCCTGAGCTTCAACCTTCTGAAGAAGTGACCCCCAACCTCTTGGAAATTGTTGCTCTCCTGAGGAATCATGCGGCCCTAAGACAGTTCAGCAGATCTTTATACAGCTCCAGCAAGTTTTGGCATTAAGGGGTTCCATCATGACTTTTCTGCTGTGCTTGCATCTCACTCTAAACCAGATTTTATCTCCAACCCTACTGCTCCTCAGAAGACTTTGCAGTCTTCATACTGATTCTCAACCAATATTCGACGTTCCCATACTTCTGCTGAATCCTCATTCCAATTCATTTATGTACCCAACTGTGTAGCCCTCTCTGTTTTTCCCTATAAGGGCTTTATTCCTAATTGGAAATCTGTCAAAAATGCTAAACTTCATTTGGCTGCACTCTTGAGGTTGCCTTTGTCCTACATTGATTTGGAGAAGATTACCAGATTACCTCCCTTCTGGAATTCAGATCGACTTCTCCTTTTTTTAATTCAAAAAACATTCCAAAACTCCTGTTCAAGCAGGCCTTCCGTCTCCAATGGGCTGGTATTGAACCTCAAAGATATTTTAGGAATGTTTCCATAGAGAGCCTGCTTCCGTCTTACCCTAATAAAGTCTCCCGTGGAGAGTTACCCCCGGACTCTACAGTGTTATCTGAGCAGGGACCGTCTCAAGCATGTGTCTATCTCTCCTCTCCTGTCTATCACTGTCCCACGACTCGTCACCTTTGAGGATTCCCTCTGTGACCTTTGGACCTTGCATTGACTCCCAGAAGAACTCTGTTGAAAGGCAGACTGGTCCACCTAGTACAGCTTTGTTCCCATGTCTTGACGTGACCTGTCCACCTATGGAGCCCATGGATTGTGCTCAATCTGATAAGGCTCTAGATCTAATGCCACCTGGATTTACAGTAAGGATGGCCAGGCCGACAAATGGATGTATCTCATTTGATCCCTGCTCAATTATTTCCCTTATGGATGACCCCAATTGATGAATGATGATTGACGATTCCAAGTCCTTGCCTGTTTGGAGCATCCTCATGTTGAACTATCTTTCGATTTTGGAAATAAGGTGTTAATTCTGATCCTTTTTATTTACTTACCTACTCGAATGGAGAGCTTATCTTTGCAGCCTATTTAATTAATTACCTATTGTATGGTAATTCCTTGTTTTAGTATAATGTTTTTTCCCTTTATTGGATGGTTTAAATTATCCACATGGGTTATTTTTGGGTTGGCCGATATCTCGAAGATATGTCTCTGTTATTTAAATTTTCATCTTATTCCCTGTAATTTATTTTAGGTACAAAATTCCGGGCGGTCTTTTTTTTAAGTTGCTAACAATCTGTGCCACCCATATTTGATATTTCCTGTTAGTCCGCTAGTTTCCTTTTGATATATTTCCAATCCTATTTAATAGATTTTACCCTGTTTTCCCTACCCGTGTTGTGTTGTGTAATGTTAGATGTTATTGTGTATATGCCAATAAAGGTTTTGAATCGAATCGAGACGCAATTGGGTAGTCCTAAGATTTTCTGTAGAAAGATGGCTTGTACTTGTTCAAGAGAAGTTAAATGCTTTAATCCAGTGGTCAGGGAACAGGGGTAAATTACCCCAAATGGGGTAAAATGAAATTCCTGGGGGTAATGGACGGTCACGCTGTCGAGACACAGCTGGGCATGCATATGAAACTATATGCATGCTTGGCTGTGTCTTGGCAGCGCAACTGTCCATTACCCCCATTCTGGTTCCATCGCTGGCTGGCCAGCTCCGTTTTGTTTTGTTTGTTTTGCTCTGCCCACTTTCGCTGGCCAGCAAAATGCCCCAGACTGCTCTGCGCCTGCTCTGCTTTTCACACTACAGCAGTTTAGAGCATGTGGATGCAGCAAGGAGAGCAGCAGAGCGGCGGTGCATTGGACCGGAGCAGAGCAGCAGTAAAGAGGCAAGCCAGGGACGGCCGGGTATCGGAGGTGAGGGAAGGCATGCATCTTTCCCCCACCCCGCCTCCGTTGCCCTGCCGGGGCACACATCTTCCCCCCCTCCGTTGCCCTACCAGGAGGAACTGCATACCCCTTGCTGTCCAGCGAGGGACGCGTGGTTCCTCCTGGCAGGATATCGGAGGCGAGGGAAGGCCCATGTCTTCCCCCCCTCAGTTGCCCTGCCGGGGGAACTGCACACCCCTCGCTCAGGCTTCTTGCAGAACACGCAGCCCCATCATTTCGATTGCTGCCCAAGGCCAGATGCGGCACTTCGTTAATGTCCCAAAGTGTCCGTGTATGATGGAAGGTGTCTCCTAAGACTGGGTGCTGTTGCCAGGGGAGGGACTGATTGGAACGGAGGTTTTTTTTAAAAGTTGATCGCCTAAGAGTGCAAGTCTATGAATGTCTACTCTGAAGTAAGTTCCATTATAGTAAATGGCATTTACTCCTGGGTAAGTATTAACAGGATTGCAGCCCATCTTAATTAAAACTGCAGTCCAACGCACACACTGCCCCAGGAGTAAAGCACATTGAATTCAATCTGACTTACTTCTGAGCAAACAGAAGTTGACAGACGCCGGCTGGCCACTGAACGTAAGGAGCATGCAGGCTGGGGCAAACACGACTGGCTGCAGAGTATCAGTCTGAGCCGACACCAGACTGTCCTCCTTCCCCTCAACTTGTAACCTGGTGCAATGATCCTCCGATCCGGACTAGGGCTCAGCATGTCATGGGGTATGTGGGGCACGTGCTTGTGCGCAAGACACCAAAGAGAGGTGCCAGACAAGCATACAGCATGAGGCGAGGCGAGAAGGAAAGCGAGCTGCAGGAGACAAAATGTAGGAACGCTTGCTGCATTTCTGTATTAGTACTATTTGCCTTCTCCGGAATGGAAAAGCAGATACTGTGCTGCTAAGTTGCATAGCCCCCTTTGTATTAGCACACATTAGGAATGGCCCTTGCCTTCTCCACAGCTATGTTTCTGTGAAGTGAGGAGGGGAGGGGGGTCAGTTTGAAACAATCGGGCAACAGATGTATTTGTTTTGCTCCCATTCATCCTGTTAATATTTAAAGTGGAGAGGATCTAATTTTTTACATTAAGCGATGTTTGTATGAGGCGAGATGAATCACCTTACCTACATGCACACTCCCTGTGATGTGAAAATGAGGTATTCCCTGTTTGACAAGTGCATGAAACAGATATCTACATAAAAAAATGGCTACTGGTATCATTTTTTTGGTTTGATCCAGAGTTGCAAACAAATCTTTTAAATTCTGAAATAAATCTTTGGAAGCTGCCCCTTTATCTTACTTTCTGACCTTAAAAGTGTTTTTCTTTAATCCAGTACAATGGCTCTCAAACTTTTTATCACCGGGGCCCAAAGGAAGTGATGTCATCAAGCAGGAATATTTTAACACCCCATATGACAAAATCAAATCTAACTAAGCAGGTTAGATATTTACAATAAGAGTAAGATTAAAAAATATTTAAAGAACTTTCCTAACTCTCCCAAACCCTTTACAACTTCATATTTACATAGCATTGATTAAGCTCATTAATTAATCAAATAAAAAGCAATGGGTTCCAATATGTATTTTTTTTCTTTTGTTCTGGGGGGGGGTAACATCGGCGTATCTAAATATATTTTGGGGTAAAGGGTAAAAAAAGTTCCCTGACCCCTGCTTTAATCCATAAAGGAACTCCATAAAGGATTTGGGATATGGTTTTTGCCTTAAAGACTTTTAAAGCCACTGGTATGTATAGGCCCCCTTTATTATAAAAGAATCTGATAATAGCTTGCATAGATGATCTGGCTAAATTAAGAACCAAATTTTGATGGTTTGTCCAAGTGTGCTTATAGAAGAAATGGATGCCGAGGTATTTGTAGGTTTTCACCTGCTCTATCGCACTGCCCGAGAAGATCCATCTATGTTGTGTCCAAGTTTTAGCGAACACCATGATCTTAGATTTTTGATAGTTTAGCTGGAGTTTGTTGGTGGAAAAATAGTCAAGGCTCTTGTTAATCAGATTGCGTAAGCCTCGATGAGTCTGGGACAAAAGGACAGTGTCATCAGCATATAGCAGTAATGGTACTCTTTGCATGCCCAGTTTAGGGGGATGACTTTCGGATTGTTCTAGCCACAATGCCATTTCATTGAGGAATAAGTTAAACAGGGTTGATGCAAGTAGGCATCCTTAAACAAGCATCCTTAAACACCCCTATTTGTGGGGATTTCTTCCGTTAGTCTTCCCTCATGGTTAGCCTGATTTGGCATGTTGTATTGTAATGTAGTCTTTGAATAATACTCAGCAAGTTCTTCTTCATCTGCTCAAGTTTTTCCCACAAAAATTTTCTTTTTTCTTTTTTAAAGGTTATTTTTATTGATTTTAAGCAAAAAAGATGGGGTAGGGTTACAGTAAACAAAAGGATGGGTTAAACAAAGGAAAACACATAAGGTAAATACCTTGCAGTGTATCATAGTATCTTAATAGTATCATCAGTCCAATTAAAAATATTATTTCTAAGCTTATCTATTTCATACTCAATATATCCAAAATCTTCTTTACTTATAAACTATAAAATATTAAGATGTTAATGTTAAACTATTTAATCATCAATACTAATCTTTTATTACTTTACAATTCAACATTGCATATCCAATCATAAAACATTTTCCAGTATTGTTTGATCTTATTAATCTTGCCCTCTCTTAATCTTTCTGTTAAAATGTCCATTTCTGCCACTTCATATATTTTCCCTATTATTTGTTCCATATTTGGGGTTTCTTCATCTTTCCATTTTTGTGCAAATAATAATCTGGCCGCTGTTATTACATGAATAACTATATGTTTCATATTTGCATCTTGAATTTCTGTTAAAATGTTTAATAAAAATATTTCTGGTTTAAGTGGAATATTAAAGTTTAATATTTCTTGCAGCATTCCTTGTATTGTCTGCCAGAATTTCTTAACTTTCTGACAAGTCCACCACATGTGGTAATAACTTCCTTCAGCTTCTCCGCATTTCCAACATTTATTGGAAGTATTCTTATACATTTTTGTATTTTTTTTGAGGAGTTATATACCACCTATAAAACATCTTGTATATATTCTCCTTAAATGATGTTGCTTTGGTAATTTTAATGTTCATTTTCCATACTTTTTCCCAATCTTCCAGCAAAATATCATGTCCAACATTTTTAGCCCATTTAATCATTGCCTCTTTTATTACTTCATCTTCCATTCTCATTTTTAGAAGAAATGTATACATTCCTTTTATATATTTTTCTTTTCCTTCTAGAAAATAACTGTCAAATTCCGTAATATTTTGATATATTCGTATTTTTTGATCTTCTTTCAATCTTGATCTTATTTGATTTTCTGACCACCAATCCAAAAAAATATTTTTCTTCTTCTAATTGTTTCTTGGTTAGTAGATTATTATCTTTATCTAATATCTCTGCATATTTTTTATTTTCATCTTCTCTGAACCATTCTGGCTTTGAACCAATCTCTAAAGGTCTAATCCAATTTGGGATTTTTGTAAATATTTTATATCTTATTTGTTCCCATATCCAAAAGAGCTCTTCTTAGACAATGCTGTTTAAAATTGCTATAGAATTTTGCTTTGTCATATATTAAAAACGCATGCAGACCAATCTGTAAGTCATATGTTTCTAATTTAATTGATCTGGTATCTGTTGGTTGAGCCCATTCTCTTATCCAATTTAATGCTGCTGCTTGATAATACAGGAACCGATCCGGAAGTCCAAATCCTGCTCTCTCTCTTGCCTCTTGTAGTAATTTTAGTCGTATTCTGGGCTTCTTTCCTTGCCATATAAATTTGGATTTTATTTGATCTATCTCATTAAAAAAATTTCTTTAGAATTATTGGAATCATCTGAAATAAAAATAATAATTTCGGTAAAACATTCATCTTGACTGCAGCAATTCTTCCCATCAATGAGTAATTTCTTCCAAATTTCACAGTCTTTTTGTATTTCTTTTAATAGCTTGTAATAACGTACTATTATTACATTACATTAACGTACTATTACATTAACGTACTATTCTTGTTAGTAATGGTAATACCCAAATATTTTACTTTATGTGTCACTTGCAAGTTCCATTTTCTTATTGCCTGTATGTCAAATTCTTTCACATTTTTCAATAATATCTTTGTTTTTTGATAGTTAATCTTCATACCAGCTACATCTCCATATTCTTTCAAATTCTCCATTAAATATTCTAATTATTCTTTTGGATCTTCTAAAATAAAAACTAAATCATCAGCATATGCCTGTAGCTTAAATTCTTCTGTTTGAATTTTCAATCCTTTTATTCTTATATCTTCTCTAATTTTCATATTTAGTATTTCCAGAGATAAGGCCTTGTCTTGTGCCTTGTTGAATCTGTATCTCTTGAGTTAGATCTCCATTCAGTTTAACTCTAGCTGATTGTTTGGAATAAATTCCGCTAACTGCTGTTAAAAAATGTTGTCTGAAGCCAATTGCTTTTAGTTGTTTAAGCATAAAAATTCCAATCAACATTATCAAAAGCTTTCTGTGTGTCTAGGAATACTAAGCCCAGTTTTCATGTGGATGGTCTTTCATAATATTCTAAAACATTAATTATTGTTCTCAAAATTTTTCTTAATTGTCTCCTTGGCAGAAAACCTGCTTGATCTTGATGTATTAAAA
Organism: Lerista edwardsae; assembly: GCA_029204185.1. NCBI lineage: Eukaryota > Metazoa > Chordata > Lepidosauria > Squamata > Scincidae > Lerista > Lerista edwardsae. Next base: position 2,154,647 of record JAJKFI010011386.1, read on the forward strand.
CATTTAAAAAAAATTTCATTCTGGCAGCTAAAATTGTTACGAAAATTTTATAATCTACATTAAGAAGAGATATTGGTCTATAATTTTTAATATCATTATTTTCTGTTTGAGGCTTGTCTATCAACGTTATAATTGCTTCACCCCACGTATCTGGTAAAATGCCAGTAGTCCAAATATCTTCAAAGCAATTTCTCAGTGGTTCAATTAATATTTCTTGTAAGGTTTTATAGTAAACCGCTGATAAACCATCCGGGCCTGGAGCTTTTGTTGAGTTCTGTTTTACTATTGCTTTTTTAATTTCAGATATTGAAATTTGTGTTTCCATCATCTTTATCTGTTCTTCTGTCAGTTTTAATTTATTAGTCTTAGAAATATATTCTTCTTGTTTTTTTATCAATCTGTTTCCTCTTACATGGTTGTTTGTAAAAAAATTTCTGTTATCCTTTTAATATCTTCTATACCAGTTACTTCTTGACCAATTTCATTTTTTAAATTCATAATTATATTTTTTATCTTTCTTTTTTGATTTATAGTCTAACCATCTTCCTGTTTTGTTTGCGTTTTCAAAAAAAAATCCTGTTTGATCAATTTAATATTTCTTTCTGTTTCCTCTGAATAACATTAATCTCATGCTGTAGTTTTTTGTCATTTTTTTTGACAAAAAAAATGGATCTCCGCCTTTGTGGATCTCCGCCTTTAATAATTCTATTGAAGCTATCCAAGCGTCACTTCTAAAGAACATTTTAGGGCTCCTGAATTGCATTGCATACTCTGTGTTGTGTCTGGAAACTGGACAGCGTAAGCTGGAGATCCTGGCATGGATCCAGGTATTGAAATATTGGTTAAAAATTTATTAAACTGCTGACCCTAATAGCCTGATTGCACATCTTATTGCTGACTGATATTTTTCGGAGCTTCCTTGGCAGCACTAGATCACCCAGATTTGCTTATCAACTGACTTACTGGGCGCTCTCCAGTTTGCGGAGGCTTTTAGAACTGTTAAAGGCAGACTTTTGGCCACTCATGATCACAATTTGCTACTGGAGGCCGATAAGGTTTGTTCTCCACTCTCGCTACGAATTGAAGTATCTCCAGGGATAATGCCCTCCTATTTACAGCTAGTGGAGTGTGCTAGAAGCCATCGAGCAATGACACTGGCATGCTGTAATGCGTTGCCATCTGCTGTGCTCTGGGGCAGATACGAGGGATTGCTCCCCCAGGAACGTTTCTGTCCCAGACCTTTGGGAGAAGTGGAATCTCTAGAACATCTTCTATTTATATGCCCGCGGCATGCAGAAGGCAGATCTAAACTTTTGGACCCAATTACCCATTGCCTTACGTCGACTGACCCTATAGAATTGCAGAAGCTTCTTTTTGATATGAAGGATCCCTTTTTATTGAACCAATTTGCTTCATTCTTAGATTTCATTGTGATAACCAACATGACTAGAATGACAAGATAATCCTAATAGTGGAGGCCTTTTTGATATCACTTGATGCAACTACTAAGTTTTAACTCTGAGTAGAGATTAATCTATGTATTGTTTTTATTGTGTTGAATGCCATTAAAGGTTTTGTATTTGTATTTTGCAATTCTTTGTCTAATTTTAGTATTCATCGGGTTATCTTGGGAACTTTTTTCTTCTTCTTTCAGTCTTTGACAGAGATCCATCATTTTTTTCTGTTGACTTAGTCTTTGTTTTCTTGCTTCTCTAATAGACAGTCCTCTGAAAAAAGCTTTACTTGCATCCCAAACAATTTGTTTTTTGGTTTCTTGCTAAAGATTAATCTTAAAAAACAATTCCATCTCCATTTTTGCATAATCAGTAAAAGTTTGATTATTAAATTGTGAGGAATTCAAACGCCAAATCCATCTTCTTATTTTTTATTTATAGTTAACAAAACTGGATTATGATCTGCAAATGTATTTGGTAGGATCTCTGATTCAAACTGTCTGGCCATAAAGCTGAAATCCAACACATATCAAATCTCGACCATGCTTTATGTCTTGCCGAGTAAAAAGTAAATTCCCTTTTGTTTGGATTTTGTGTCCTCCAAAAATCTATAAGATTAAATTCTTCACTCATTTTTAGAAATGCTTTAGGTAAAGTTCCTCCTCTCTGTGTTTTAGAAGTTGTTCTTCTATCTAAAGCTCTTTCAAAAACTGCATTAAAATCCCCAAAATGACCATCTCCAGTTGATTGAATTCGATTAATTTTTGATGAATAGATTTAAAGAACTTGTCTTGATTTTCATTAGGGGCATATATATTTAAAATTAAGAGTTTCCTTTCTTCATTTTGAATTTGAACATCAACTGCTCTTCCATCTCCTAAGCTCCATTTCAATTCTGGTTGAAGATTTGCACTTATGTATGAAGCCACTCTTTTTTCTACTAGGATCCAAATCGGTAAATAAAATACCCAATTTATTATTCTCCAAAAATTTCTTCTGATCTCTTTTTATATGGACTTCTTGTATACAAATTACATCAAGGTTCATTTTTTTCAATTTTTTTCAATTGATTGAAGGTTTTCTTTTTATTGGGAAAATTAAGTCCATTAATATTCAACGATAATGCTTTTATTTGTTTTGTCATCTTTACTAACTGTCTTAATTTGTATTTCTATTTCTTGCTTTCTCTTCTAGTTGTCTAACTCTTTGTCTAGTTGAAACTCTTTGCGTTTTTGGTTCTTTTGGGACTGCTGCTCCTAACATCTCTGTATCTGATGTATCTTCTTGTGTGACTATCTCTCCACTCTCTGTTTCTTGTTCTTCCTTTTCTTCATCACTTTCTTCTGTACTCTCTTTTTCTCTGTGTGACTCCTGTTCTTCTTGTTCCAATGTTCTTAATTCTTGTCCTGTTCTTCTTTTAAATTCCATTTCTCCCAATTCTTCACCATATTTGTCCAAAAATTGCTCCATTTTATGTATCAAATTAATATTTTGTCATTTCCCTTTATAATTAAACAATAGGCCTTCAGGTAGAATCCATTTGTATTTGATTTGCTTTTCTCTCAGCAGTGCTGCAAACTCTTTATATGGCTGCCTTCTTTTACGTACTTGGAATGGTATCTCTCTAAGAATCAACAACCTCTTTTCTGAAACATATCTTGTCTTCTGATCCAAAATGTGAAGAACTTCATCTCTTAATCCCCTTCTAAGAAACCTAATCATGATTTCTCTTGGTCTCTTATTTATTCTCGCGTAACTGGAGTCAATCCTGTAGATAGTATCTATTCCTTCTCTAATCATTCCTTCACTCAATCCAGTTTCTTCCACTAACCAACGCAATATCTCATCAAAAGTCTGACGTTGAGAAGATTCCAGAAAATTCTGTATTCTGATTTTAAAGGCAGCATGTTCCATTTCCTGTCTCAAATAGTTAGTTGTTAGCTCTTCATGATCCATTCTTCAATCTCTCAAACCTCTCTCCACCTCCTGAATATCTTGTTTCATCTTCTTAGTCTCCTTCTTTGTCTGTTTAATCTCTTTATTGTTCTTGTTAATTTGTTCTTTATCTATTTTTTGATCTGTTTTATCCAATCTGGAGATGATTCTCTGATTCTGATTCTGAAATTGCCTGTTTAATCTGATCCGACAAGTACATAGATTCAGGTTGACTGTCCCTTCTTTGTTCTTGTTGTCTATTATCTTGTTTCAACAGAGTTGACATTTGTGGTGTTATTGATGATGATGTTTTAGCTGCATATTTCGTTAGTTCTTTTCTCTCTCTAGACGACATATTTATCAAAAATGTTCTAATCAATTTTAGGCTAAAATCAACTAAATTTACTCATATTGTATTGGATTATATTCAAAAATATTAGTAACTTAATCCAGCAAAATTTCCCCAACAATAAACTCAATATTTCTCATCAATACTTATAAACAATATTCTTTCTCAATTCCTTATCTCCAAATCAGCAATTTTCCCCAAAAATCAATTTATACAATAATTAATCTATATTCTGTAATCCAAAATCCTTCCTAAATTATTATCTCGTTAAAATCAACAACAAATCAATGTTATTTTCATCAAACAATTCATACATTAATTCAAATTTTCAATAATCAATATTTTATATTTTACCATCAATTCATTATTCTATCCAAATCATCAACAAATCAATATTTTCAATAATCATTTTTAATGATGTTTAAATATCTTATATTCTATTAATGTATACTAAAATTCAATCATTTATAATATAATCATCAATCTCTTTAAGTTCTTTCAGCCCTTCAAATCACTGGCAGATTTAATTACCCAAAACTAATCATGTAATATTATATTCAATTAATATCTAATATTTCATATAATACTTCAAAAGAAAAACAAAAAAGAAAAATGGAAAAAATATAAAAATATAAATGAGTTCAATTTCAAAAATTTGTACTTTCCCTTTAAGCTGCACTATTTTTCTTTAAAATATCCTTCTGCTGTCGTCTTTGCTATCTCTAATCATGTATTCTCTTGTCTCTGCTCGTCGTCTTTCCTCTGCCTCCAGAAGCGGGGGATAGATGAAGTTAAATAGTCCTTCCCTCTGCCTCTTCACCCTTCTTATTTTCTTTCAGTCAAATAAAAATCAATTTTAATCACCCTCAATTAAATCTTTATATCCCAAATAGGCAGCCAGTTTTAAAAGTTAAAAAATAACATCATCTAAAGTTCACTCCATATCCCTCCGCTTAAAGTTTTATATCCATCTGCTTGGTTCATTCAACTTTTCAGCAAACATCCTTAATTAATATTTGCCCATTTAAATCTCTCAACCCCCCCAAGTTTTCCCCGATTAATTCACAAAAAGAACGAAAAAAGGGAAAGAGTATTAGAGTTTAGCTTGGTTTCTTCCATCCGACCACAATCAGTCCAGGTTAACAATATCCCTCCGCTTCTTTCAAGTCTATTAATATTTTCCGTAACCTCATTGGGCTTCCTTCCCACCTCTCAATCTTTTTCAACAGCAGGTAAGGTATTTTAACACTCTTTCATGTATTAATTTGTCTTTCCATTCTTATTGTAAAATCCTCTGTGCAACATTCAATCTGAAACAGCATCCATTTTCCTTCCTTTCTTTTCCAACCTCATTCTCTCCAACCAGATCTCACAGAGAGCAGTGCAGGGAAAATACATCCAGAGTTTATAGCTTTAAAGTTTTCTTTCAAAATTTCTTAATGGGGCTTAAGTGGGAGTAGAGATGTAAAATCCTTCAGCTATTTAATTGTTCATTTCTACTTCCCAAACTTCTTACAACCGCTTCTGCTTATCGCACCCCTTTTTTAACCCAGAATTTTCCTTTCCTTGAGGTTAACGCCAATATAAAGTAGTCCTTATAGTCCTTAGAAACTTTCTTGATATTTCTTGTCCATCACAATACACTGCAAGATGGTAGGCAGAGCCACAACTAGGCTGACAGCAAGCTGGCAGCTTTCCCCCAAAGTTCGTGCGTCGTTCTATCTCTCATATCAGCAACAGCTGCTGCTACCAACCTCCATGAGAGAGTCCGAACGCCTGAAATTCTTCTACTAGAATTCAAGGACTTTCCAAGCCTGGAAAGTCACGATCAGAAGGGGATTAGATGCTGTTTCTGGGAGAGCAGAAATCCAGCATTCATGTCATCAGGCTTCATCCCGCCCACGTGCCCACAGAAGTTTTCTGTCGACGCTGTCAAATGCCGATTTAAGATCCAAAAACGCAACACATAGTTTAGATTTTGATTTGGCCAAGTATTTATGTATAAGATGTACTCACAAATAATAAACTACAAATTCAGTAACATAAAATAACCTAAAGTAAGTAATACACACAACACCAAAACCAACTCAGTACTACAGCTCTTCTATATCCAAGATCTATAGGTTTGTACTGTAGCCAGTATTGAAAACAGGTGTACTTAGATGCACTTTTGCAACCCTGCTGTTTGTATATATGGAACCATCTTGAATTATTATTTTTTGCAGGCATTAATTTCATTCTGAAGATTCCCTATGACACTATTGCAAAAACATGCAAATGGCAATGATTTACAAAAGGGTCCTCATTAGATGATAGGGTTTAATTAAGGAACTTAAGTTACTGATGCCATAACTACAATATGCAACTTGTCCCTTCAAGCAGCAACCTTTGAGGTGTCAGAGGATTGGAGGATAGCCAATGTCATGCCAATCTTTAAGAAAGGGAGAAGGGGGGACCCTGGAAACTACAGGCCGGTCAGCCTAACGTTGGTTGCGGGTAAGATGGTGGAAAGCCTCATCAAAGATAAAATCCTAAAACACGTAGAGGAGCAAGTACTGCAGAAGGAAAGTCAGCATGGCTTCTGTAAGGGTAAGTCTTGCCTCATGAACCTATTGGAATTCTTTGAAAAGGTCAACAGGCACATGGATGTGGGAGAACTTGTGGATATCATATATCTGGATTTTCAGAAGGCGTTTGACACGGTCCCCCACCAAAGGCTGCTGAAGAAACTTCACAGTCAGGGAATAAGTGGGCAGGTCCTCCTATGGATTAAAAATTGAGTCAATAGGCCATTTTTACAATGGAGACAGATGAAAAGCTGAATGCCCCAAGGATCTGTCCTGGGCCCAGTGCTTTTCAACTTGTTCATAAATGACCTGGAGACAACAGAAGCAACAAGGTGCCCAAGTTTTGGAAATGACATAAAACGTTTCTGGGGAATGGGCTACAAAATAACAGATGCATTCAATGTGATGCACATTGGGATAAAAATTCAAAACTTCACATATAGTTCTGGGTTCACGTATAGCTTCACTGAGTTCTGAGATTTCTGTGACAGCTCAGGAGAGAGATCTTGGGGTGCTGATGGACAATTCAATGAAGGTGTCGACCCAGTGTGCAGCAGCAATTAAGAAGGCCAATTCCACGCTTGGGGTAATTAAAAAAGGGGTTGAGAATAAAACAGCCAATATTATCATGCCATTGTACAAATTGATGGTAAGGCCGCACCTGGAATATTGTGTCCAGTTCTGGTCGCCACATCTCAAGAAGGACATAGTGGAGCTGGAAAAGGTGCAGAAGAGAGCAATGAAAATGATTACGGGGCTGGGGCACCTCAGGAATGCTGCCAAAAGGAGCTGCTGGCTGAGGGTGGTAAGACTGCTGGTCTCTTCCAGGTCCCTTGCCTTTTTACCTTTTACCTAAGGTTTGGATTCCAGGATGCAAGGGTTGGAACATCCACTGAAATATTATTGGTGCCTCAGAAAATTGCACTAAAATGCTGTTATTGATGCTCAGAATGTTATCGGTAGCGGTTACTTGGGGACTGCTCATCCACCCAACCACAATCCAATCCAATGGAATACCTAGGTGGGGCAGAGTGGCAAGTGGGGAGATGTGGTAAAATCACCCCTTCCTCTGTCACTTGGATCCCTATTGCCCGTTTGCTCCAGGGGCCGCCCTACACTTTTTAGAAGTCTCTCTAGACCCCAGAACACCGCCAGGGGGTGGCAGAAGATGGGATCTAGCATATTTAAGGTAGGGGCAGCACCCATGGAGGTATGCCCACAGGTTCCAACCCCCCCTTTGGAATGCCGCTGTTCTACGCCTCTCTGAACCTCTTGTGTATGCTGCCAGTAATGTCAATTATGGCTCAACCTGTGCGGCCTTCTTCATGCTGAGGCTCATCGTGCCATCTTCATGTTGAGGCACAGAAACTAGGCTCCCCAGCTAGAAGCTTTTCACCTGGTGAAATCACTGTGAACCTCCTCCTTCCATGAAAATGTTGTCCCTAAACTCAGGGAAGGGGATAAAAATGAGTAGCATGGAAATGGAAAGGATGGATAGGAAAAATAGGAAGAAGTAACAAAAGACAAAGATCCTAAATGTTGAGCTCAACAGAAACTCTCCAGAACACAGACATGCCCATGATAGGCAGGGCTGGACTTGGGGATGACACTTCAACAGAAGTTTTAATTGTTCTGCATTGAGGGGTGGGAGGAGCATTCCCCAAATGCCCCTTTCCTCCTTCCAGAGAATAAAGAAGATCCCCGTGTCCTGAAGCCAGAAGCAACTGAGAGCACAGACCTAAGCTATGGTCTTCTGATATTATTGGAATCCTTGTTCCTGCTTTTCGATTCGATTCTGAAACCTTTATTGACATTATTAACAGACATAAATAAACAGTAACAAGGCAAATAGATAACACATGACGCTCACACGTAAACAATTCTAGCCAATGGAGACTGGGGTGCTACTGAGGACTTCTTGCAAGAAGCTAGCCACAGCTAAAGTCAAGGAGTCACAATTGTCTTCCATAAATACTGCGAGAATGGAATCACAAGAGGGAGAAAATAACGAGATCCAGGGGGCTAAGAAATAATTGCGAAGGGCTGTGTGAGTGGGACAACAGAAGATAATGTGAGACAGCATGTTAGGAAACATTTTGCAAAAGAGACAGAGTCTATCTTCCCGAGGAGTATGGAGAAAATGGCCATAATGGACTGCAGATGGAAAAATATTAAACCAGGCTAACATAAGAGCTCTTCTGTGGGATGGCTTGATTAGAGAATGAAAATAATTAGGGGAGTGGGCCAAGGATGGGGACAATCCATGAGAAAGAGGAGAACAGGTCGGATTGAGCAAACTACTTAAATAATTAAATTCAGTTAGAGTAAATTTATCTTTAATAATTGAATACGCTCAAAGGAGGTTTAGGTCGACTAATGATTCTAGAGAGAGACCGATGGAAGCAAGTTTATTGTCCACTAGCTGATATGAGCCCAGGAAGATGTAAAGGGGTCTCTCAGTAGATCGTAAAGAAATGAACCAGACTGGGAGTTTAAATGCAATTTGAGCCAGAATTTGAAAGTAAGAAACCAAGCATAGGTAGAGGGAAGGTGAAAACCAATTTCTAGAAAAATAGTAGAAAAACGAATTAGATTGGGAATCCCAAAAATTTTGCAAAAGAAGGATACAGCAATCTGGTCAAAAACTTTGTTGACGGCTTGAATCCAAACCGGAACCCCATAGAACAGTTGGGAAAGAATTTTTGACCTAAAAATTTGCATGGCGGCAGTGATAGCCTAAGTTGAAATGGAAACTCGTTATGGCCTTAAGCTGAGGCGAGATACTGGAAATGATGGCTTTTTTATGAGGGGCCCAAGACAATTGTTCCTGCTTTTTTCCCCGTCTCCTGGTTTTCCATCATTCTTCCTTCTTCCTGCATAATACTTGGTTCTTCAATATCTGTTCTCTCTAGGTAATCTCTCTAATTTTTCTAATTTTTTGTTCTTCCTCCTCTTATTCTCCATTTTCTGTTAATATCCTTCTTTTTCTTCCAAGGATTGTTTTGTTCTTGTTTCATCTTGGTAGGACCTGATAAGAGCTGCATTCTTATATAAAAGTGTAATCAATAAGTTAAAATCAATGCTGCATTCTGTATGTGCTTTTGAAACAGCTTCAAGGCTATGAACTCAAGAAACCCTTTCCCTTAGCTAAGCAAAAGACAAGAGTCACGCTGTCTCCTTTTCCTGAGAAAAGCAACAGAAACAATGACTAACCGCAGATATAGTTCAGCAAAGTGACTGACTAACAGGAAAGACAAGGACAGAAATAATCCTAAGTGTCTAGTACAATGCTGATGATAGGACTTATGCAATCACATGTATTTCAAATTGCTGAACTTTTGCTTCCACTATTGCTTCCACTGTTCCACAATTGCTGAATTGTTACTTCCACTGTTGTAACCCCATGCTGAGATGAAGTAATCTATTAGTCACATGTACTCTGCCATGACCAATGATGTGTAACTCTGGGGTGGACCTATAAAAGTAGGTGGAACCCTAGATAGAATTGCACTGCCGTGATTTGGGCATCTGCCCCACATCTGTGCCCAGCGAGGTACATGCTGAATAAACTGCTTGAACTCTTGCTAAGAACTGGAGTGGTCTTCTTCCTTTGAACTTAACAACACAACGCAGAGAAACTTGTGCGCCTTACAATCTATCTAGAATTTGAGGATGCATAGGACAATTGTTTGACAGTTTGTGAATACTGTATTACAGTGTTATTCAAGCTATGGGTCGGGACCCACTTTGTGGGTCGCAACCTGATGTCAGATGAGTTACGGAAAGCTGGGAGCAGCCATCTTGGAAACTGCAGGCCTTACTCTTGTAATATTCCTTTTGTGAATGTTTGAATTAACAGTGGTTTTTTTAAAAAAATTGTTCTCAGTTCACTGCTTTTATGTAATATTTTGTCCTAATCTCCCTTTCTGTCAGGGATGTTTCATAGTGGTACAATTGCTGCAGTCCAAGAATGCCAATTTGCATTTCAGGAGTGTCATTTCATTGTTACAATGACAGCATTTTCTGCTTGATGATATCACTTCCTGCTACAACGTCACTTCCGGTGGACTCGACACAAGAGCCATTCTAAAAAGTGGGCCCCTGTCTGAAAAGTTTGAATACCACTGCTGTATTACATTATCTTGTTGATTTCCCTTCCTGGTTATTGAATTTCTATGCCAACAATACATATTATACAGTGATATCATTCAGGGGGAACAGACCAGAATGGGCGTTCTGGATCCTAAAGGGCTCTGTGGCTGGTTCCGGGTTCCCGATAAGTGCCAATCAAAAGTGAGTTCCTGTTCCTAAATCATTTGAATGACACCACTGATATCATATATTGTCATACTCACAGTTTTCCTTCCTTATAGTTTTATGCCAATGCATTATTACTGCACATGTAATAGTGTAACTTCCCCAATGTGCACATTATACGTGCCCACTAAACAGCCAGTACCCAAAAACTTTGTCTGTTATTATAAAGCTAATGCTAACTTCCCCTAAAAAGGGGAGCTGGAGGCGAACTGTGAGTCTGCAAGCCGTAGGCAAGGATGCTACTAGCACATGTAATTTTATTTTTAATGTGTTTTTATTTTTCCTTGTTCTTTTGATGGCTACAACACCAGACAGAACGGCAAACTTCTCTTAATAATCTTCTTAAGAGTAATTGACTTACCCCCACCTGAAACATTCAAACAAATAACTGCAAATAACTGCTGCCCGTGTTATCCAGTGTCTTTCCTCCACCCCACCTGCCCCATATATGGTTAAAAAATCCCAAAGAAATCTAATTTTTCAATAAATCCAATCCAATATATATATATATATACACAGTTTTTCAAAGAAAGCAACACATTGATGGTATCAGACAAGGACAGATACATTTCTCTAAACCTTTCTGGGGGAAGACAATATTACTCCCTCTCACCTACGCATTCAAAGACCGTGCATATGGCACATGCCAACTTTAAGCAAATCTTTCCATTTGGAATTAGAGAAATGAGGAAGAACTCTGGAAATCAGGAAAATGGTTTTGCCAAAACAGTATGTGCGCTCTACTCCTTCCTCCATTGCAGGAAAGACTATTATGTGTTTTTTAAACCCTATGGATCTTTAAGTAGTTATTTTATGTTCATTTCATAGAAAGTATTTTTAGTATTAAATTTCTTTTCCTTATCTGCCAGGTAAATCAGTTTACTATTATTTCTTTTTTTCTAATTGACAATTTTTCTTAACTACTGGTCTTGTCTGAGGATTGTTAAAAGCAAGTCCATCTGGAAACACCTTTCCCAATACTACAATACTGCAGGTAAATTGTAACCAGGAATTGTAATAGATTAGGGACCCCCTCATTTTTTCCTCTTTGTAAGTATCTCTCCAAAGCAGAAACCAACTCATTCTTATGGCAAAGATAATCTTCTGGTAATGGGAAACACCAGAGCAAGTCAGACTACTCAGCTTCATTGAAGTTTTCTCTTGTAGGACACCATTTTCTTTGTATTCAATTCCCCCTGAAACTTAGACAGTCCTAAACAAACAAACAAACAAACAAACAAACAAACAAACAAACAAACAAACAAAAAACAGAAAAAATCAGAAAAGTAAAATTAATGTAGTTTATTTTCATGGAATATGATCACAGTCAATTTCTTATTTGCTTTTAAAAGGAGATGCTTTGTATATCGGCTTGAAGACACTGATTGGTTAATATAGGAAGCAGAATGGAGAACCTGAAGGATTATTGGTCCTCTGTAGGCACTCCTAACGAGGAGATTAGCAACTATTCAAGATACACAAAAGACCATTGCTTACCTGTGTGGCCATACAAATGGCCATAACTATTAAAAATAAATTGAGGACTTTTAGAAACTCAACAAACAGCCAGGATATTTTTTTTATAAGATGCTGAATCTATTTATACTTTTAATCAGATGCTGGATCTATTTATTTTTTCAGATCTAGCTCTGACCACCTTTCGTTTGAATATTTTTTAAGGGGGTTACACAGAGAAATTGATGTTAGGGGACTCTTATTTTATGTCTTGATATGCGGCATATATGTCAGAGCTTGTTCTTGCCATTGTTTTAAGAATGTAAGAAAAGTCTTGGTGGATCAGGCCAAAGGCCCATCTAGTCCAGCTTCCTGTATCTCACAGAATCCCTCCAGATGCCTCAGGGAGCACATGAGACAACAAGATGATTGCATTCTGTTGCCTCTCCCTTGTATCTGGCATTCTGAGGTAGCCTATTACCCTTGCACCGCCCCAAGGAAGACACCAGACTGATGCTGGAGTTTAACTTTATGAAAAACAAATGTAAATCATGAAACCTACTGAACACCCATCCCTCCCTCGCCAGGCTGGGGTAGGCAAAAAAACAAAAACAAACCTGCCATTCATGGCCAATTCAAATGACAGGAAAAAATTGCTACCCAGCACACATGAGGGGCAACCAGCTAATCTCAAATCAGACATACCCATCATAGCTTGTAAGCTGTGATGGAGTTTTCCTCCATAAATCTATCCAATCTACTTCCCAAGCCTGGCACCATCACCATATCTTGAGGCAAGGAGTTCCACATACTAATTATATGCTGGGTGAAAAAAATATTTTCTTTTGTTTCTTCTCCTAACACTCAACTTTAGAGGTATTGTTTGAGAGGGAAAAGAGATTCCCTCTATCCACCCCTTGCAAAATTTTGAATGTCTCACTCATGTCCTGCCTCAGGCATCTTCTTTCTAGATTGAAGAAACACTGTAACCTTTCCTCGTAAGAGGATTACCCCAGCTCAGTAATCATTTTGGTTGCTGCACTTTTTCTAATTCGACTATATCCTTTCTGAGACGTGGAGACCAAAACTATATCCAATACTCTAGGTACAATGGTACAATGGCAATACAATATTGGCTGTTTTATTCTCAATCCCTTTTCTAATTACCCCTAACAGGGAATTGGCCTTCTTCACTGCCGCAGCACACAGGGTCAACATTTTCATGGAGCTGTCCACCAGCACCCCAAGATCACTCCCCTGGTCTATCACTGATAGCTCAGAACCCATTAACCTATATGTGAATTTTTGTTTTTTTGCCCCAATATGCATTACTTTGCACTTATTTACGTTGAAATGCTTCGCCATTTTACTGCCCGTTCTCCCAGTTGTGAGAGATCCTTCTGGAGCTCTTCACAATCCCTTCTGGTTTTCACTACCCGGAAAAGGTGTCATCCACTACCCAGAAAAGGTGTCATCCGTAAACTTGGCCACCTCGCTACTTATCCCTGTCTCCAGGTCATTTATGAACAAGTTGAAAAGCACCGGCCCCAAGACAGATCCCTGGGGCACTCCACTTTTCACTTCTCTCCATTGTGAAAATTGCCCATTGACCCCCACTCTCTGTTTCCTGGCCCTCAACCAATTCTGAATCCATAAGAGGACCTGCCCGCTTATTCCCTGACTGATGCTTTGTCATCAGTCTTTGGTGAGGGAAAGTGCTTTCTGAAAATCCAGATATACAGTATCCACTAGTTTGCCAATATCCGCATGCCTGTTGACTTTTACAAAGAATTCCAAAACTGACCATTACAGAAGCCATGATATCCTTTCCCTCCCTCAACATCCAGCAGTCCAACTGGCTCTCTGGCAGGTTTCCTACTCCTAATGTATTTGAGGAAACTTTTATTATTTCCCTTTATGTTGCTAGCTATACATTCCTCAAAGTCTTTCTTGGCCTCCCATATCACCTTCTTACTTGTCTTTTGCCAGAGTTTATGGTCCTTTTTATTCTCTTCATTTGGGCAAGACTTCCACTTATGGAAGGAAGCTTCCTTGCCTTTTACAGCTCCTCTAACTTTCCTTGTTAGCCATGCTGGCACCCTCTTACGCTTAGCTGAGACCTTCTTTCTTTGTGGTATACACGTCTGCTGTTCTTTTAAACAGGCTCCATGTTTTCAAGTGATTGAACTTTTTTCACCTTCCCTTTTAACTTCATCCTAACTAGTTTCCTCATATGTGGGAAACCTGCCCTTTGGAAGTCAAGGGTTTTTGTATCAGATTTATTTGGCACATTACCCCTTGCGAAACATGCATGGCGAAACAGATCGCAGCAAGATCACTGTTCCCTAATGGCTCAGTAACATGGACACCCCTAACCAGATCCTGGGTGTTACCCAGTATTATATCCAGAGTTGCCTGTCCTCTGGTGGGCTCCATGACAGGTTGCTCCAACGCACAATCATTTAGTATGTCAAGAAACCCTGTCTCCCTTTCTTGTCTGGAACACAAATTGACCCAGTCAATATGGGATAATTAAAATCCCACATGACCACAATCCTGCCCCTCTTTGATGCCTCCCTAATTAGTTTCCTCATCTCAAGGTCCCTTTCAGGTTTTTGATCTGGGGGGCGATAAAAACCCCACTGTTACATCGCTCCTTGGACCCAGTAGTTTAACCCACAATGCTTCTGTGCTGGAGTCAGACCCACCTTCACTCTCTACACTTCTGGAATCTATCCTTTCTTTGACACAGATGGCCACCCCACCTGCAACACGCCCCTCCCTGTCTCTCTTACAGAGTTTATAGCCTGGGATTGCGGTATCCCACTGGTTCTCCACATTCCACCAGGTTTCTGTTATGCCCACTATGTCAATGTTTTCCTTAGTCACCAAACATTCCAGTTCCCCCATCTTTGCTCAAAGACTTCTTGAATTAGTATCGAAGCACCTGTATTTGGGGTCCCCCAAGAATTAATGCTTGTTTCCACCTTTAGCTCTGCAGTCTCTTCTTCTGCTGAACTCACTGTCACTTCCATCACACTTCTACTCCTAATTTCTACTCTGTCATTACCTTGTTCTTCTGTTACCTTATTCCCTAGGGTTGAGGAGTCCCAAACTGGTTGCCACTCGGCTCCTGTCGGCTTTCCCCCGGGGTTTAATTTAAAAGTTGCTCTGCTACCTTTTTAATATTACGCGCCAGCAGTCTGGTTCCATTTTTATTCAAGTGCAGCCTGTCCTTCTTGTACAGGCTTGGCTTGCCCCAAAACGCTCCCCAGTGCCTAATAAATCTAACCCCCTCCTCCCGACACCACCGTCTCATCCACGCACTGAGACTTCTAATCTCTGCCTGCCTGCCTGGCCCTGCACATGGAACAGGCAGAACTTCTGAGAACGCTACCTTTGGGGTCCTGGTTTTCAGCTTCCTCCCTAACAATCACCTTGCTAATCACCTTCTATCGGATTTCAATTGAGAGCATATTATCCTACTGTCTCTGTGTATGGTACACGAGCTGCACAGTGGCAGAGAAAAAGGCAATTCAAAGGGTGATCAAGACGGCCCAAAACATCATTGGCTGTTTACTCCCCTCTTTGGAAGAACTGTATAAAAATAGATGCAAGAGGAAGATATCTAATATATTGAAAGACTCCTCTCATCCGGGACATCAGCTCTTTGAACTATTACCATCGAGAAGGAGATTTAGGGTATTGAAAGCAAGGACGAGCAGATTCAGAAACAGTTTTTACCCAAGTGCAGTATTGAGTTTAAATGCGGGGTCATAAGTTTTTGTGGAATTTAAATTGCTGGGAGCAATGGGGTATTTATATTTGTATAAGTGATTGTTGTATGGTTGATTGTGCATATTTTAGTTTTGGTGTTGTCCAGTTTTACCTTGGGGAAGAGCACCTCATTTCGTTGCACCCAGTTGTGAGTGTAATGACAAATAAATTTCTTATGTCTTCTTATGTCTTAACAACCTAAATTTGGCCTCCAGGACTGCCTGGCTACACTTCCCCACGTCATTGGTGCCAACATGCACCACAACTGCTACCTCCTCCCCAGCACTCTCTACCAGCCTATCTAGAAGAGATGTGATGTCCACAACCTTCGCCCCAGGAAGGTCCTCACATCCATCACAGACCCCCTCTCTATATTCCTAACTATAGAATCTCCCACTGCAAGAAGCCCCCGACCCCCTCCTCCTGCTGAAGAGCATCCTTAGTGCGACTGGATATGGGCCTGTCACCTGAAGAAGAGGTCCCCCCTGGGGGATTGTTTCCCTCTGTTCCAAGCTGACATCCTCCAGACCTGAGACTTCCTACCCCAGCAGCCGAGGGGCTGCCCCTCTAAGGGTGGGACGAAGCCTGCAAGTCCCTGGAAGTCTCCCCATGGTCCCTCTCTACCTGCCTCTGCTTCTCCAGGTCCGCAACCAAGGACTCTAGGGAGCAGACTCGTTCCCTGAGTGCTTGCAGCGAGGACACCCTCAACCCAAGCCCAAGAGGCATATAGTCATACATATGGCACTCAGTGCAAAACACTGGATAGCCCCCACCCCACTGCTGGCTGTCTGCCTGCATAGCAGACATCTATATTAGATTTGGGAATTGGCTGTTCCTCTTCTCACGGAAGGTGAAGGGCAGTGTTTTGGGGCCCTCGCTCCTCACCCTGCTGCTGAACTCACACAGCTGCTACCTTGCATTTGGTTCCGAAGCACTTAGTTCCAGAACGCACTCAGAGTTTGTGAAAGTGCACTCACAAGGCAGGCCTAGTTATATACTCTTGCCCAGCTCCTCCCCCTCCCTGCCTTACAGGTTAATTGAAATTGGAAACAGCTGGCCTGTTTTACTCAGTGCACCTACTCCTACTTCGGAGTGGACCTGTTTTAGATTGGAGCTGCAATTCTCTCCAGCATCGGCTCCCTGTCCAGCTACTACTGCCTGTGTTACTCTGTGAGTACGCATTTAGTTCTAATTATTAAGAGTAGATAAATAAAGGTTCCTTCCTTCCTTATCAAAATGGTCACGGCATATTCTCAAGGCCCAATTAACTCGGAGCTTCTCATGCACCAGCCCCTGTGTTGTAATTTTCCACCAAGCAGAAGCTTGGAGGAAGAGAAGGGGGGTTATAAAAATGCTTGCAATCTGTATTTTTTGCCTTTTTCTCTGCCTGCCAAGTGGGGCAGGGAGATTGGTCCACCTGCGCAGGTGTAATAAACATGATCCTCATACTCTCTCGTTTGGTTGTTTGCCTTTTTAAATATTTCCCCCACTATAGAAACCATTTCAAGCCAACTTTCAGCAACAATCTAGCCATCCAGGGAATGGCCATATGGATGCGTCCAGCAACTTGACTAGACTCCTGCGAATGAGATGTGAGGACCGCCCCCCATTTTAAAGAGATGGATGCAGCGCAGTTCCTACAAGTGGTGCTCCCATGAGATCTGAAACGAGATGCTGGAGATCATGAGCCACCACATCACCCGCTCTTTGGTGTCTCGGATAGCCCAGGCCCAGCATTACGCTGTGATGGTCGATGATACTTCATACATCTCCATCCAGGAGCAGTTGTCTGTCTGCTTCCGGATAGTCAAAGAGGGTCTGGAAGTAGAGGAACTGTTCCTTGGGTTCCACTCGACTGTGAGTACCTGGGCGGAGACCCTCTTCTGCACCATCCAGGACGTCCTCCGCAGATTCAACTTGCCACTGTCCGACTGCAGAGGCCAATGCTTTGACGGGGCTCAGAACATGGCAGGGGCAATCAGCGGCATGCAGGCCAGAATGCGGAGCACAGAATGCGGACCCCCGAGCTGTGTTTGTGCACTGCATGACTCACAGCATGAGCCTCACTGTCCAGCACTTGACAAGCGGGTTGAGGGATGCTACAAAGTCCTATCCAAGTCTCAAGACCTCATCAATTTCATCCGGGACTCTCCCAAGCACTACACCATCTTCAAGGCTTTGCAAGGCTGGTTAGGAGATAGACCTGCACAGGGTCTGCGCCCTTTCTGCCCCACTCGGTGGACAGTCCGGTGACATTCCTTGACCTCGCTCCTGTCCAATTACAGGGAGATCTCACAGGCTTTGGTGGAGCTCGTGGACTCCAAGTCCCACAATGACTCTGCTCAGAAAGCCAAGGCCTCATTAAACGTATGTGCAAGTTCACCTTCTTCTTCCACCTGAGCCTTCCCTGCAAAGTCCTTGTTTATGTGGCCACTGTGAACACTGCACATCAAAGCCAGTCACTTCATTTCCTGCAGGGCACAAGCATGATCTCCAGTCTGGTAGAGATGCTACTGGGGTTCAGAGGGGATTTCCAATTTCCAAGATTTCCAATCTTTCTGGAATGAGGTCCTCTCCAAATCCGTCCCTGTTGGTCGACCAGCCCCAAGTCCCAATGTCTAGGAAGGATCCTGCTCAACTGGATGAGGCGGCAAACAGGGATGTGTGCCCCTTCCAATCCTCAGAAGCCTTGTTCCGTCAAGTCTTCTATGAGGTCATTGACAACATGGCATTCCGTATATGAAGACTAGGTGCTTTCAGTAGCAATGAAACAGGTAAGTGATTGCTGTGGAATTTTGGGACTACAGGTTCGGATCTTCAGGGGTACATGTAGGGGCTGCACAGTCTGTGAGTGATATCAAGGATGATGTCATTCCTGTGCAAATGTTCATTTTATTCCAAGGACTTCTCATTGGATATCAAGGAGTGGGGCAACCCATCAGCCAGCCCCAAGTTTTCAGCCAGCTCTGCATCAACTTCTAAAGTCATGTTGGTGGCATCCAATTTTGGGCCCATACAATTTTGGGAGAGTAAACTTGACTGGAGTGAACTTGGGGAAGTAAACTTGATCCCTTTCATGGATCACTGCCTTGTCATGGTGAAGGGGCTTGAGTAGCTCAATGAAGCTGTGAGCTATGCCATGTAGAGTTACCCAAGATGGACAGGTCATAGTAGAGAGTTCTGACTAAACGTGATCCGCTGGAGAAGGAAATGGCAACCACTCCAGTACTCTTGCCAAGAAAACCCCATGGATTACAAAACTAAAAGGCTAAACGATGTGACACTGGAAGATGAGACCCTCAGGTCGGAAGGTGTCCATTATGCTACTGGGGAAGAGCAGAGCACGAGTACTAGTAGCTCCAGAAAGAGTGAAGTAGCTGGGCCAAAACCAGAAGGAAGCTCAGCTGTGGATGTGTCTGGAAGTGAAAGGAAAGTGCGATGCTGCAAAGAACAATACTGCATAGGAACCTGGAACGTCAGATCTATGAATCAAGGTAAGCTAGATGTGGTCAAACATGACATGTCAAGACTGAACATCGACATCATGGGAGTTAGTGAACTAAAATGGACAGGAATGGGAGAATTTAATTCAGATGACCATTATATTTGCTACTGCGGGCAGGAATCCCTTAGAAGAAATGGAGTAGCCTTCACAGTGAACAAGAGAGTGAGAACAGCAGTACTGGGGTATAACCTCAAACATGACAGAAGGATTTCAATTCAAATCCAAGGCAAACCTTTCAACATTACAGTAGTCCAGGTCTACGCCCCAACCACTGATGCTGAAGAGGAAGAAGTTGACCATTTCTATGAAGACCTACAACACCTTCTAGAATTAACACCAAAAAATGATGTGCTTCTCATCATAGGGGATTGGAATGCTAAAGTAGGCAGTCAAGAGGTTATAGGAATAACAGGCAAGTTTAGTGTTGGAGTACAAAATGAAGCAGGGCAAAGACTGATAGAGTTTGCTCAGGAGAACACATTAATCATAGCAAACACCCTTTTCCAGCGACTGTACACATGGACTTCACCAGATAGTCTACACCGAAATCAGATTGATTACATTCTTTGCAGCCAAAGATGGAGAAGTTCTATACGGGCAGCAAAAACAAGACCTGGAGCTGACTATGATCATGAGTTTCTTATTGCAAAAGTTTCTTATTGCAGAGTTTCTTATTGCATTCCAGCTGAGTTACTCAAGTTACTCAAAAAATGAGGAAGACCTTAAAAGATGATGCTATCAAAGTGCTGCACTCCATATGCCAGCAAATTTGGAAAACCCAGCAGTGGCCACAAGACTGGAAAAGATCAGTTTACATTCCAATTCCCAAGAAGGGCAATGCCAAAGATTGCTCGAACTACCGCACCATTGCACTCATTTCACATGCTAGCAAAGTCAGGGGATTGCGGATACAACTTAGTGACTAAACAACAACAACAGAGTACTGGGGGGGGGAGCAGTTGTGGTGCATGCTGGCACCAATCATTTGGGGCAATATAGTACTTTTATGGAAATGTCTGAAGCTTCTGAGTGAATATGGGAGATCTATTTGGTGTTTGTTTGGTGGCTAGGAAAAACATTGATATAATGGCCAAAAGAGAAACCTGGTGGAATGAGGTGAAATGGTGGTTGGTGCAATCCCAGGCTATAAACTCTATAGGAAGGACAGGGAAGAGCATGTTGGAGGTGGGGTAGCCATCTATGTCAAAGAAGGGGTAGAATCCAGTAGGGTAGAAATTGAAGGGAGAGAATTCAGCAGAGGATAAAAGGAAATCCTTTTTTTTACCCAGCGGGAAATTAATCTGTGGAACTTCTTGCCACAGGAGGTGATGATAGTGTCTGGCCTAGGTGTCTTTAAAAATGGATCAGACAGATTCTAGGAGAAAAGTGCTTTTAAAAATATAGGCCTAAGTGGGTGGTGGCAAGCAACAGGGCACAAATAGAATTCCTTTCCTCTTGATTTACAAGTTGGCACTCCTAAGAGACCTTCTGGTGGGACCTGAAGACATTTCTTTTTAAACAAGCTTTCTGCATTCATGGATTTTTTAAAGAAAAAATGTGGGTGTTTACTTCTATGCAGTTTTTACATTGTACAAATGTTGCCCACTCTCAATACTGCTGATTTTGTGTTGTTATGATTTTAAAGTTGTGTTAATGTTTAAGGTCATTTTAAAAAAAAATTATGTATAACCTAAAGGCCCTGACTACTGTTGAAGGAGACACTGCAATGTGTTTACTCCCCCTCTCCTGCCACTCCACCAGATACAAATTGGATCAGAGTACCTATACCTTTAACCATTGTATAGAAGAGGGAATTTGGGCAGGTGCAGCTTATCATGGAAGGGTTTCAAAAACTGCACCTGCCAAAATTCTTTTTTGAAAACAGTCACTGTCATTCCACCCTCCCAGGCACCACCACAACTCCATTGTATGCAGCACACAAATCCAGCCCATTCCTAGGAACATTCATTCCCACGCAAACCTTGCTGATGTTTTCAATCCAGTCATGATCCCAGTGGGTGCACATTTAGGATCACAGACAGATGACTTCCACCATGTTAAAAAAAACAACACTGCAATTTAGTCCCAAGTGACTTATTAGGGAGAGTTATATTGTGTTTTCCCACCCCATACAGGGGATCTCTTAATCTGAATTCAAACCAAAAACTATCTTCCTTGGAAAAAGCTACACTTAACTGGAAGGCACTTCAGCACCAAACCTCTTGTTTCTGAAGTTTCCCATTAGAGTAAGATTTGCTTGGTCTGCTCTAGAGTAAGTGCTTCAAAATAAGGATTCAATGAGTTCTGCCTCATGTTTGCAAGAGGTGCAAGGAACTACTATAAATTACTTTTAAAGGTGAAGAAGCTGTAAATCAGATCACCTAAGATAACACAGGACATTTAGAGACCCTGCTCTATGAAATCAAGAGTAAAGTTATCCAAGATAGCCTGAACAGTTGCTGTGTTTGAACCTATGCCTGCTTCCTTGGAAGCAAGCTTTTTTTGAACACAGTGGAATTTACAGAGTACAGGTAAACATGCAGAGGCTTTGGTTACATAGTACGTTTTACAGGCACTCCCTACTTCCAGAGGGGAATGATTGTTGTTTTTGCATCCTCCCCCCCCCCAAGGAGCCACCAAGGAGTGCAGCATCTGCAGAGATGTATTGTCCCCCCCCTTACTGGAGTCTGCCAAATTTTTAAAATAAATAACTGCATTCTCTGCTGCCCCTTCGCAGCTGAGACAGGCTGTTTGTTACCTGCTGTAGCTGCCCACACTGAGCCAAGTACTTTTCCAGCGTACATCCATTTTCAAAATTTCCTCCTCCTGACTGCAAACTCTGGCAGCCTACAGCAGTGGGTCCTAGCACAGCTGGGTCCCACTGCCAGGTCCTTATTTCAGCCTACAGCACAGAAGGGCGGCTGTGGCTGCCCTCCCATTTCCCCATCTCCACTCTGGTGGGGGTGGAGTAGGGAGATGGGGTTGGTTCCGCAGCCACTTTCAAAGGCTTGCCTCAGGCTGCCTCTTGCTCAAGTGAAAAGAAGAAAGAAAACCAACCTGTTTGCAGTTTGATGCAGCTGTGTCAGAGCCTTAAAGGAGAAATGGCAGCTGAGGAAAAAATGCACTCCAAGTGCAGAAGCAGTCAATTACCTTCAGGCTTGCAGCTCCAATTCCTCTTTATCTGCCGTAAAGGGGAAGTTTAAAAGGGAAATGGCGGCTGGGGGAAAATGCACTCTAGGTGCAGAAGATGACCTGGAGACAGGGACAAACAGCGAGGTGGCCAAATTTGCAGATGACACAAAACTTTTCTGGGTGGTGAAAACCAGAAGGGATTGTGAAGAGCTCCAGAAGGATCTCTCCAAGTTGGGGGAATGGGCAGCCAAATGGCAGATGCGTTTCAACGTAGACAAGTGTAAAGTGATGCACATTGGGGCCAAAAACCAAAACTTCCCCTATAGGATGATGGGTTCTGAGCTGTCTGTGACAGCTCAGGAGAGAGATCTCGGGGTGCTGGTGGACAATTCAATGAAGGTATCGACCCAGTGTGCGTCAGCAATTAAGAAGGCCAATTCCATGCTGGGGGTCATTAAAAAAGGGGTTGAGAATAAAACAGCCAATATTATCATGCCATTGTACAAATCGATGGTAAGGCCGCACCTGGAGTATTGTGTGCAGTTCTGGTCGCCACACCTCAAAAAGGACATAGTGGAGCTGGAAAAGGTGCAGAAGAGAGCAATGAAAATGATTACGGGGCTGGGGCACCTCCCTTATGAAGAAAGACTGCAGCGTTTGGGGCTCTTCAGCCTAGAAAAAAGGCGCCTGAGGGGGGACATGATTGAGACATACAAAATTATGCACGGAAGGGATAGAGTTGATAGAGGGATGTTCTTTTCCCTCTCTCAAAACACCAGAACCAGGGGGTATCTGCTAAAACTGAGGGTTGGGAGAGTTAAAACAGATAAAAGGAATTCCTTTTTACCCAGCGGGTGGTTAGTCTGTGGAACTCTTTGCCACAGAAGGTGGTGATGGCATCTGGTCCAGATGCCTGTAAGAGGGGATTGGACGGATTTCTGGAAGAAAAGTCCATTGTGGGCTATAGGCAATGATGGGTTGTAACCTCCTTACATTAGTAGTAGGCTACTTCAGAGTACCGGGTGCAAGGGAGTGGCAACAGGATGCAAGCATCTTGTTGACGTATGCCTCCCTGGGGCACCTGGTGGGCCACTGTGAGATACAGGAAGCTGTACTAGATGGGCCTTTGGCCTGATCCAGCAGGGCTCTTCTTACGTTCTTATTAAAGAAGAAATGGGTGGAGCCCACTAGGGAGGGCCCCCTAAAGTGCAGGGCCTGATGCCATGACATCGGTCACATTGGCTAAGGCTGGCCCTGCCTACTAGTATGTGATCTACTCCCAAATTCCAACAGCACACATGCAGATCATATGTGGCACACCAATGTGCCGCAGGCAAGAGGTTGAAAATTGCTGTATCTAGAACGTGCACTGTGAAAATTGCTGCTCTACCACCTGTTCTAGCACTTTCATCTGAACCAAAGAATCTATCTAAGTATCAGTCTTCATTCAGCTCCCAAGCTCTAGTGCTCAAACACTCCAGGGTCTCAATAGCCACCTTGGAATCTGGTGGAAAGGAGAAATAGAGTTGCGTATCAGCAGCATCACACTAATTGCACCCAATCCAAATCCTTCGCTGACCTTCATGTAAAATGGGGGACAGAATTGAATCTTCATGATGATGTCATTATCAAATGTCCACCCCTCTTGAAATCGTTACTGACTGTTGGTATAGTGTGCCATCAATATGAGGATGTTGTCAAGATCTATCGCAGCCATCATTTTCAAAGAAAACTGTTATGGTCATGAACTAATATCTTGAATCAGTAATGAGCTGAGTGAGGGTGAACAAACAAAATTTAATCTAGATAAAACAGATAGGTGTTTTATCAGAACTGAAGTTTTGTAAAAGGAGTTTAACCTGTGCTTGGTAGAGAAGCACTCCTCTTGAAAGCATGGACTTGTGATTTAGAAATATTCTTGGACACACTTCTGGATCTGGATGCCAAGATTTCAGCTATGGACAGACTGTCTTTGTCCTCTTTCTTTTGCACCAATGATGATTATGCAATGGTGACAGAAGCCTTAGTGAAATCATATCACACTTGTTTCAAGCTTCTGTTCCTGACTTTGCTTTAAAGTCACAGTTTGTGACTCTGCTTTAAGAAATATCAGCTGATGCATAATATAGTTACCCAATTGCTGGTGTGTATGAGTACATAGGAGAATGCATGTAGCCCCTTGGCTGAATCACCCCTTAGGTGCAATGGTTACCATTGTGATTCTAGGCAAAAATCATGTTTTGGACCATTAAAGACTAAAACAGCTTGGGCCCAGGATATTTTAGAAAATAGTTTTTACAAACCCCTAGAACGACATTTAGAGAAATGGGGGCATAGCAGTGATGTCATGCAGGGGGTACACGGGGGTACGTGAGTACCGGTTCCTAGGATTACGGCTGGCCCCACCCATTCGCCCGCCCACTCGTCGACTCCGCTCCCTGCAACGTTTGAATTTCCTGCACATTTGAGTTGCCTGCACATTCTCAGAGCCAGGCAGGCAGTGAGTGGAGACAACAGCAAGCTCTTACCCAGGCACCTCTAAGGCAGGAGGTTCAGCTACCATTAGCACTTACCACGGAAGGGAAACAAACACGGCTGCAAATGCAGCCACCAGATGCCTTAAAGCAACACAGGGATTTGCAACTGAGCAGCAAGCCCCATAGAACTCTGCTACCTCCTGCAGCAGCCATGGGCTAGGATCCCCTTCTATTCAGAGAACAGCTTCACCAATACCCCATACATTACCAAAGGCACAGGAAGGATGATCCATGTCATGGAGCTAAAGTAAAGAGGCAAGCAGCAGAAGGAGATCCGTTTTCCTTTGGGATCCAAGACAGAATGGCTCTCTAAAAGCCACCTCGCCACCAGGAGAGCTCCTGGCGATGCCCCCATGGCCAGATGCCCAATGAGGGCAGCAGCTGCCTCCTGTGGCTGGGAGGGGGGCAAGCCAATCAGCGAGCATCCAGCTATGGGGCTGGAGCTCGGCATTCTCAGAGCCAGGCAGGCAGTGAGTGGAGACTTGCCTTGCCTTGCCACTGAAAAATGAGCTGCTGTGGGGTTTTGGAACTGTTGGGTCACTTTAACATGATGCCAGGCCTCCTTAACATGTTCTGGGGGTGCTGTGGAATACTGTTGCAACTGTTGGGTCAGTTTAAAATTGTCTGAGGCCTCAAAAAGGGCTCTTTTCATGTCACTTCCTGCCACGACATCACTTCTGGCTTATGACATCACTTCCAGTGGGTGGGTCCCGACACGTGCCAATCAAAAGTGAGTACCTGTTCTTAAATCATTTAGTTGACACCACTGCGGCATAGCCTATTGAGGGTCTCCAATAATGAATCTGATCATGTACATGTTAATTTCCAAGATCCGGTAATCTGATAACAAAGAAAGGGTTTTAACTCACCTGGGAACAGGCAGAATAAAGGAGGTACAAGCTATTGGAACAACCTGGTGAAGTCTCTCAGAGCCCAGCAAACCTGTTTGCACTCCTGAGCACTGCAAGGAAGGTGTATATGAAGAGAAAACACAAGTCTCAGTATTTTAGGAGAAGTATGGAATGAACAGTACAAGTAGTGAGAAACTATATAACTATATGAATAGTACAAGTAGTGAGAAATTGATAATATAATAGAGCCAGGCACATGAAGCACTATTAGTATATTCCTAAGTTCTTACTAAAAGCTCTTTTAAAACATAAAAAAAGTAAAAAGACCTCACAGACGTAGGATGTAGGTGCTATGCAAAGATTCTGGAGTGTCTGCTGTAAAACCTGAGAACAGGAATTCACAGTAATCAAAATCTTAGGGGAGCCTGGAAGATGACCTCTGTTGAATACTGCTGCTGTTGCTGTCCTAGCATTTGATCATAGTCATCAGTGTTGAATGCAATAAGGTAACCTCCTGAAACTTTAATTGGAATTTGATGAGGACATTTTTGCCTGATTTTAAAAAATGACTTTCTCTTCTGAACAGATTCATTTTTTTGGATTAAATTGTATTGAAGAGCTGCTGTTATGGGGGAGAAGAAGTGACAGAGGGTTTCCCCTGGAAGAAGCCCGATGACAACGGCAAAACAACTCAATCTGGAGAAATGTAATGAGGCATGAAATGCATTGGCATTTTGGAATCCTAGAGTAGAAATGCTGTGAATACTGCAAAGGGATCTTCTTCAGTATTTTTGTAAGTCTTCATAAGCTAAAAAGAAATTGGAATAGGTATTACTCACAATTTTCCAATCAAGGGTATTTCTGTATTTTTCCAGTATTGTGCATAAAGTATTCTCATTGCATTGCCATATATAGAAATAAAGTCTGTTCTACTTTCCTTGTGCTGAAGGAAAAAAGAGTTTGTTTAGACTGCTTTCTCTATAGATATAGAAGGGAAGGGTTTTATTCACAATCAGTGCATGCTACCTCTTTTCCTAATGGCTTTAATTACAATAGAAGAAAGGCTACAGAAATTCACAAGAACTATGGAACAGAAGAATTAATCTTTGAGGAAAAAAATCCTTGAGAACAGTACTACCTACCAAAATGGCAAAACCCCCACAGCCCAGCATTAGATGTCAGGGATCCAACCAGATGATGCAGACTCATCAATGGTTGTTCATCAACCTGGAGGATGGTTTTGAGTGGAGTGCCCAAGGGCTCTGTCTTGCGCTGATTCTTTTTAACATCTTTTTTTTAATTATTTAATTAATATATTAAATCATACATAATCTACTTCATAAAGCACAACAAGAGTGCAGCAATATATCATGCAACAATATATTTCAATTGATTTCAATTGATTTCCATTAATTCTATTCTGCAAATTCACACATCATTAAGTCATTCTTCTCTCTCGTATGAAAAAGTCAACAGCAACCATTATTTCAACCATAAGAAACCACATGCTGCATATTTTCAAATCAGTTAACCCTAATCCTCCTCTCTCTTTTGCATCTTGAAAAATCATATATTTTACTCTTGGTTTCTTTCCTTGCCAAATAAATTTTGATATATCTTTTTGCCTCTCTTTAAGTAGTGTATCAGATAGTAAAACTGGTGTAGTCTGAAACAGAAACCTCATTTTGGGCAACACATTCATTTTGATAACAGATAAAGACATAATAGAATTAGTTGTCCTAACAAAGACAGCATCAACTTTCCCATTTTACAAAACCTTTTTTTTTATTTCACTCCAGACATTAACATGTAGTTAATGTTCCTGGTACTTCTATTTTGTTATAGCATACAATTCATACTTGTCAATACAATACCTAAATATTTAATTTCTTCCCACTTAAACCCCATTTTATTCATCAACTCTAACTGGTCTTGTACCTTCATGTTTTTAGTCAAAATGCTTATTTATCTTAAAACCTGCAAGAGATCCAATTTTTTTTCAGCCTAACCATCAATAATTCCACATCTTTTAATAGTCTTTCTCAAGTTAATCCTAAATTTTTAGCAAATGCTTTTAATTTAAATCTTTCATTCTTAACCTGCACTTCGTGTATTCTTTCATCCTGTCTAATGTCTCTTCCCAGAACTTCCAAAGCCAGTATAAACAGCAATGGTGATAGTGGATATCCTTGTCGCATTCCTTTTTGAATTTAAATGTTTTAGTCAATTCTCCATTAGACAGATAAAACTTTATTGCGGTCACAGACCAGCCCATAAATAAAATCAATACAAAGAACAATATATGGAAGGGAGGGGCGATCTCCAGCATGGCTGAACGTTCTTCCTGCTCTCGGAAGCAGGGAATGTTCGAGGCTTTGCTTTTCTCCAGATTTCCACACTGGAAATTCTGGTAAGAAGTCCAAGGAGATGGATTTCTAAGCAGGGCATCTGCAGGTCGAGTTTTGGAGCTGGCCAACTCCGAACGAAGATTTGCAGCCCATATGCAGAAAAGTGAAGAAATTCCTGCGTCGTTATATGCAGAGCCGGCTGAAAGCCCCTGAATTGAAAAGATCATGGAAGCTGAAGGTGATTTACAACTGAAGTGCTGGAGACGGGAGAGGAACAACGCTGATAAGTAAAGCGAAGAAAGATAATTTAAGTTATACCTTGCACCTCATTAAGAAGAATGGCCGCTGACAAGCTATACAAATACTACAGAAGAGACATGAATTTGCCAGATCCATTTCAATGGAGGTGCACAAGATATATGGAATAACTGTTTGATTACTGCTAATGAAGATATTTTAAAGAATTAAACCTACAATAATACTACAAGCGATAAAAAAGAAGAATTTTTACTTTAAAAGTTGCTGAGGGAATTACAACGGAGAGAAGAAGTGGTACCGCCGGACTTTCTGACTTAAAGATTTACAACCAGCTTATTCAAGAACTTTATGGGCAGCCAGATCAAAGTGTTTCCCTGATGAGAGACTTTGAAGGTGTGGAATCCCGTAACATTTTTACAACAATTAGGAGAAAGATTTATGAAAGAAGCAACAGAGAAGAGTTTTATCTCACCCCCACCAGTTGGATTGTTTTTTGAAGCAAGAAGATTTGGACTGACTGAAAACATTGCAGACAATTGTTCAGTTTTCAGCATTCCAGTGAGAGGGGACCTGCTGGATCTGTCTTTCCTGGGGGAGCAGGAAAGAAAGAATTAACTAGATAGATTTTTGGTCTTTGTAATTTGTGAAAAATGTGAGATTTGTTTTAAGAGGTGGATGGGTGGGGAAGTTGGAGCCAAGATGGCGTTTTTTAGAAACTGAAGATAGAAGGACAAAGAAGAACAAAGAAGGGGGCGTAACCTTTTTTTTTGTTGTTGTTGCAGGTTCATGTTGCAGCTGATTTAAGGGAAAGCTAGAAGATTTATGGGAATAATCAGGATAAGAGAAATTATAGTTAGATAAGTTTATATTGGAATG
The DNA here is from genome assembly GCA_029204185.1 of Lerista edwardsae. Taxonomy (NCBI): domain Eukaryota; kingdom Metazoa; phylum Chordata; class Lepidosauria; order Squamata; family Scincidae; genus Lerista; species Lerista edwardsae. The sequence goes on from JAJKFI010011386.1 coordinate 2,184,008, forward strand.
TTTAAGTGTGAGTGAATATGATTGAGAAAGTCATGGTGACTTTTTTTATTACTATTAAGCTGTAGTGCTTGGTGGCTATAATAATAGATTAAACATATTGATTATTTAGATATAGAATTTACTAGTAATGCATTTAATATATTATAGGCTTTAGAGGTCTGTTCCTAATATTTTTTGTTTGCTTTAGATGGCTTTTTTCCTAATTAATGTTAGCGTTTGGTGTGATTATAAAAGATAGAAAGATAAAGCGATTTAGCAAACATAAATTGTTGATAGAGAAGAGAGAATTTTACACCAATGAGGGGCATTTAATTTAACTGACACATAACTAATACATAGATGTATAGAACTTAGAAATATGTAACTCTGATTTATATAATTACTCTATATTGCTTTTAGACATGCTGTAATCCTCCACTTTTATGTGTATCCTTTTGTGTGTATCCTTTTGTCTACCTATAACCTTTTGTAATCCCTTACCCAATTCCCATAACTATAAGAATAAATATTAAAATTCCTATGTAAAAAAAAAAAGAACAATATATGGAGAATACATAAATAAAATATTGTGCAATCTAGATAAAGACAGACCCGACCACCCACAGATCAATCCCAACTCTGGAGCTGGAAAAGGTGCAGAAGAGAGTGATGAAAATGATTACGGGGCTGGGGCACCTCCCTTATGAAGAAAGACTGCAGCGTTTGGGGCTCTTCAGCCTAGAAAAAAGGCGCCTGAGGGGGGACTTGATTGAGACATACAAAATTATGCACGGAAGGGATAGAGTCGATAGAAGGATGTTGTTTTCCCTCTCTCAAAACACCAGAACTAGGGGACATCCGCTAAAACTGAGGGTTGGGAGAGTTAAAACAGATAGAAGGAAGTACTTTTTTACCCAGAAGGGTTAATCTGTGGAACTCTTTGCCACAGGAGGTGGTGATGGCATCGGTCTAGATGCCTTTAAGAGGGGATTGGACGGATTTCTGGAAGAAAAGTCCATCGTGGGCTATAGGCAATGATGGATTGTGCAACCTCCTTACATTGGTGGTGGGCTTCTTCAGAGTACCAGGTGCAAGAGAGTGGCGACGGGATCCAAGCGTCTTGTTGTCTCTCTTTCTAGTGCTTTCCCTAACCCCCTCCCTATCCTCCTTAGCAATCGTTGTCCCATGATCACTAATTCTGTTGCTAGTTTTTTAGCTACAATTATGAAATTAACCCCTTCCTTATGATCCTCTGTAACCCTAGCTATTCTGTCATACTTTTTTGTGCTTGTTATTTACTTTGTATGCCAATAAAGGATATGATGACGAATCTTGTTGTCTCATGCCTCCCTGGGGCACCTGGTGGGCCGCTGTGAGATACAGGAAACTGGACCAGATGGGTCTTTGGCCTGATCCAGCAGGGCTCTTCTTATGTTCTTATGTAACTCGAACACCATTACACATCTCCATTGATGAAGATAGTAAATTTGCAGAAACAGTATTTCTATTTAATTATGACTACTGATACTGATACATGCTGCATACCAGTTCATGTATAATCCTCCTATACCGATGATATTATTGCTCCAAATGGATGGATCCACGTTTTTTCAATATCATTTTCCTGGTACTTATTGCTGCCGCAAAATATTTCGTGACACTATATGTATATTCTCCACTTACTACTACCCGTGCAACCTGTATAGTATAAATTGACTTTATCCACTTAATAAAGTTCTCTCCAATGTCCATATCTTCTAGAACCTAAATTAGGAAAGTCCAGTTCAAATAACATGATATTTCTGCATCTAAAAAAAAATGTTTATCCATACGTTTATCAAAATATTCCAACATATCTAATACAATTCTTATATTATCACTCAAATGTCTTTTTGGGAGAAAAGCAAATTGATCATGTATAAACGTCTTAATTCTAAGAATCTTATAATTATTATTCAGCAATGAAATAGATCTATTTTTTTACTGTTCAAGTCTTGAACTTTTTAGATATCCAAGTTATATTACCTCCTTCCGCAATTAAGGCCTTCTTCCTTTATTCTAAAATTTCATTCATTGTATATTGCAATAGTGAGCTTATTTCTTCTTATAAAACTTTCCCATCAAGCCATCTGGGCCTGGTACAGTGATGTCTTTCAGGGGGAACGGACCAGAACAGGCATTCCGGATCCTAATGGACTCCGTGGCTGGTTCCGGTTTCCCGACAAGTGCCAATCAAAAGTGAGTTCCTGTTCCTAAATCATTTGAACCTAAATCATGACACCACTGGCCTGGTGCCATGTCTTTTATCACATGTGATAGTTCTCTGGAAGGTATTCTATCATTTAAGATTGAATTTTGTTCTTCAGGCACTTTTGGTAAGTTTTGCTTGTCCAGATATTATTTTATTCTTGCTGGTTCTACCTTTTGACTTTTATACAAATTTGTACAGTAATTTAAGATTAATTCTGTATATCCTCCTGTATACATTTTTTTCTGCCTCCTGCAATTTTGAAATTATTCTCCCCCCCCCTCCCCTTGCTCAATTTGTGAGCCAACCACTTTCCTGGGTTTTTTGCATTCAAATATACTTTAATTTTCATTTCTCTTATCATCATTGATAACTAATGCTGTAAAATTTTAATTTGTTGTATATTTTTATCTGCTGCTGTTATTGTCAACTCTTGTTCTTTCTTTTTAATTTCCTCTTCAATCTTTTGTAACTTAATTTGTCTCTCTCCATTCTGAATTTTTTTGTCAAAAGTATCCTTTCATAAATGCTTTGCTTGCATTTCAAACTATTTTCATATAGACCATATAGACCAATGGTTGCATCTCAAACCATTCTCAAACCCTTTATATATGTTTAACTAAAAAAACTCTTTTAGTTTGTGTTTCACTTCTTTTAATATAACTTCTTTTTGCAACAGTATAGATGCAATCTCCATCTATAGTTTCTTCTTTATTACCAACGTTATTTGATTGTGAGATTTTGCTGAAATTCCTGGTTTGAGGTAAACCTCAATCCTTAATCCTAACTACTAAATCCTTTGTGACCCAAAAACATATTGATCCATATGCTTGATCTGTGCCTTTCTGAATAATGTATGAACTCTTTTGAATTTCCATTTACCTGTCTCCAGATATCAACCAACCTTAAGGCCTTGGTCAGTTCAGTTTTAGACAGCTTCTTTTGATTATTCTTTATTCCTTTTTCTGATATTTTGTCCTTCTCTGGAAAAACCACCACATTTTAAGCTCCCATCAGGCAATAATTACTGTATGATTCATTTATAAGCCTTGTAATTCCCTAAAAAAACCCTCCTCTTTTTGTTGATGTAGCACATAAGCCCCTAATATTTTTACTCCATATACTGTAACTTCCACCACTAACCACCTTCCTTTCTCATCTGAGAATACTAATTCTTGTTTCAGGTATTTTTTAACATATAAAACCACGCCATTTTCCTTCTTCGAATATGCTGAAAAAAATTATTCTCTCATTTTTTTCTAAATTAAAAATGTTGTATCTCCCTTTTTTTATATGTGGTTCTTTTATACTAATCTGGTGATTTTCAAGATGGCCGCAGAGTAAGTTTGTTATTTGTAGCTCCCTGACAGCCTGCTCTAATTATGCTTTCAATTATATCCAAGAAAAGGGCAAGAACCAGCCCAGGTCTTGGTAATAAGGATAAAGCAAGGGCTAAAAGAAAAAAAATGGCTAAGAAACTTAAAACTCTACCGTCAATTGAGCCTTTTGTCAACTTTTTCAACTCCCAGCCAAATCAAATGGAGAAGACGCCTTCCTTATCAGTGAGTAATGATGTTTTTACAACGGGACACTCACTCCCTGGTTTCTCTCCTCCTGTTTTATCAGCTCTTCCTTCATGTATAGCTCTTAATGACTCTCCTATGACTTTTAATGTGTCGACTGGTTTTGAAACCACAGACCCTGAAATTTCAATGTTATTTCCCTCTCCCTTAACAGCCAAGAGTGCTCAAATGTCTGAGGACGCTTGTTTAATTTCGGCCCAAACACTACTACTCATATTACAACGTCTCAGCGAATTTGGGTCTCAACTCCAGTTGGTCTTGAAAGAAATATACAACCTTTCTAACCAGAGTGCCCCTAATCTTTCTCTCCCCCCTGGTCCCCAAAAGTTATACTTCCTTGCGGATATCTTCAAAAGCTATAAACCATTTTCAGGAGGCGCAGATTAAGACAGCAAGATCTCCTGACAGACACCACATACAGATGAGATGGCTTCCTACAGCAGTTTTGATTCATATTCCTTTTAGAGATGCCATCCTGTGGACTTCTAAAGGAAAAATCTCCAAGGCTCTGTCTCAGTTGTTAAGAAAGAAATTGCTGGCAACTATGATACAGGACTTTCACTATCTTCCTTCCTCAAAACTATGCAAAAGACTTTACCTTACTTTTACCTCTGCTTCGCCTGTACACGATATTCTTAGGGCAAAATCTCATTTTAAACTATATGATTTGACTATTCAGAGGATATTCCAACAGCAAGGTAATTTTATGTCTTTCCGACTAAAAGATCCGGTGAAGCCTTCTATACTCGAGAACTTACCTGCGAGTGCCTCTGGTGTTGTTACTTCATCTACCAAGAATGGCAATGACAGGAATTCTATAGTTTTCAAGGAAAAAAGAAACCTTAAAGCTCTTGAGCCATCTTTTGATCTCCAATCCCTTCAAGCAACTCCTAACAAGCTTATGCCTCCTCTTTTGCCATCTTTAAGGGAACAGGAGGACTTGTGCCAATTTGGAAATCCATCTGAAACTTTTTTATCAGTGGTTGAGCAGATGGAAGAAGTGCCTCCAGAAGTGGTGCCTTTAGCCCCTTTGACTCCCAGTGTGGAGCCGTCAATTCTGCATGACACTACATTTCCACCTGAGAAGGGAACTACTCCAGTGTTACCTCTTGATACAGTATCTTCTCCCTTGATAGACTTTTTTCGCCACCTTCACCAGTGTCAAAGACCCCACCTTATAGAGATGTTGGCGGGTTGGAGAAGTTGTCTTCACTTGCTCCCCTGAGTGGGGTTACGCAGGATTCATCTAAATTGGGGTTGAAAGTTTCTCTTACTTCTATGTCCAGCAATTGACTAGGTGCCACAACTACTTCTGATAATCAACATTTGTCCACAGTTTCGGTACATCAGTCTAATATACAAACCATAGTTAATTCTTATTTAAATATTGTTTTCTGAAACCTAGCAGGTTGGAGGAATAAGTGCCATATCCCTGGTTTATTGATTCTTTGTGTGCATATGATATTACAATGCTCCAGGAGACATGGGATGCCGAAGTAATTAATGTAAAGAATTTTCGCACCTTTCATCTCCCGGCCTTTAGGTTAAGTAAGAAAGGGCACTTACAAGCTGGCTTGGCCATTTTAGTTCGAGATGTTTTACATGCCAACTTAATTGAAGCTACTCAGAATGTCTTTGGAATAATTGTGCTGAAACTTAAAGTTTTACAGCGCTCCTTGCTTTTAGTTAACACCTATCTTCCCCCCTTATCCAACCAATCCCAACATAAGGCTGCCTGGGAATCTTTTACTGACTTTTGTTTAGCCTTAGGCAACAAGTTCCCAAGTGTGCCCATTATATTGGGTACTGACTTAAATGCCAGAATAGGAGACAATTTGGAGCCCCTCTATAGTTTGGTGGGGGATGATATGGACAGTGATATTGTTCCCCACCATTTTCTTTCAAGATGCTCTAAGGATAAACTTTGTAATGAAGTGGGTTTGTGGCTTTTTAAATTTTGTTTACAGACTAACCTATTCTGGCTTAATGGCCTTTCAAACTTTCATGAGTCAGCTGAATTTACTTTTATATCTTCCCGTGGTTGTAGTGTAATTGACTACATTTTAATTTCTCCTTCCCTATTTCCTTATGTGACTCAGTTTGCTATTGGAAATTTTAATTTGAGTGATCATCTCCCTTTGTGTTTAAAACTTAATATGAATTTATCTGTGCCCAATATCTACTCACAGGTTGGTAAATCCAAAGCTTTGAGGTGACTTCCTAAGTGGGACAATAATCTCCTTTATAAAATCCATCTTATTTTAGATACTACTCTTGGTCAGGATTGTATTAATACGATGTTGTTTAATCCTGAGCCAGGCCTTGTAACTACTGCCTATGAAACTTTAACATTTAATGTCATCTGTGGAGTTCTACAATCTAATGACAAGTCTGTAACAAGTGCTCAACCCTCGGATTCGAGATATTTGACTCTGATTGTAAGTGTGCAAAGGCCCAGGTGAGGGAATGCTTTGCTAGATTTAGAGAGCTTGATTCCAAAGCTTCACTCTATGCCTACCTCGAAGCCTCGACTTATTATAAAACCTTAATTAAAAATAAAAAGAGGGAGTTTCAACAGAAACAGTGGGACAAACTAGTTCAAGCAACAACTAATAAGAACTCTCAGGCTTTCTGGGGTATAGTTCATAACAACTTTAGACCCAGAAAAACAGATGGAGGTCAAATTAGTCCCACTCAGTGGATTCAACACTTTTCTGCGCTATTCTATGATTCTGTAGTGCATTTGAATCCACAACCGGCCAAATACAACATGGGGCAAGTTAACTGGCCGCCAGTTACTCCGGAAGAGACTAAACAACTTATATGTGAGCTTAAATCAGGCAAAGCGGCCGGGCCTGATGCAATCCCTCCAGAATGGCTAAAGGCCGATTTAGATTTCTGGTCAGCTGCCCTGGCCAAACTTTTCACTGCTGTTAACCAATCTGAAACTCCCCCTCGAGAATGGTTAAAATCTACCATAATACCGATCTGGAAAGGAGATCCAAATCATCCAGGCAACTATCGCCCCATTAGTTTAATATCTGTAGTGGGCAAATTATATGCAAAATTTCTGTTGAACAGACTTTCTCTGTGGATAGATCAAAATAATATCCTTGGGCCCGAACAGATTGGATTTTAAAAAGATAAATCTACGCTTCACCACGGTCTAATTCTGTATCATCTTGCTTATAAGTATGTGGTCAAACTTAAAACTAAGCTTTTCGTGGTGTTTCTTGATCTCCGAATGGCTTTTGACAGTGTTAACAGGAATTTGTTATGGCATAAATTGAAACAGAGGGGCATAGATCAGAAATTACTAAATTTAATAATAGCTCTATATTCTGATACTTCTAGCCAAGTTTGTTTATTGACCAATGAGAGTGTTTCTGATGACTTCGCCACTAATAGGGGGGTCAAACAAGTCTGTGTATTAGCCCCAACTCTTTTCAATCTTTTCATAAATGATTGGGCTATGGCTCTTGCCGAGGTGGATGGACACTCCCCTAACTTGGGCTCTTGTCGAGTCTCGCTACTATTATTTGCAGATGATACAGTTATCCTCTCCCGCATGCGGATAGGCCTCAAACATTTGATTCTTAAATCTTTAGAATATTTAGCCCAGAACAAACTACAACTTAATTTTGGTAAATCAAAAATCATGGTTTTTTCTAAATCATGGAAACAGTATAGTTGGTGCTTCAATAACAATGTTTTAGAACAGGTCAAGACCTTTAAATATCTTGGTCTGACCTTTGCATCAAATCTTTCATGGGCCAAACATCGGAATTCAGCCCGAGATGCGGCTTTGCTTTCATCTAGAGCCATCCTTCGTTTTTTCTACAACCAAGGAGGGGCTTTTGTTCCATCAGCCCTTAAGGTTTTTGGAGATAAAAGTATTGCCCAACTTATGTATGGTATACCTCTGTGGATCTCATCATTTAATCAGTCAATTGAAAACATCCAGTCAGTCTTCTTAAGGAAGATTCTTGCATTACCTAATTGCGTTTCGTACGCAGCTTTATGTTTGGAATCAGGCCAGTGTATGTTGGAGACGCCGGCCTGGATTCGATTTTTTAAGTTTTGGCTTAGGTTACACTATTCCAACCACCAGGGTACACTGATGTTCCATCTCCTATCTGACCCATATTTTTCAACCATCACATTGGTCACCAAATTATCTCAGATTGGAATTAGTGTAGAAACCCTGGGTTTGGTTCCTAGTTCCAAAGCTTTTAGAGTAATTAAAAGAAGGCTACTGGATATTCATGATCAAAATTTGATAGCAGCAGCAAGAAAAGTTTGTTCTCCTCTTTATTTGCAATTACCTGTAACAGTGGGGCTTTGCCCTTCCTATTTGTATGTGTTGGATTGCCCTTTGGCTAGACGTGCTTTTTCTTTAGCGCGTTGCAATGTTCTCCCTTCGGCAGTTCTATGGGGTAGATATTCTGGGATCCCACGTCAAGACTGCTTATGCCCATGTGATCTGAAGACCATTGAAACCTTGGAGCATTTAATTCTATACTGCCCTATTCATTCTGACATTAGAGAGGAATACTTACATCCTATTATGCACTCGTGGGATTTGAAAGAGAACCCCCAGCTGCTGAAAACTTTATTTGCATTGAGCGATAGAAAGGCCATAATGCAACTGGCATTGTATTTACAAAAAATAGTACAAGTTAATGTGTCTCGTTCCAACACTGCATAATTTCAGCTTTTGTTACAGGCTTCAATTATACTTTGTTAAAATTTTGTTCCTTGTTTTATTTCATGCCAATAAAGGTTCAATTGAATTGAATTGAATATATACTAATCACATCATGTGTTTGAATATTTAAAATAATGAAATATTCTTTTCTGGGTTATTGTTGTGGAGAGTTTACTCCACCAATTTGTAATCCACATTTAATGTTTCCTGCTGTTGGTTGCAATTTTCATCAAATCTTTATCCTGATCCAGTTGAAGTTGTTGGGTGTCTTCTTGTTTCCCCATTTCACACTTTCCTTTTTCTCTTTCATCCTTAAATCGTTTCATGAATTCTCTTGCTTATTGAATTGGATGTCTAATCTGTACATTCATTGCTAAAAAATTGGAAAACAACATACTCTAGTTTTCCCCACATAAAAAAAGTGGAATTTCTTACCTGAGAATTCCTGTTCTGGGATGAGGAGAGGGGGTCCATTCGAGACCTCTGGGTATGCCCCTCCCACATCAGGAGGCAGGGCCGGCAAACAGGTTTGAGGCATCTCCCTGTAGGGGGCATCCCAGCCCAGTCCGGTACGACAAGCAGGAAAAAAACCCCAAACAAATCTAAACACAACAAGAATGGGCCCACTAATCGGGCCAACTTATAACAAGGTTAGAAACATGAAAAGAACAGACGGGAACACAGTCCTTTCCCTAACTAGGCAACACCACCCCCATCCTGAGCCTGGTGAGAGATGGGTCGACTGGACCTCTTTTCCTCATCCCAGAACAGGAATTCTCAGGTAAGAAATTCCGCTTTTCTCTGGGAGGAGGAATAGGGGGTCCATTTGAGACCTCTGGGATTTACCAGAGCAGTATGATAAAGGGCGGGACCAGGTGAAGATGACACCTAGACACCTACCATCTTCTGCAGCACTCGCCTGCCAAAACAGGTGTCTGCTGAGGCTGCAGTGTCCACCTTGTAGTGCCTCGTAAAGGTGTGTATCGAGGACCAGGTGGCTGCTCTGCAAATCTCCACCAGGGAGTTGCACCCATCAAAGGCTGCTGAGGCAGCTGCTGCCCTTACAGAATGTGCTGTAATGCCTTCCGGCACCGCCTTGCCCACTGAAGAATAACCCATTGCAATGGCTTCCCTAATCCAGCGGGATAAAGCCGAGGCTTTTTTACCCAGAGAGGCTCCCCTGAAATTGACAAACAGAGCCTCTGATTTTCGAAATGATGTAGTGCGCTCCATGTAAAAATGAAGGGCCCTCCAGACATCTAAGGTATGCCGTATCTTTTCCTTCCTATGAGTAGGATTGGGACAGAACAATGGTAACACTATCTCCTGGGACCTGTGAAAAATGAAATTCATCTTGGGCATAAAAGATGGATCTGGCCTCAAGACCACCTTGTCCTTATGAAAGACAGAGAGATCGGGATTCGATGATAGGGGTCCCAACTCTGACACCCTCCGGGCCGATGTCACTGCCACCAGAAAAAGGACTTTCAATGTTAGTATCTTCAGGGATACCATGGCCAAAGGTTTGAATATCGCCCCGTCAAGGCATTTAGCATCAAGTTCAGGTCCCAGGCCGGGAAATGATGAACTGTTGGGGAATTGAGTAATGCTACACCCCTCAGAAATCTCTTTACCTGGGGATGCGATTTTTCTACTTTTACCCGCTCCCAAAATACTGTTCAATGTGGCTACTTGACGCTTGAGGGTATTTGTGGCCAAACCCATCTTGTAAAAACTCGAGGATCTGCTTGATCTTGGGTTTTAACTCCGAATAGCCCTTGGCCCTGCACCAAAAAGAGAATTTCCTCCAGGTCAAATTATAAACTCTTCTGGTGGAAACCCTTCTAGAAGCTAAAAGGGTCCTCAGAACTCCCTCTGGGTAGCCCTGCTTTCTGAAGGCCTCCCGCTCAACTTCCACGCGGTTAGATGGAAAAATTGGGGTCTCGGGTGAACAAGGGACCCCTGCCGGAGCAGATCCGCTCGGTCCGGAAGAGACCAGAGCTCCCCGACTGACAACCTGACTAGGTCCGGGAACCATGGCCTCCACGGCCAACACAGAGCTATGACAATGACCTGAGCCCCCAGACCCCGAAGCTTGCGCAGAAGTAGGGGAATGAGGGATATGGGAGGAACCACATACAGGAGCCCATGCGGCCATGGTGCCACCAAAGCGTCTACTGCCTCTGCCAGAGGCTCGGGAAACCTTGCATAAAACCTACTCAGCTGGGTGTTGTCCTGAGAGGAGAAGAGGTCCACGAGTGGCGTCCCGAATCTCTGCACTACCATCTGAAAAACTTCCGGGTGAAGTTGCCAATCTGACTCCTGCAGCTTTCTCCTGCTCAGCCAGTCTGCTGAAGAGTTTCGGGTGCCTGCCAGGTGCTCTGTCTGATGGATGCCAGGTTGATTTCCGCCCACTGCAGGAGGGCTATCGCTTCCTGATGTAATGAGCTTGACCTTGTGCCCCCCTGTCTGTTTATGTACATCTTTGTTGATAAATTGTCTGTGCGTACTAACAGGTAGGCTCCCTGGATCAGATGTTGGAAATCTAGCAAGGCTAGGCGAACAGCCCAAACAGGTTGATGCTCAGGAGGGACTCCTCTGGTGACCACGTGCCCTGCGTCAGAGCCCCCTCCATGTGCGCCCCCCATCCTGAGAGGCTGGCATCGGTTGTGATGACTAGTCATTGGGGTACATGGAGACTCACTCCTGTGGCCAGACGATCCTCCCACATCCACCAGGACAGATCCTGCTGAAGATCCCTTGGAATGTCCAGTGGTAGATGATGCTGTTGCTTGATTTGATTCTGAAAGGGCAGCAGCATACATGCAGAGGCCGCATGTGGAGCCTGGCCCAATCGACCAAGTCCTGGCAGGAGACGAGCATCCCCAGAAGCAATGCCAGTTCCATCAAGTCCTACCTGGCCCGTAGGGTCTTCTGAAATAATTTGGAAAGTGATGCCCTGCGCTCCAGAGAAATAGCCGCCCTGAAGGATAGAGTGTCGAGAAGCAACCCCAGGTGCTCTATCCTGCAAGTGGGGTTCAAGGAGCTCTTGTCCAGGTTGATGATGAATCCCAACTCGGAGAAACAGTCCATGGTCTTGCGTACATGCTCCTGAGCCAGCTCGAAAGAGGGAGCCTTCACCAGGACACCTTTTCCTTACTTGGATGAACCTGGATGCCCTGCTGTCTCAAAAAGGCCACCGGGGCAATCAGCAACTTGGTAAAGACCCTCGGGGCAGATAACAGGCCAAAAGGAAGAGCCCAGTACTGGTACTGGTTCTTCCCGTAAGAGAAACGGAGGAAGCGCCAATGACTCTGGCAGATTGGAACATGTAAATAAGCCTCCGGCAAGTCCAAGGACGCTAACCAATCCCCTTGTTCCAGTGCTGCCGTGATGGATCTCCAAGGTTCCATTCTGAACTTCTTCATCAGGCGATTGAGCCACTTCAAGTCCAAGATGGCCCTCCAGTCCCCGTTCTTCTTTGGGACTAGGAACAGGACGGAGTAGACTCCCGTTCCTCTCTGACCCTTGGGAACTGGCTCTATCGCCCTGATGTCGAGTAGATGTTGAATGGCTAGTCTTTTTTGGTGATGTTTCTGAGGGTCCTTTGAGATAGGCACCTTCCAAAATTGGTTGCGGGGTTTGCGCACCAGTTCCAAGGCATAGCCCCATGATACCGTCTCTAGAACCCAGGCGTCAGAAGAAATCTCTCACCAGCGAGGAGCAAAACAAAGCAAATGACCTCCTATACTTGGCGACAATCCGTTGGGCCTGGCGTCAAGTGGACCTATTATCCTTGGAGGACTTGGGGAGAACAGATCCTAGTTCTGACTGACGTCCCTTGGATTGGAAATGTGGCTTGGACCACCTGGGTCTGGGCTTGTCACAATCTCAAGGACGCTTGTCTCCCTTGAAGGTCCGAAAAGACTGAGTCTTGAATCTGGAGGCTTCCTTCTTGGAGGAAGGAAGCACCTTGCGCTTGTCTCTGTTCTCTACGAGGACTGGATCCAACGCTTGCCCAAAGAGCTTGGAACCCTGAAAAGGAACCAACACAAGCTGAGTGTGGGACCCTGCATCCACGTCCCAGTGCCAAAGCCAAACGTTTCTCCTTGCCACAACACTAGTAGCCATGGCTCTTGCGTTCAATTGGAGAGCGTCAAAGGACGCGTTTGCCGCAAAGGATGTGGCAAGGGATATCTTACGTAGGGTGCTTCTGACCTGAGCAGGCAACTTGGGAAACTTTGCTAACTCCTCTGTCCAGAGGAAGGCTGCCCGTGACATGACTGAATTGGCCAAGGATGCACGGAAGGCCCCTGCCGCAATTGGAAAAAATGTTTTAACACCACCTCCATCCACTTATCACAGGGATCTTTAGGTCCCCCCTCTCCCTCTGAAGGATTGACAGCTGAAGATGACAGGGCTGCCACTGGGGGATCAACTGACAGAACTTGGAGGAGCGGCATAACTTGATCTGGAAGGGAATAGAGCTTGTTGAAAATCCAGGGAACATGCTTGGTGGAAACTGGAGTTTTCCACGCTGCCTCCAGAGCCTCTTTGAATTCTATTGGAAAAGGATCTGCAAGGGGCTTGGCCAGGCCCCTAGGCAACAGAGAGCTCTGATCCTGAGGGAGCTGGATATTAAGAGCCTTAGCTGCTTTGGAAACCATGCGGGCAAACAGCTTGGCCGGAAAGAGCCTGTAAAACTTTCTGCTCCCGGTCGTCTTGTTCAGAATCCAAAGATAATTCCCCATCCTCACTATCAGCAGAATCAGAGGTGGAAGAGGATAGCTCAGAATCCGATGAAGAAAAAATCTCTCTGCACCTCCGCTTGTGGGATTTCTTGCTTGACTTGCAGCTTAAGCAGATGGCGATGTTTAGGTCTTTTAGCCCAGTCTTTCCCTTCCTCCTCTGAGAGGGAGGAGAGGGTAAGGGCAGAGTCAGACAGCACAAGAGGGCTTGGCCTTAGAGGGCCTGACTTCAGTACCCCCTACGTTACTTGGTTTTTCTTCTGGACCCCCCATTTTAGGGCCCTTGAAACCCGCTGCCTCCATAGCCACCCTGAACGTAGCATTGAATTGGTCCTGGGTAAATGGGGCTGGATCCTGAATAGGAAAGTGTTCCCCCTCGCCCTGCACATGACTGGGGGCAGTCCCTCCCCCCTCGTGGCCCTCCGCCATACCTTCAAGTAGAGTCTGAGGTCCCAGTAAAAAAGGCGGGAAAACCGGGTCAGCGACACGCTGGGCCGCAAGGCAGGCCTTACTGCTCTGAGGAGACCTCCCGCGGTTGCTGGCTGTTGCTCTGCTGAAAGTATGCATCGCTGCCCTCCCTGGGGGGTGCGATCGCATACCTCAAGGGAGGTAACTATCCTGGGCTTAGGCCGTGCAGGATCGAAGCAGCGCTTGCTAACCCTTGCCCCGGCAGCGGCGGAATAAAGAGACTGGACGCTCCGCCTCCCTCCCTGGGGGGTGCGGGTGCGTCCTCAAGGGAGGCGACGATCTCGGGCTAGGCCGCGCAGGATCCAAGCGGCCTGCACTCGCAGCTGGGCCCGCGTGCACCGCTCTCTCCGTTGCCACCACCACGGCAGAAAAAGAACACGACGCTCCACAACCCTCCCGTGGGGGCGCGGACGCTTCTGCGGTGCTACCGGGAGGTGGGCGAGACTCGGGAATAAGCCGCACGGAGTTCCAGCGACCGGCCTCCTGACGCCTTCCTAGCCCTCGCACGAAGCGCGTTGCAGGGCTAGGGATCCTCCACCTCAGAAGGAGCCGGTGGAACAAAAGCCCTCACCAGTCTTGTCTCCCCCTTTCTGAACCCTCACAGAGACAGAAACACTGGGAAAGGAAGGAAAGGGGCGTGGAGGAACAACAAACAGGGAGAAAGAAGAAGAGAGAAAAGAAAGAAAAGGAAAGCTTTCCAAAACTTTGCCTCAGAAAACCGCTGGCTCTAAGGAGTCCAGCAAAACACCGACCTGTCCCTTAGGGAGGCAGTGCCGGACGGGGCTGGGATGCCCCCCACAGGGAGATGCCTCAAACCTGTTTGCCGGCCCTGCCTCCTGATGTGGTAGGGGCATACCCAGAGGTCTCGAATGGACCCCCTATTCCTCCTCCCAGAGAATAATCATGTTTTAGCATCTCTATCAGGAATGATTAGTCTTTCCTTTTCCTTAAAATTCTTAGTGGAATCTCTTTCAGAGTTACCTCCAACCAGGTTTTAGAATGTTGTAATAGAATTTATCTCTTGTTGTTTTTCTTACAAAGTAGACTAAGACACCTCTTGGTACCTTCTTTATCTTCGCATATCTTGAATGGACTCTTCGCATCCTAATGTAAAAATTCTGCTACAATCTGCCACATTTTGTCTGGTATCTCTTCTCTGGCCTGTTCCAGAATCACTCTGAATCTTAGTATTATTTTTCCACTTGTTCCCTCAGGGCCAATATATCTTGGAACTTGTCCCCATCTGCCTCCAAGTCTTTTACTTCTTGCAACTTCATCCTATTTATCCCTTGGATCTCATCCTTCATTTCTTTCCAGGTAGGACAATTCATGTTTGAACTTTGCTTTCATTGTTTCATGCTGAAATGCATGAATTTTCACTGCTACATTACTTTCCAGTCTTGCCTCTATCTTTCCCTGTATGTCTTCCATAAAGTCTACTGTCACTTCCTTCACTGGTGATATTGGAGCTGACTTCTCTTTTTGTAAGAACATAAGAACATAAGAAGAGCCCTGCTGAATCAGGCCAAAGGCCCATCTAGTCCAGGTTCCTGTATCTCACAGCGGCCCACCAGGTGCCCCAGGGAGGCACAAGACACTCCCTTGCACCCAGTACTCTGAAGTAGCCTACTACTAATGTAAGGAGCTACAACCCATCATTGCCTATAGCCCACAATGGACTTTTCTTCCAGAAATCTGTCCAATCCCCTCTTAAAGGCATGAAGACCAGATGCCATCACCACCTCCTGTGCCAAAGAGTTCCACAGATTAACTACCTGCTGGGTAAAAAAGTACTTCCTTTTATCTGTTTTAACTCTCCCAACCCTCAGTTTTAGCGGATGCCCCCTGGTTCTGGTGTTTTGAGAGAGGGAAAAGAACATCCCTTTATCAACTCTATCCCTTCCATGCATTATTTTGTATGTCTCAATCATGTCCCCCCTCAGGCGCCTTTTTTCTACACTGAAGAGCCCCAAACGCTGCAGTCTTTCTTCATAAGGGAGGTGCCCCAGCCCCGTAATCATTTTTGTCACTCTCTTCTGCACCTTTTCCAGCTCCACTATGTTCTTTTTGAGGTGTGGCGACCAGAACTGCACACAATATTCCAGGTGCGGCCTTACCATCGATTTGTACAATGGCATGATAATATTGGCTGTTTTATTCTCAACCCCTTTTTTAATGACCCCAAGCATAGAATTGGCCTTCTTAATTGCTGCTGCACACTGGGTCGATACCTCGATACCTTCATTGAATTGTCCACCAGCACCCCAAGATCTCTCTCCTAAGCTGTCACAGACAGCTCAGAACTCATTAGCCTATAGGTGAAGTTTTGGTTTTTTGCCCCAATGTGCATCACTTTACATTTGTCTATGTTGAAATGCATCTGCCATTTGGCTGCCCATTCCCCCAACTTGGAGAGATCCTTCTGGAGCTCTTCACAATCCTTTCTGGTTTTCACCACCCGGAAAAGTTTAGTGTCATCTGCAAACTTGGCCACCTCGCTGCTTATCCCTGTCTCCAGGTCATTTATGAATAAATTGTAAGCACGGGCCCCAAGACAGATCCCTGGGGCACTCCACTTTTCACCTCTCTCCATTGTGAAAATTGCCCATTGACCCCCACTCTCTGTTTCCTGGCCCTCAACCAATCAATTCTGGATCCATAAGAGGACCTACCCTCTTATTCCCTGAGTATGAAGTTTCTTCAGCAGCCTTTGATGGGGGACTGTGTCAAACACCTTCTGAAAATCCAGGTATACGATATCCACAGGTTCACCCACATCCACGTGCCTGTTGACCATTTCAAAGAATTCCAAAAGGTTTGTGATGCAAGACTTACCCTTACAGAAGTCATGCTGACTTTCCTTTAGCAGTACTTGCTCCTCTACGTGTTTTAGGATTTTATCTTTGATGAGGATTTCCACCATCTTACCCAGAACCAACGTTAGGCTGACCGGCCTGTAGTTTCCAGGGTCCCCCCTTCTCTCTTTTTTAAAGATTGGCATGACATTAGCTATCCTCCAATCCTCTGGCACCGTGGCCGTTTGAAGGGACAAGTTGCATACTCTAGTTAAGAGGTCAGCAACTTCGTTCTTTAGTTCCTTAATAACTCTTGGGTGTTTACCATCTGTGCCTGGTGACTTATTTATACGTAGTTTATCAATTTGATCTAAAAAATCTTCCTTGTTAACGTTATCTACTTTAATTCCTTAGTTAGGAAGGGCTGTTCAGGCTGTGATATCTGCCCAAGTTCTTCTGCTGTGAAGACGGACGCAAAGAATTCATTTAATTTCTCTGCGATCTCCAAGTCCCCTTTTATCTCCTTTTCCCCTCCCTCACCATCCAGCGTGCCAACCACCTCTCTGGCAGGTTTCCTGCTTCTAACGTATTTGAAGAAGCTTTTATTATTCCCCTTTATGTTGGTAGCCATGCATTCCTCAAACACTTTCTTGGCCTCCCGTATCACCTTCTTACTTGTCTTTTGCCAGAGTTGATGTTCTTTTTTATTCTCCTCACTGGGGCAAGACTTATATTTACGGAAAGAAGCTTCCTTGCTCTTCATAGCTTCTCTAACTTCGTTTGTCAGCCATGCAGGCACCCTCCTGGACCTTGTCGAGCCCTTCTTTCTTTGCGGTATACACTTCCGCTGGGCCTCTACTACTGTTATTTTAAACAGCCTCCATGCAGCCTGGAGGGATTGGACTCTTTTTACCTTCCCTTTCAATTTCTTCCTAACTAGCCTCCTCATCTGAGGGAAATCTGCCCTTCGAAAGTCAAGGGTTCTTGTGTCAGATTTGCTCTGCACTCTTTCCTGGACTTGCATGGCAAAACCAATCGCAGCATGGTCACTGTTCCCCAATGGCTCAGTAACACTTACATCCCTAACTAGATCCCGAGTACCACACAGTATTAAATCCAGAGTTGCCTGTCCTCTGGTCAGCTCCATGACCAGCTGCTCTAAGGCACAGTCATTTAGCATGTCAAGGAATCTGGTCTCTTTTTCTTGACCAGAGCAGCAGTTGACCCAATCAATATGAGGATAATTGAAGTCCCCCATGGTTACAATCCTGTCTCTCTTGGTCACTGCCCTGATTTGTTTCCTCATTTCAAGGTCATCTTCACGTTTTTGATTGGGAGGACGATAGCACACCTCTTGGGATATTAGTTTAAGTCTAGCATAAATTTGAAAGTTGGAATGTGCTAGCAACTGTGCCTGTTGCAGAGGACCAGGTCATGTGATCTGTGTGGGTAAATGTTGCTATTTTGTTCAGGTCCTAACTGAACTGTATGTCTGTATCTTTTGTTGTTGAGAGCTGTCTTGAGAGAGAGATGTCTAGTTGAGAGGGCGCTGAAAGCCAGTCATGATTTCTGAAAGCTGTTATCTGTATATATTCTGAAATACAAAGTTCTGTTAAGAACCTAGTCTCTGCATCTTTATTCAAGTGACCCAAATGGTCAACCAGACGGCTATATCCGCTAACGCCACTTTCCATCCACACCCCCACTATTACATTGTTCTTACTGCCTGGTCGTTTAACTCACAATGAATCCATGGTGGAGTCCGGCCCACCTTCAGTTTCTACTCTGCTGGATTCTATCCCTTCTTTGATATAGATGGCCACCCCTCCGCCAACATGCCCTTCCCTGTCCCTCCTATAGAGTTTATAGCCTGGGATTGCAGTATCCCACTGGTTCTCTGCATTCCACCAGGTTTCCGTTATGCCTACTATATCAATGTTTTCCGTAGCCATCAAACATTCCAGTTCCTCCATCTTTGCTCGGAGACTTCGGGCATTCACATAATAACACCTATATACAGAGTTCTCTAAGGAGGGACTTTTTTTTGATCTCTATTCCCCTCCTCTCTTTTTACTGGACAAATTGTCACTTACACTCAGGTTTGAAGTTCTATTTCCTACTCCTCCATTACTCTTTGGTACTGCTCCACCCTCCCCTTACCATAGGGATGAGGAGTTCCAAACCGGATGCCACTCGACTCCTGTCGGCTTTCCCCCAGGGGTCAGTTAAAAGCTGCTCTGCCACCTTTTTAATATTAAGCGCCAGCAGCCCGGTTCCATTTTGGTTCAAGTGAAGCCCGTCCCTCTTGTACAGGCCTGGCTTCTCCCAGAATGTCCCCCAGTGCCTAATGAATCCAAACCCTTTGTCCCGACACCACCGTCTCATCCACGCATTGAGACCCCTGAGCTCCGCCTGCCTAGCTGGCCCTGCACATGGAACGGGTAGCACTTCTGAGAACGCTACCTTGGGGGTCCTGGCCTTCAGCGTCCTGCCTAGCAACCTAAATTTGGCTTCCAGGACCTCCCGGCTACATTTCCACATCGTTGGTGCCAACATGCACCACGACCGCTACCCCCTCCCCAGCACTCCTTACCAGCCTATCTAGACGAGACGTGATGTCCGCAACCTTTGCACCAGGCAGGCAAGTCACCGTGCGGTCATCACATCTGTCACAGACCCCCCTCTCTATATTCCTAACTATAGAATCGCCCACGACAAGGAGACCATGACCCCCCTCCCGCCAAGGAGCATCCTTAGTGCGACTGGATGCGGGCTCGTCACCTGAAGAAGGGGTCCTCGCTGAGGGATTTATTCCCTCTGTTCCAGGCTGACGTCCTCCAGCCCTGAGACTCCTTTCCCCAGCAGCTGAGGAGCTGCTCGTCTGAGGGTGGGACGAACCCTGCAAGTCCCCGGCTGTCTCACCATGGATCCTCACTGCCTGTCTCTGTTTCTCCAGGTCCGTAACCAAGGCCTCTAGGGAGCAGACACGTTCCCTGAGTCCCTGGAGCTCCTTGCACCGAGGACACACCCACAACTTACGCCCCAGAGGCATATAGTCATACATGTGGCATTCTGTGCAAAACACTGGATAGCCCCCGCCCAACTGCTGGCTGTCTGCCTCCATCTCTGTGTTAGTTTAGGAAGGAGCTACACCTTTTCTCAGAGAAAGGGCAGGGTCTGGGGCCCTGGCTTCCTCACCCTGCTGCTTAACTTGCACAGATGCGTAACACGCTTTTTACCTAGCACTTGGTCGCAGACGAGGCACTTTGTCACAGGACAGCACTCGCTGCTCGTGACCCACTCGCTAGAAGCTTCTGCTATATACAGGAAGTTCTTCCTTCCTCTGCTAGAAAGCTCCTCCTCCTCTGCTAGAAAGCTCCTCCTTTCTGCCTGCCTGAAAATGGGCTGGCCCCACCTGGACTATGGAGGTTGATTGCTGCCTAGGCAACCAGATAACACAATTGCCCTCAGAAGGTAATCCAATTAGCCTCCTAAGGTAGCTCAATTTCCCTCTGAAAGGGTCACTCCCTGGGATGCTTACTTCCTTGGTATTAGTATATGTCTTGGTATATGCCTGAGCTTTGTGGCACACTGTATTTTAGACCCCAAATAGTTTAAAACACAAAAACTTTAGTTTAATTTAGTGTAAGTAGTTTAAAATTAGTTAAGTAGTTTAATTTAGCTTAGTTTAGTGTTTAAACACTAAGACTAAACACCAGAGTGTTCCAAACACTATGACTGCTATCCCTCTTGTGCTGAGACTTCACCTCTGTCTTATTTCAGTTTCTACTGAAACTTATTTCAGTGTCTACTATTTCAGTTTCTACTCTACTGAAACTATTTCAGTTTCTACTCTTCCCTATTTTTTATGTGGGTTCTTACTCACAAGTAGACTCTGGTCTTACTCAGAGTAGACCTGTGTAGGCTTGAGCTGTAGTTCTCTACAGAATCAGCTCCTGTAAGCTGAACTTTACTCAGACTTAAATTTAACCTTTCCTTAAACTCAACTCAACCTTAAACCTAAACTTAGAGTAGATTTACAGGTGAGAAGAACACTTACCTTATCTTTCCAAGGATCCCCCTTCCCGCCTTCTTGCGCAGATGCGTAACATGCTTTTTACCTGGCACTTGGTTGCGGACGACCAAGTAATTGTAATTGTTCTAATATTGGCCCTTTTCCTCATGGTCCTCTTATTGTTTCAATATTTATACTTTCAAAATTATCTTAAAGTTCAGAACCTTAAAATTATGCAATAATTCAATCTAAATTTTATATATCTAGGCAGTACAATTTTTGATTACATCTACTGACCAGACCATATGAATCCCTGACACACAGAAGAATGTGATCTTAAATCCCATCTATAAAAAAAGGCTCCCAGTTGGACCATGCTAATTAAAGGTCAATTAGACTTCTATCTTCCATAAGTAGGCTTTATGCAAAATATATTTTGGCAAGCTGTTAGCCTGGATCTTGGCCCAGAAAATCTTAGGTCCAAAACAAATTGGATTTCATAAAGGGGCCTCTTCCATCGACCACTGTATAGTTTTATCTTACCTAGCCAAGAAATCTCTTAGGAACTCCAGATTCAGGCTCTATGGGGCCTTTCTTGACCTGAGAGGGGCATTTAATACAGTGGTCAGGGAATTATTATAGGCAAAGCTAAGCAATCTTGGCATAGATCCCAGGCTCCTCTTTGTAATCATCAAACTCTATTCAGGTCCTTCTACCAAGTCCACTGTTCCTCTTCTGGCCTTTTGGCATCCAAAATACCTGTTGAAAAGGGGGCGAAAAAGACTGCCATTTAGCTCCCTCCCTGTTTTCCCTTTTTTAAATGATTTGATTTTAAAATGATTTCTTGTTCCAGATTGATGGGCACTCTCCAAAGTTAGAGTCTAGACGCATTTCCCTTTTGCTATATGTGGACAACACAGTCTTGATCCCCAAATCCATATGGATCTGTCTCAACTCCTCAATAAATGCCTAGACTATATGACTGCCAATAGGTTGGTTCTATAAATCTAATATCATGGCCTTCTCTAAAACCTGGAGGATTTGGAAGGTAAAAGGAGAGTACATCAAGCAGGTCTCGACTTCTAAGTACCTTGGGGTCAGTTTTCATTACAATATTTCATGGTAACCCCAACAGGCAATTAACCCTTAACCTTGCGGCAAGGAATAAAAAGTAGTCACAAGTGATTACCCAAAATTGTTGTCCCTATCCATAAAAAAAGGAGATCCAAGGGTGGCTTCAAATTATAGACTTATTACCATTCTTTCAATAGTTGGCAAATTGTATGGTAAACATCTTCAAGATAAACTTACCTCCTGGATGCTAAACCAGAAAATCCTTGGTCCGGGCAAGTGGGTTTCCAGCAGGGCAAATTGGATCACTGTATTACTCTTTCCTACTTGATAGATAAATATACCAAGAAGGCCAAGCTTAAATTATATACGGCTTTCTTAGATTTCAAAGGGGCCTTTGATTCTATCGACAGGGAAATACTTTGGAGTAAATTAGACCAGCTGCAGATGAACAAGAGATTGTTATTTCTCATAAGAAGGCAACATGATGCCACAACCTGCCAAATAAAATGTTCATCCGGAGGGAGATTAACACCAAAGATCCCTACAAATAAAGGTGTTAAGCAGGGTTGCATATTAGCTCCCATCTTATTTATTCTCTTTTTAAATCTGGCAGGAGTAGACAGGCATTGTCCCAAACAAGGTTCTACCCATGTACAACTTATAAGCGGTTCACTAGAATACAATATATACAGCCCAAATTCCTTTGAAAAATTCTAGGTTTGCCAAACTATTTGCCCTATGGAGCTATGTGTTTAGAAACAGGGCAGTCCCTAATTGAAACCAGGGCCTGGCTGATGGTTATTAAATTCTAGGTGCATATCCATTATAATTATGACCATGCAGCCTTCTTCATCAATTGATTCTGGATACTGGCCATTCAAATGGATTAGTTCTTATAGAGGAAAAAATCAATTCTGTTGGCTCAGTCCTCAGGCATGCTCTCTCAATTAGAGGCATACCTGAGTTTTAAATGCAGATTTTCTGATATCAAATCGCAAAACCTACATTGTGTGGCAAACAAACACTGCTCTCTATGAGTCTGATGATCCCTGTAGCTTACGACAAAGCGGTCCCCTACCTATACTGATTGCAGTGCCGCCATAAATGTAGATCCTTTTCGCTGGCAAAATTCTATATTTTGCTGTATGCCATATTATCTGGAAGATTCCAAAAGACCCCGTACTTAGATAGATGTTGTCTCTGTAGGCAGGGTTGTATAGAGACAATTGCTTACTCTCTCCTTTCCACTTAATATAAAGTATGTGCAAAATATTTGATTCCTGCGCTGAGAAATGGGAGGGAATTCACCGACTCTGCTAAGGTTTGTTATATTTTAAGTTATTTTTCTGTGGAGGAAACTGGGAGAGTGGCAGCTTTCTTGCAACAGGCATTGGAGTTGTGTAGAACGAAACTTAACCTGCTTATCTGATGCCTATGAAAGAGTTATGATGGAACTTTTCATTTCTTCTCTTTGTCTTGCATGCTGGGTTTTTTATGCCTATAAAGGATTTTGATTTGATTTAAAGAAGATGCCTGCATCTAGTTGCCACTCTCTTGCATCTGGCATTCTGAGGTAGCTTACTTGTATGGAGTATGGTATGTACTATATAATGGAGCACATACCCATCATGGCCTTTAGCCCGCGATAGACTTTTCCTCCAGAAATCTGTCCAGTCCCCTTTAAAGGCACCTAGCCCAGATGTCATCACCACCTCCTGTGGCAAGGAGTTCCACAGATTAATTACCCACTGGGGGAAAAATTATTTCCTTTTATCTGTTATATGTTCCTCCTGATTTTAGAGGCATCCTATCTTTGAATGTTGATACAAAGAAGCGGCAACAGGTTGCAAGAATTTTGACTTCCTGAGTATTCACTGAAGTGGGCCATTGTGAGATAAAGGAAATCTAATTAAACCCTTAGCCTGATCCAAAGGGCTCTTTTCATTATCTGTAGATGAACTGAAAGTAAGTTTCAATTTTCTTTAGCCTTAATACTATTTTTTTTGTTTCAACATTTTGTTTGCAGTTGTTCTGCAAAAATAAGGTATCAATATGAATTTTTTTTTAGAGATTTATACTGGTCATTCATCAATGCATGATTACTAATTTCTGATCTCTGAAGTAAAGACATAACAGTGAAATTATGCTAAGAAGTATAGATTATAGCAGTGGCCATAAAACGTTTTAGACCAGGACATACTTTGGGGAATGACAATCTCTCTGCGACCCATCCGAAATGATGTCATCAACCTGAAAGTGATGTCATGGCTGGAAGTGACATCATCAAACAGGAAGTGACATCACTGTTCTCACCTAGGAATTCAAACTGCAAATGACAAGAGAAACTATTCAAGCTCAGAAGTTTGTTTCAGTTCTTCACCCACTATCATTGCTAACAAGCATCCACCTGTTGACTGTATTAAAGGGAGACAGATATTTCTGAGCCATTTTCCAATAGCAATGTATAAGAGGGGGAAGCCAATTTATAGCCTTGACATGAGCAAAATAAAATCCAGATTACAGGATTGTCACAGCAAATATTATGCAAAAATCAACTTGGAAGAATATCAGTATCTCAGCTTATCAGAGCCACGGTAATAGTAGGAAGGGCTTCATATTACATCAGTTGTTATGTTAAGCTTAAGTGATGTGTCTTGTTCACTCACCAGCTAGTATTTTCATTGATAACTAAAAACCGAACAAACAGGCTGTAAAGGACGGCAAAAGGATGGATTGCTACCTTGCATTTCAGAGACCATTCTTTGCAGTTGAACCTTCCCTTCCTCCATCTCATCAGCTTTCTAGAACGATTCAATAATTAAATGCAAATTACCAAATCCAGATCAGTTGATCAGTTCTGTAGCTTTGTCTTGTAGATTTTTATACAAAAGAATGGTATGCTACAAATTGGCCTGTGAACACACCACAAAAACCTAATATCAATACAGGTTTGATCAGTGGTGTCATTCAAATGATTTAGGAACAGGAACTCACTTTTGATTGGCACTTGTCAGGATCCGCCCACCGGAAGTGACGTCATAAGCTGGAAGTGAGGTCATGGCAGGAAGTGAGGTCATCAAGCAGACCCAACAATTCCCAAAGTATTCCAGATCACCCTCTGAGCATGTTAAGAAGGCCTGAGAGCATGTGAAGCAGACCCAACAATTCCCAAACTATTCCAGATCATTCTCAGAGTTAAGAAGGCCTTAGAAGGGGGAAGTCAGCTCTTCCCAATCTAATCCTTTTGGGCTGTGTGTGCCTGACCATACTCTAAAGAGTTCTCAGAATGTACACAAGGTCTTCTAAACCCATCATACTGTCAGTGATTTGGAGGTAGGAGGAATGCAATGACACAGGAAAATAGGATAATCTTTGCGATTATGGACAGAATTCAGCCAATAGTTCTCAAGGCTGCAATTCTAAACACACTTTCTAAAGAGTAAGCCATTCAGCAATATATGCATAAGTCTGAAAGTATAAGCCTGTCTTTTTGGAAGATCCAACTGAAAATAATGGGGCTGACTTCTGAGTAAACAGTTTAGATCAGTCTTTATGTCTTAGGGATTTCAACTGGAGGGAGAGTTAAGCACATGTTTGACTACTCAAAATCAATGCAATGTAAAAGCACTTAAATTACACTGGATCATGCCCAATTAATAATAATAATTATCACCTGTAAATAACTGCTCTGGGTAATCAACGCTGTGCAAACTTTAGAGTTGGCAGGAGGGGAAACCAGCCTTTAACAACAGCTTAATTCACAGAAACCATCATACTGAACTATGATTCCTACTTAGATTTACATCATATAGTGATCCACTTCGCAAGTTACTAGTCCACAGTATCCCAAGTTCAAGCTTCATTTGATGCCATTCAGACCAACAGGATGCTGCATGTCATTTTAGTAGACCTACTATAGAATGGTCACAGAATATGTCTCATATTCACAAGAACTTTCTTGCTTCTCAAGAGAGACAGGAGAAATCTTGTGCTTCACTATGACAAATAATGCTGCTTTAAAGTAGTTCCCACATCATTTAAAATTCCAGCAATAAAAGCAACTAACCTTGTGGGAGGAAACCTAGTTAACCCACTGATGGGGGGGGATGTAACTCCCCTTCCCAGGTGTAGCTGCTGCTGCCACCAGCCCAGGCTCAACACAACAAAGGGAGCTCCTGGGCAAAAACCCCTCTTAAAAGAAAGCCAAATAACAGAAGTAAAAAACCCAATTTTATTGACATATATTAAGAGTTATAAATAAAACTACTGAGGCTCTGTACCATAAAACCTGAGTTTTAAAATGATAATAATCAACCCCTTTGTTTATAACTTAACTGAGAGGAACTCAAAGGACAAAAACAAAAAAAAATCCTATAGGATTTTTACCTTACTGTCTGACTACAACCAACTTCCACAGCACATAGTGAGACTAACCTTCCCTGAGAGCAGCCAAAGGGTTCTGTTCCCTGAGGCTTTTAACTTTATCTCAATGAACTAATCACCCCCACCTGAGCCATTTACACTTGAGTAGTTCTCTCCCAACTAACCAGGTTCACATGAAACCACAATTTCATGACACCCACAAAGAACAACAACTACGTGTACATCTTCCCTTTACACTTTTCTAGAGAACTCACCACAGTTCCAAACACAGGGAAAATCAACTTCCACAGAGATCAATACAGTGAATTGCAGGCTACAAGGGAGTGCAGCAGTGCTAAGCTCTGTGCTCACACAAAATCTCTTCATGCACAACGATCCTGCAAGGGGGGGAGGGAAGTCTGAAAGGAAAGGCACTTCTAGGAGCACTTAGCGGAGAGGCTGGGGGCAATCCTGCAAGGGGGGAGAGCGGTCTGTGTTTCTAGGAGCAGTTAAAGGAGAGGCTGGGGGGCGATCCTGCAAGGGGGAGAGGGAGGTCTGCATTTCTAGGAGCACTTAAAGGAGAGGCTGGGGGGCGATCCTGCAAGGGGGAGAGGGAGGTCTGCATTTCTAGGAGCACTTAAAAGAGAGGCTGGGAGGCGATCCTGCAAGGGGGAGAGGGAGGTCTGCATTTCTAGGAGCACTTAACGGAGAGGCTGGGGGATGGAGTCAACAAGTGGGTGGAGCAAACAACAACAACAAACCAAAGCCAGCGATGAATGGGCGGAGCCAGCCCTAAGGTTAGGTTCTGGAACGCATGTTCCAGTGCGTTCCCCCTCCATGACACCACTGCTCCTCTCCCTTGCTGCTGTAGCCAGTAAGCAACGCCAAGATGTTGCTTTTCCCTGTGAGGATTGGCTAAAACGGTGCAGGAGAGGAGTGATTTCCACTGCAAGGTAAGGCTTCTTGCAAAACTTATATTAAGAGCTTTGCCCTCCCTTAGATCTGCCTCTGCTTGCAATTGAAATTCAAATTCAAATGGGCGGGGAAATGGCCCCAGTTTCTGGTCCAATTAACAAACGGAGCCACAAAAAAAAAAAACCACGAAGTGCAAAGCAAAAAAACACATACCAACACAAAGTGCAAAGCAAAAAAAACATACAAACACAAACTGCAAAGCAAAAAAAAAATGGAGCCAAAAAAACCCAAAGCAAAAAAAAACAACGAGCCAGCAATGAGTGAAGTGGGTGGAGTCAGCAATTTGTTGCAACAACCGGAACGCCTAATTGCAACAACTGGAACGCCGTTCCGGGGCGTTCCGGCTGAATGACATCACTGAGTTTGATAATCCAAATTGTGAGAGCTCAATCCTAAGCAAGACTACTGAGAAGTAAATCCCATTATAGTCAATGAGGCTTACTCTCAGGTAAATGTGGATAGGATTGCAGAGTGAATCATGTCAATGTAGCACAGCACTACTTCTACCATAAAGCTGGACCAAGTCTCCTCAAATCATCTTTATGATCGGAGTCTTCCCAGGAATGTAGTAAAAAATGTCATAAGTAGAAAGAGACACCTTTTCCATCAAGAAAGACACAGGATGTCAAAATCTGCTAAAATCCCCATAACAAAAAGAAGACAATCAAAGACAGCAGAGAGGTGGGTGCCAGAAGTACCAGTTTGCCCCTCTTCAAGAAGAAAAACAGCACTTCAGACAGCACTGGCAAGGAAGGGAAAGACTACCCACCTTATTTTACCTATTTGGATTGGGGATCAAACAAACTTTCCTAACACAATTTTCCTGGCAAAATCTTTGAAGACTTGCCAGCCTGCCATTATTAAATATAACCATCCATAGCTCAGATCAATCCTAATGTTAAAGTAGGAGCAGCATTGATATTTATCAGTGTAATTGGCTTTTGTATTGATCTTTAATAGCCCAACATGATCCTCACACTGAACATAGATGGACCTTTGACTTGATCCAACAAGACAGCCTTAGCGATTGTGCTTCTCAGTGTGTGCAAACTGTAACTGTACAGGCAAACCTTTTAGGTCTAAGGACTGTTTTCAAGGTGGGGATGTGGCGGAGTAAGACATTAACTGCATTCCAATTAAGAAGATGTGCTTTTGAGGACTTCAGTCTTTTCTTTTTAGGAAATTGCTTGCTCTGTATTAGCAACCACATAGCCTGTCCTCTCTAGCATACTAGTTTTTAAACCTTATAACAAGGAAAAGAATAGAACCACTTAAAAAGCATGGACTGGAAGGAAGTGAGGAATGAGAAAGAAAAAAATGCACCCCATTTGCTCCTGTCATGATCTGGTACAGTTTGATTCCCTAGAAAGCAAGGGGGAAATGTACAATTCTCTACTGGAGTTGGATCACAGCTACAGTACAGTTAGACCTGGGACTGAAAGGAAGAAGAGAGGTAGGCAGGAGGAGTGAGCTGGCTCGGCAGACAATTCTTGTTGCTGCAAAGTTCTTTGCCCTTCTGTTTGCCTAAGAAGCCAGGTATGCAAGGAGGGTGGGGGTGGAGTCTCCCTGATAACTGGTGTTGTTCCCCCCCCAGTAGTGATGAAAGAGTGTGCTTGAGCATGTTGCTCCTTGGAAGCATAGTAATTGTTTGTAATAAGGAAAGAAGGTCCTTAGCCACACAGAGGGATACTTCTCTGCAGTGCTTCTTGGAAGTAAGCAGGGGGGCAAAAGGAGCCATGGCAGGTACTGCGTGGCCATCCTGAATAATTAAATCAAAGAGTAATTAGCCAGAACAAAGGCAAAGAGAAGAGCCAGCCACCACCATAACAATGAGTGAGAAGGTACAACCCACCTATTGCGATATCCGGAGTCTGGGACCCCCAGACCACCCCCAGAGATCACAGGATGCTGTCCCTCCTGGCCACTAATAACCCCCAGTGGTCCAATAAACCTTACCCTTGCCCAATCACCCCCCAGTAGAGTAGCCTAAGGCTAAGCCTGGATTTAGTCAGCTTCCATACCCAGGAGACGAGGCGTACAGGAGACGAGTAAAAATAAAGTATATTTATTAAAGCTACAGCTTATAACAGAGGCTCAGAGGCCCCAGCAAAGAACAGAATGACTACTTCAAGCCCAATGCAAAATAAAAAAGGCTATCTGGCTACACCTTACTACCTAATGCTCACCCAGCAGAGCAGTAACAGGTGTCTCAGAGTGCAAGATGGTTTCTCCCCTCCAGACAGCTAAAAACTTATCTCCCTTCTCCAGCCCCTCAGCCTTCCTCCTTCTGGCTGCTCACTCCTGCTTCCTCCCTCCTCCCAACCAGGGATTCAGAGTGGTTGATAGTGATAAGCCAGGCCTAAGCTCTGGAATGTTGTTTAGCTCTCCTTGGCGGCTGGGGGTCCAGACAACACATCCAGCTCCTGTTGCTCGTTTCCTAGGAGGGGGATGGGATGAAATGGGCTAGACTAATACCCTCAGTGGGTACAGGCTTGAGGCCTACTTCACATTCAAAATGCTCAATTGCAGAATCCAGTAACACACTCACTGAGACACCAAGAAGGTGCAGCCTCACTCCTGTGCACTTGTGCCTTCCACCTTTTTGCTCCTGGGACTTGCTTCCAGTACATACAGCAAGCTGAGGCAAAGGCTGTTTCAATTTCAAAGATTGTACCACTCACCAAATTTGTCAGCTTTTAGGATGGCAATGCACAGCACACACACAGACACACACACATGCACACACGCACACACAGCAAGCCTAGGCACCAGTTGCCTGCCCAATTTGCCAGTTTCCCAGATGGCGGCATGCTTCTTTCCATGACCCACCTGATATCAGGTCACAACCTACCGAGTGGGTCACAACCCACAGTTTGCATACCAATGGATTATAGTATTGGGGCAACGTGGTCTAATAAATGCCATACGAGAACATACCAATGAGAAAGACATATTCATACTGTATACTGTCTTGCTGATCTGGAAGGGAATACTAGGCCCAAGTCCCAGTATATCTCCTGCAGTGCAGCCTAAAAACTTTGCCATTATACCCATGAATTTCCATGAATTTCTTTATACAACACATCATCTACCTTACATGGAAACTGAAAATAAACTTTAATATTTAAATAAATTCTGTAATATATGCACTTACTTTTGCAGGGGTTACAAATTGCAGGTGTTGCAGTTAACCCGCCCCCTTAAAATCTCCCAAATATCTATTTTTAATTGTCAGATTCTACAACTGATTTTTTTCTTAAACAACTGATGATTTACTCAATAATGTATCATATTATTTAAAAGAATTCAAAACAAATGTATTATTTTTCAATGCAGAGTCAGGTCACAAGCAGTTGTGACACTGGAGGCAGATGAGACCACATCAGGTATGTATAGCTTTGGGTATGTATATGGCACACTAGTGGCTAAAATGTGGAAATCTTTTGGAAAATTTAGTTTTTGGAATAATGAGAATTTCTACTCATTTCTACTCATAATTTTGTATAAAACAAAATTTAGATTAAAATGCGAACAGCACTGTGTAACTTAATTTTGACACAGTTTGGCACACCAATAGTTATGGCCCTTTAACAAGAAAAGGAAAATGCAACTGCCTTAATTAATGGATTTGTTTCAGTCAAAACAGAATAGAAAGCTGGAGCACAGTAGGAAAGCCACTATCTTCCTTTGGCAGTGAACTGCAAAGTTAGCACACATGCAGACAGGCAGAGAGAAAGGGCACACATACCTGAGCTGGGCAACCTCCAACTCTGGAATTAAAAGAAGAGAGAAGCAGCAGTAGCTCTGTGTGCTCAGTTCCCTTTTCCATGTTTGTGGGAAGGGTGTGTGGGGGGGGGGCAAGTAAGCAAGGGGACAACAGGAGCATGTGAGTATGTGTTACTGGGGGGAAGCTGAGAAGGGCTCATTAAGCTCAATAGTAGAGTTAGAAGCAAGGGGATTGAAAAACAAAAGGGTATTCAAGGAAGAGGTGTCCAAGATAAATAGAGCCGAGGAAGTCACCCAACCAACAACTGTTCAGCCAAATAACTTCCAGGGTTGTGTGATGCTTTTTAAGGTGACATGAAGCCCAAATGAAGGTGCTTAATTGAGATCAGGCCCTCTTCAAGAGTCCCTCCAAATTAGTAGCTTCACTCCTGCACATACGCTGTTGGGAGCACGTGTGTGTAGTCCCCTGAAGCCTGAAAAGTTGGGAACCTTCCCTCTCTTAACTTCAGCAAGAGAAAAATGGGGGGCAGAGAAAAATGATGACTGGCTATGTAAGGTTGGGAGACACCTTGGAATCACTTTTATTTGTAATTGTATGAGCAACAGGAAAGTTCTTACAAATAAATGGCAAGAAGAATTTACCAAGGACAGTTCCAAAGGAAGAGCATTAGGAAAAGCTCATCTGCAAACTCTTCCCAGCTAGCTTTGTGGAAGAAGGGGACGACTGAGCGAGGTGCTCACTGGGGGCTGCGAAGACCCCAGCAGAGGGCCTGGAAAATGGAAGGGGAAGCCACAGCAGTCATGACATGCAAGGTGTTTGATATGGCTATCTTCTTGCCTGCAGACCCTGAAAACTTGACGTGTAGCAAGTGGTTGCAGTGTTGGAAGAAAAGGTGAGAGAACTAGAGGGGGAAGTTTCTATCCTTTGCCAAATCAAGACAGCAGAGGAGTTCCTGGATGCAACACTCACAGAACAGAGGGGAGCGTAGGAGGAGACCACTATGAACATTGAAAACAATAAAGGAAGACTCTGCATGGAAGCATGTGACTGTCTAGAGAAGGACAACCAAGAGACATGCAGAACCACGGGAACTACACAACTGATTCCAGTGCCTCTCAGATACTAAGTCTTCTGATGAACCCCGCAGAAACATCAACAGCTGATGGAACAAGACAGAACAGGGGAATCCTGACCCAAGTAGAGGAGGCAAAAGAGGGTTGTTGTTGTTGGGGATTCCTTGCTTAGGGATGTGGACGCTGCTGTGTGCTCCCCTGACCCACTTGCCCATGAGGTGTGCTGACTTCTTGGTGCCAGGATCTGGGATGTGACAGAGCTAGGGACACTATCCCTCATCCATGTAGAAATAAATGGATGACACTGTGGGAGGCAGCTATGAGCAGATTGTTTCAGGCTATGAGGTTCTGGGCAGGAAACTGAAGGATCTGGGGCCCCAGGTGGTAGTTCCATCTGTCCTCCCAGTAACAGACAGAGGACTCCGGAGGGAGAGAAGAATCCTCCAGGGCTTAAGCTGCATATATACAAATGCACAGAGCATGGGAAATGAACAGGATGAGCTTGAACTTCTAGCAAGTGAAGATAAATTTGACTTGATAGCAACACCTGAAACCTGGTGGGTTGACTCTCATGATTGGAATGTGCAAATGGAAGGCTGTCAGTTGTTGTGATAAAAGAGGAGGAGGGTTGCATTATATGTCAAGAATGTATACACCTGTTCCGAGTTCCAAAATGGTCATGATAGGTCTGTGGAGAGTAAACATTAGGGGAAACAGCAACGTCTGGGTAAACATTAGGGGGAACAGCAGCAAATGCAACATTGTGGTGGGTGGCTACTATAGACCTCCAGGCCAAGGGAAGGATGCTTTCCTGAAACAACTTACAGACATTACGAGAAAACATGAGGTAGTTATATTGGGGGCTTTAACTATAAAGGCATCCATTGGGAGACTAGCTCAGGCAAGTAGAGGAGCTCCAACAAATTCCTGTTATGCCTGGAGGATGACTTCATCTTCCAGAAAGTAGAAGAAGGAACAGGGGCGGGGCCATCCTTGACTTGAGCTTAACCAATAAGGAGGAATGGTTGATGAGGTCATAGTAGTAGGAACTTTAGGGGGAAGTGATCATGAACTGCTGGAATTCTCAATCTTACGGGAAACAAGGGTAATAGTGAAAACTTAACTCTAGATTTAAGAAATGATGATTTTAAAAATCTCAGAAAAATGATAGTAGGATCTCATGGGTTGATGAACTTATGGCAAAAGGGGCCTAAAGAGGGGTGGGAGCTCTCAAAGGAGTGTTGGGAGAATTAGAACAAATAAAGGAAAATACCTTTTTACCCAGCAGGTAATTAATCTGTGGAACTCCTTGCCACAGCAGGTGGTAATGGCATCAGCCTAGGCACCTATAAAAGGGGATTGGGCAGATTTCTGGAAGAAAAGTCCACTGCAGGCTTCAGGTCATGTTGGATGGTGCAACCTCCTTACTTTAGAAGTAGGCTACCTCAGAATGCCAGGGGAAAGGGAGTGGTCACATTGAGACAAAGGAAGGTATTTCAAGCCTTAGCCAATGCCTTGAAGTTTTCCATGCCCACTTCTCTTTTTGCATAGGCCCTTTACGGATTCAAGAGGTCCTGGACCTGTATGACATAGCATATCAGTTGCAGCATGACCTAATATTATTATGCCATTGTACAAACCGATGGGAAGGCCACATCTGGAGTATTGGGTTCAAACACATCTGGTTGGCACATCTCAGAAAGAACATAGAGAGCTGGAAAAAGTGCAGAAGAGAGAGACGAAAATGGTTACTGGACTGGGGCACCTTCCTTATGAGGAAAGGTTATAGCATTTGGGGCTCTTCAGTCTAGGAAAAAGGCACCTGAGGTGTCAACATGATTGAGACATAAAAAAATTATGCATGGGGTGGATAGACTGGATATAGGGGACATCCAGTAAAACTGAGTGTTGAAATAGTGAGATAAAAGGAAATGCCAGTGGGTATTTCCCAGATTGCACAGATAATCAATCTGTGCAACTCCTTGCCACAGGATGTGATGATGGCATCTGGCCTAGGTGTCTTTAAAGGTGGATTGGACAGATGTCTGGAGGAAAAATCCATTGTAGGCTACAGGCCATGATGGGTTGTGCAACCTCCTTATGTTAGTACTTCAGAATGCTAGATGCAGGGGAGTGGCAATGGGATGCAGGCATCTAGTTGTCTTGTGTGCTCCCTGAGGCACTTGGTGGACCACTGTGAGATACAGGAAGCTGGACTAGATAGGTCTCTGGCCTGATTCAGTGAGGCTTTTCTTAGTTCTTAAGCAGCTTCTCCAGACATAGTCAAAAACAATTCCTATGAAAGAGGTAAAAACTCCTCAGAAAGTCAGGATGGCTGCACAAGCATATCAGTGGTGAGTTGAAGTCGTATAGAAAATGGAAAATGGGACTGACCACCGGAGGGTATAGACAGGTAGCACAGAACTCTATAGCAAGTGTCAGAAATGCTAAAGCTCAGTATGATTTGAGGCTGGCCAGGAATGTCAACAAAAAGGGCTTTTTTTTAGGTATGCTGAAAGGAAGAAAAAATAATGTTGCCAATTGGTGTCTGGTGACAGAGAAAGCAGAACTGCTCAACTCCTACTTTGTGTATGTTCTCTCAGAAGGAGGACTGTGCAAATGTGGATGCTGGATCCTTGGCCAACAGAGGGAAATGTGTAAATCCCCACAGAGATAATTAAAACCTGGGCAGTACAGATATGCAGATGAAGATTGGCAGGCAACTTGTCAGGAACAACCTAACTGGCCAAAATGAATTCAAGTCATTTGGACCAGATGAGCTGTATCCTAGAGTGTTAAAGGAACTTGTGGATGTACTTGCAGAACTGCTGTCAATTGTTTTTGAGAAATCCTGGGGAACAGGGGAGGTGCCTCTAGACTGGAAGTGGTCTAATGTGTCCTAATCTTCAAAAAGCGGAAGAAGGAACAGCCCGGAAATTACAGGCCTGTCAGTCTGACTTCAGTACCGGCGAAGGTATTGGAACCAATGATAAAACTTACAATGTGCTCACACCTAGACAACAACTTCATGATTAACAGAATTCAACATGGATTTGTCAAAAACAAATCTTGCTAGATAAATCTTTTCTTTTGATTGGGTGTCATCTTACTGGATGGTGGGAATGCTGTGGATGTGATTTATCTTGACTTCAGTAAAGCATTCAACAAGGTTTCACACAACATCTTAATCAGCAAGCTGGAAAAATAGGGGCTGAATGGTGGATCTGCAACTGGTTGGATGACTGTACACAAAGAGTGATTGTCAATGGTTCGCCTCAACTTGGAAGAGAATTTCAAGTGAGTGCCCCAGGGCTGTGTCTTGGGCCTGGTTCTCTTTAACATCTTCACCAATGACTTGAATGAAGGGATACAAGGAGACCTCATCCAATTTGCTGATGACACAAAGCTGGGAGACGTAGCAAACACAATAGAAGGCAGAAAAAGCCTTCAGGAAGACCTTGACAAGATGGAATACTGGGCTGAAAAGAATAAGATGCAGTTCAACAGGGAAAAATGCAAGGTTTTACACTTGGGCAAAAATAACCAAAGACACAGGTATAGAATGGGAGAAACCTGGCTTGGCAGCACAACATGTGAGAGGGATCTTGGAGTGGATCACAAGATGAACACGAGTCAGCAGTGTGATGCAGCTGCCAAGAAAGCTAATGCAATTTTAGCCTGCATTAATAGAACCATAGCTTCCAAGTCATGGTTCTGTTATACTCCGCATTGGTGCGACTCACCTGGAGTTTAGTGTTCAATTCTGGGCACCTCAGTGCAAGAAAGGTGCAGCCAAACTGGAGCAGGTTCAGAGAAGAGCAACGGAGATGATCAGGGGGATGGAAAACAAGTTCTATGAGGAAAGTCTGAGGAAACGTGGTATGTTCAGCTTGGAGAAGAGAAGGCTGGGAAGGGATATGAGAGCACTCTTCAAATATCTGAAAGGCTACAATAAGGAAGAAGGGACAAATTTGTTCTTATCTGTCTGACAGTAGAACTAGGTCCAATGGGTACAAACTGCAAAAGAGGAGATTCCTGTAGGACATCAGAAAATATTTGTTGATGATAAGGGCGGTTCCATAGTGAAATAGATTGCCGAGGGAGGTGGTGGATTCTCCCTCATTGGAGACCTTCAAGCAGAGGCTCGACAGGCACCTGCTGGAGATGCTCCAGGAGGATTTCCTGCTATAGGCAGGGGGTTGGACTAGATGACCTTGTAGGTCCCTTCTAGCCAGTTTTATAAAACTGGGAGATTTGAGCTTACCTATGAACTCCCCTTCCTAATGGCCTGTT
Source organism: Lerista edwardsae (assembly GCA_029204185.1). Classification (NCBI taxonomy): domain Eukaryota; kingdom Metazoa; phylum Chordata; class Lepidosauria; order Squamata; family Scincidae; genus Lerista; species Lerista edwardsae. The sequence continues at coordinate 2,220,056 of JAJKFI010011386.1, forward strand.
CATGGTAGATTCAGTCCTTGTCATATGGGAAGCTCCTTCCCCTCAACTTTACATGTTGAAAGTCTTCTTGAAGGGGAGGAGCTGCCTTGATTCTCAAGAATGAACTTGTGTCAAGGCAGAACAGTTGGGCATTCTTCCTTGACCTGTGTGTAGTATGTCTCTGGTAGATGATAATTTTGTGTCATCTGCAAATTTGACCACCTCACTGCTTATGCCTGTCTCCAGGTCATTTATGAACAAGTTGAAAAGCACCGAAACTTGGGGCACTCTGTTGTTCATTTCTCTCCATTGCAAAAATTGCCCATTAATTACCTGGTCCTCAACCAATTCTGAAACCATAATGGGACGTGCCCTCTTATTCCCTGACTATGAGGTTTTCTAGCAGCCCTTGGTGGAGGACTGTGTCAAATGCCTCTGAAAATCCAGGTATATGATATTTACCAGTTTTCCCACCTTCACATGACTATTGACCCTTTCAAAGAATTCTTTTGCTACAGTTAGTGCAAAAAAGTCAGCAAGCAAGCAAGCAAGCAAGCAAGCAAGCAAGCAAGCAAGCAAGCAAGCAAACCAAGGACTGAACCTTATATGCAATCCACTGAGAAGGGGAATTCACAGGTTAGATCAAATCTCCCCATTTCCCCTGCAGCCAGAAGCAATTTAATTGGGAAGCATATTCCCTAGCCAGAAACTCCCACTGTTCCTAGCTAAGTTTTGCAAAGCTAGTTTGCAAAGGGGCTCCAGCAGGCACAGGAAAGGCAATATATTTTGTAAAGATAGTAAAAAAAACATAATACACCACTAAAATATCACAATCACTCCAAAAAACCCCACTGACGCTCAGGTTCTCACTTTGTTCTTTCCCTCTCCTACCTCACATTTTCACCAACTACCTTTCAAGATACCTTTCAAGATGGTGGCAGATTTTTTTGTTCAAAAGGAGCTTCCAAGATGGTGATGTCCAGCTTTTCAAGATAGTGATTCTGAGCACTCCATGACCCCGTGAACACTGGGTTGCAACCCCCTTGGGTGTCATGACCTCTTGACTGGGAACTAAAGTGCTACATGGAGGTATAGTCAACTCAGAAATCCCGTGTCACGAAGGGCCCATATAGATCAAGATGTTATGAAAGTTGTAAGTCTCTAAGTACAGTAGCTAAAAGATTATAGCAGCCAAGAGGATGAGTTACAAGTCAGAACTGCCCTCTTTTTAGCTGGAGCTATGCAGCCACATAAAATGCTGTAAGGTTGAATTGCATTCCCTGTTTCTCTAAGAAGGGGCACAGAAACAAGAGGGCTCAATGCTCAATAGGAAAAGGATGGGCTTCGAGAGCTATGAGCTCCTGCTAGAAGAGGTCACCCCCAATTTTACATACACAAGAACCTATCTTATTGCTGGTATATTTATTTATTTATTTATTTATTATTTATTTGATTTATACCCCGCCTTTCCGCCACAAAGGCCCTCAAGGCGGCATTTACAGGGTTAAAACACAATAAAAAACAATTAAAAACAGTATTAAAAGACAATAAAAACAATATTAAAAATACAACATACAAACAAATTAATCCCTAGGATCATAAAATATATAAAAAGAATGCAATAAAGCCAGCCAGCCAGCCTGTAAGCAACTAAAAGCCTGCTGAAATAAAAAGGTCTTCAGCCCCTGCCGAAATACTGCCAAAGAGGGAGCAGTTCTTAACTCCAAGGGGACGGTATTCCAAAGTTGGGGTGCCACCGCCGAGAAGGCTCTCCTACTGGCCGCCACCCCTCTCACCTCTCCTGGTGGCAGCACCGTCAAAAGAGCCCCCCCAGATGACCTCAGAGTATGGATTATATGGGAGGAGGCGGTCCCTCAAATACCCTGGGACCGAGCCATAAAGGGCTTTAAAAGTCAAAACTAGCACTTTGAATTGGGCCCGGAACAGAACCGGCAGCCAGTGTAGTCGCCGAAGCAGCGGCTCGACAGAGTCAAACCGACGTGCCCCAGCAACCACCCGAGCAGCCGCGTTCTGTACTAGTTGTAATTTCCAGACCGTCTTCAAAGGCAGCCCCACGTAGAGCGCATTGCAATAATCTAATCTAGATGTCACTAGGGCATGGGTCACTGTGGCCAGGTCCGCACAGCTCAGGTACGGCCGCAGCTGGCGAATCAGCCGAAGCTGAGCAAAGGCTCCCCTGGCCACCGCCGACACCTGAGACTCCAGGTGTAGCTGTGAATCCAGGAGAACCCCCAAGCTGCGGACCTGCTCCTTCAGAGGGAGTGCAACCCCATTCAGAGCAGGGCGATAGTCCAATACCCGAGCTGTGGATTTCCGGACCAAGAGCACCTCTGTCTTATCCGGATTTAATTTTAGCTTGTTCGCCCTCATCCAGTCCCCAACCGCCTCCAGACAACGATTCAGGACCTCAACTGCCTCCTCAGAATCAGGGGGAAAGGAGAGATAAAGTTGGGTGTCATCAGCATATTGATGGCACCCCACCCCAAACCCCCGGATGACCTCTCCCAGCGGCTTCATGTAGATGTTAAATAGCATGGGGGATAAGATAGACCCTTGCGGGACCCCAAACTTAAGAGGTCGGGGTGCCGAACAAGCGTCCCCCAGCACCAACTTCTGGGATCTGTCAGCCAGGAAGGAGCAGAACCACTTCAAAACAGTGCCTCCAAGCCCCAACCCAGCCAGCCAAACCAGAGGGACACCATGGTCGATGGTGTCGAAAGCCGCTGAGAGGTCCAGCAGGATTAACAGGGATGCACTCCCCCTGTCCATTCCTCGGCGTAGGTCATCCACCAAGGCGACCAAGGCAGTCTCCGTCCTGAACCCCGGCCTGAAGCCAGATTGGAATGGGTCCAGATAATCCGTTTCCTCCAGAACCCTCTGCAGCTGGGACGCCACCACCCGCTCAATCACCTTGCCCAGAAATGGGATATTTGAGACTGGCCGAAAGTTATTTAGATTAGTGGGATCCAGGGAGGGTTTTTTCAGGAGGGGGTGAACTATCGCCCGCTTCAAGGCAGGCGGCAGCACCCCCTCCCTCAGAGATGAATTCACCACCCTCCCCATCCACTCGGCCAGCCCTCCCCGGGCAGCTCTAATTAGCCATGCTGGGCAAGGGTCGAGTGGGCAAGCAGCAGGTCTCACACTCCAGAGAATCCTGTCCACATCCTCAGGTTCAACAAGCTGAAAAGAATCCCAAATCGTAGGATACACAGGTTCCCCAGGGACATCACTAGAAATGCCCACAGCAGCGTCCAAGTCGTGCCGAATCTGATCGACCTTCTCTGCAAAATATTTTGCAAATTCGTCACAGCGAGCCTCCGTGTGATCCTCCCCTCCAATAGGGGGGGGCAGGTGTAGAAGGCTACGGACCACACGAAAAAGCTCAGCTGGACGGTTCTCCGCAGAAGCGATGGTGGCAGAGAAGTGAGCCCTCTTAGCTGCCACCACTGCCCTAGAATATGATCTTAACTGGGCTCTAGCCCAGGTACGGTCAGATTCGGCACGAGTCTTTCGCCACTGATGCTCTAGACGCCTGCCCTGCCGCTTTATCATTCGCAGCTCCTCAGAAAACCAAGGAGCCGCTCTGATTCTGCGATTGGGCAGGGGACGCTCGGGAGAGATCACATCCAGGGCCCTGGCCATCTCCCTATTCCAGAGGTCGACCAGGGCGCCAGGTGGATCCCCAACTCTGGCAACAGGAAAATCCCCCAGAGCCCTCAGGAATCCATTCGGATCCATCAGCCTCCGAGGGCGGATCATAGAATGCGATCGCATAGAATGCGAATAGAATCATTGCAGAGGTAGGAGGCTGCAACAAGCCTAAATCCCACCAGACAGAGATCTGTCCATGACAAAGGAGTGATCTTGATCTCCTCCACCTCCAGATCACCATCAACCTGCCCAGCAGTAAACACCAGGTCCAGCGTGTGTCCCGCATCATGTGTTGGGGCAGATATTCTTTGAGACAGACCCATGGTTGCCGTGGAGGCCATGAAGTCCTGAGCCGCAGCTGTTCCCGGGGCCTCGGCATGGACATTGAAGTCCCCCAATACCAAAAGGCGGGGGGACTCCAACACCACGCTCGAGACCAACTCCATCAGCTCAGGCAGGGAGACTGCTGGGCAGCAAGGCGGGCGGTACACCAGCAGAATCCCTGTTCTGTCTTGCCCCTCCAACACAACGCGAAGACACTCAAACCCGGTGGACTGCTGAACAGAGTATCTGGTGAGACGGATGGAATCCCGATAGACCATTGCAACCCCACCTCCCCGCCCCTGTAGTCGTGGCTGCTGCAGTACCTGGAAACCTGGTGGACAAATCTGGGAAAGACTGACCCCTCCCAGCTCATCCAACCAGGTCTCCGTGATGCATACCAGGTCGGCCTTCTCCTCCAGGATTAGATCCTGGATTAGAGAGGTCTTATTATTAACCGACCTGGCATTCAGAAGCAGCAGCTTCAGACTTAGGGGGCTGTTGCCAGGAGTACCCAGGGTCAGAGGGATGAGAGAAGGGCCAGAAAGAGGGACAGTCTGTCTATGACTGACCCTCCTTCTTCTGTAACGTCTGGCCCAACCCCCACCGCCATACCTTCCGTGACCCGTAACTCTGCCGATGGTGGCCCCCCTCCCCTCCCCTGAGCTCCCTCGTGGTGTGAAGCACATATTCCGGCAGAGACAACCTTCAGCCAAACTACAACAGCATATACAATCTAAAAACACAGACACTCACACACACGCACAACTACCTCCACTGCAGCAACCCTTACCCCCCTCACACAGAGGTTTGGGTTGCTGCAGATCTCTGCCTCCCTCTCACAGAGGCCCTCTAAAAACTGTCCCTCCCTGCCCCCCTCTCACCGAGGCAGGAAGTACGCTCACCCCTCCTGGCCTGACTCTCACTCAGGACAGGAGTCCTCACATTCACACTCTCACTCACTCAATTAAAAGGCTGGTAGTAGGCTTGCTGACAGGCTGCTAAGCTCCCGGAGTATGAAAAACCGGAGCGTGGCTGGCCACTGAAGATCCTCGGGAGAAACAGGCAGGGCGGCTGATGTTAGCAGCTGGGCTCCGGCTCCGTTCCACCGGCGAAGAGCCACGGGCAAAGAGCCCTTTGGCTCTTGCCCTTCGGCTCGTGCCAGAGGCTCGCGCCTCTGGCAAGCCAAAGGCTTAAGATGTTCCAACTTGCCTGGAGGGAAAAAGCCAAATGCTGCCGTGAGATGCAAGCCCAGCTCAGCACAGGTGTCCCAAATTCAGGCTTCTCTCCACCCCCAGCAGCCCAGAGCCCAGACCTTAAAAGGCCCCAGGGCAAGCCAAAGGCTTAAGATGTTCCAACTTGCCTGGAGGGAAAAAGCCCTCCTCTTTCTTTCAACTTCCCCCAAGTGCAGCCATGAGAGCCTCACTGACCTTGTGACCTGCTTGTGGAAGTCTGTCAGCTGCTTGTGTGTGACTTGTACAGCTCCTCCTGTTGTTTCCTTTGGTAAGGCTTTCAGTGAATTCTCCAGCCAGCAGCAGAAGGTCTGAGGCCCCTTGAAGGAGTAGGTGAAGGGAGAAAAATAATAAAGCTTTTCAATAAGACAGAAGTGAATCTGGAGACAAGGACTCTCAATTAATGTGAGCTTCTAGAAATCAAGAAAGTCAAACTGAATTCTTTTGAGTCTGTATGCCTAGGTGTACTTGGACACTGGATGCATTAAAAATGAATTCTACTGCCATCAGGCTATTCAACAGTAGCTTATAGTTATACTTATGCCTCCAAGTCTCCTCTGCAAGTTAACAGAAATGATAATCAGGCAGGATGAGGACCATAGCTCAGAGGTGGGACACATGTGTTAGATGCAGAAGGTCTTGGGTCAGTTCCAAGCACTCCCAGTTTAAAAATTGTGATACAGCAGGGCTTGGAAAATTTAGGTCTTACCTAATTAAATTCTGTTTTTCTCATAGACAATAGGCAACTTAGATGGGTTAGAGCCTACTTCTATGAGTGAAAAGACTGAAAGACTGATATGATATCTTAATGGATGGAAACTACTTACTAATTCCTAAGATGGCTACGTCTTTACAGAGTTTCCAGAGTAATGACTTAGCCATCTTAGGGAAAAAAACCCTAAGAAAATAAGAAAAACCCAGGAAGAATGACAAGATGGTATAGACCACGACTTCTAAATGAGAAAAAACCCTGCCAATTAATAAACAATGAGTGCTTTCTGTTGGTTCTATGGAAAAACAGGACTGAATAAAAACTAGAACTTGCAGATTGTCTGCCTATGAAGAACCCCACTTAAGAATGTATTTGTCTTCAATAGGTTAAAATATTATGAAATGGTTTTCAAACAAGAAATGCAGAATAAATTGGTGTTTCCAGATTTTTCTCTCTAGTATATCCTGGCTTTTAAAAAAATATTCCATCTAGTAATATTTTTTCACCTATCAAGTTCTTAACTGGGGTTAACCAAGTTAATGGGAGACACTTTTCTATGTTCATGAAGTTCCTGAGCTCCTAGGAGCCCCTAAGAGCTCTTAGGAGCACACTTCAAGAAATACTATTCTAGGGTTTTATGGTTGAGAGTTACTATGGCAAAAAGCTATTCAGTTGAGGCATATGCATTAATCTTATGTTGTTAATGGAACAAACTGAGGGCAAAATGATAGCCCTATGAATTTTCTTACAGAAAATTTTATGATACAAATTGTAAAGACAGCCATATTCCTGGTTGACTGAGCCAAAATATTATCTGTGGCAGGTAAATTTGAGGGTGAGAACTATGGAATAGTTCTCTCATCTCTCATCAATAAGAGAAGGTTGCTGGGGCAAAATATTTGACTTTGGGATGAGGACATAAAAGAAATACAGACTTATGTGGGAAAAATAAATTCTCCACATAATCATATCAAAGCTATACAGACATTTCAATGAGCCCCAGTGAACACCGTGTCCACTGCACTGTGTACCATCTGGAGTTCCAAATCTGCAGATAACTTATCCAAATGGTTTGCTATAGATATTAAACACAAGGGGACAAAGAAGAAATCCTACAAAATCCAATAGGCCAGAGATCAATATTGGAACAGTCTTCTATTGCCACTTTCTATCGAACAGGTAAGATTGATACTATCCAATCAAATTTACTATTTGTAAATTTAAGCTGTATGAGATATGACCCATTCATGTAAAAAAATAATCCATAACCCCTCCTCATCCTGCCCAGCTGCAAATGTCAAATCTGAGGTGTGCCCTGCCACACAAGTGGGATAAGATATCAACACAGGTCCATAATGATCAAGAGCTGCTACAAATATGGTTTCAGATGAATGTAGACTTCTCCCCAATCAGTAAGTATATATGAGGTTGACCCAGTGATGTCATTCAGGGGGAACAGACCAGAACAGGCGTTCTGGATCCTAACGGGCTCCGTGGCTGGTTCCAGGTTCCCGACAAGTGCCAATCAAAGGTGAGTTCCTGTTCCTAAATCATTTGAATGACACCACTGGGTTGACCCCAACTTCAATAACATTTTCACTAGTGGGTAGGGGAGACTATTGGGCAGCAGTATGGATGCCAGCTGATACAGAATTTCACTGTATTTTGGTCATTCATCACTCAACCTATAAGCTCAAGAAGATTGACAAACCCAGCACCACAGTAGAGGAACTTAATCACAGCAGATCAAATGTTTAGAGCTGGGATTATGTACCTCATATTCCCATTCAGAAAGCCAGATCTTACTGACACATGGATGTAATATGGCCAGTTCAACAAACCAGTTAATTCACTTCATCACTGCTGAAGCCAGACTTTACTACATCCAGATCAGGGAGATAATGGTTCACTGCCAGGTGAATGCAACCAAGGAGAATTTACAGATTAAGCAAATTCTCAGTTTTTCTTCCAGTGGTCCAATCATTATGCTACATAGCAATGCCCAAACAGAGCTGTGGGAAAACTAGATGTTACTATGGTTGCAGCATACCCTGGAGCACTCCTTTATTTTGGCTACTGCAAATATTAATTTTATAATGCTAGGTAAAATTGGTCCAGGAAGACCAGGTAGCATTGGCATAGCTAGCCAGCAGCTGGCAGTAGGTTCCACCCTTGGGTATGTGTGACACAACTACTGTCCAACATTGTTAAAATAGTTAAGGTGACCAACCGTCCTCCTTTAGGGAGGACAGTCCTCCTTTTGTAAGTTCTGTCCTCCCTTGAAAAGTGTCCTCCTACATGTCCTCCTTTTTGATACTTGAAGACTAATCTGTAAATCTCTGTATTCGATGGATGCCGATCCGATCCGTTGCGTGTGATGTGATGTATTTGTATTTGACATTACGATTCATCAAGGCTCGGTGTAAAGAGCAAACAAGAAAAAGCTAGGCCCTGGCTTGACTTTATTTTGAAATAATTGTAACACAAGCAGGATTGAGAGAGCTTATTTCATTGGTTGTTTGCAAAAGGTGTGAAGTTATAGCTGGGGTCAGAAATGCAAGCTATTCAGAAAGGTGACATGTAGCTAGTGCTGAAAACAGGGGAGGGCCCCTTTATCCTGATAGGCTAATTGATTGAGCCTGAGGGGTGTGGCCGCACAACCACCATCAAGACCTCCAGATCATCCTCCAAGAAGATCATCAGACCTGATAAAGCTTGCAAACCTGCAGACTTCCCTTTGCAAGACTGGAATTGCTGTCTGAGGAACAAGGTCAACAACTAGGGCCTAGTCAGTGATAGGAGCCTAGTTTTCTTTGTTTTATAAGGTATCTCTGTTAGTTCTAGTATGCTTTCTTAGTTGTGTAACCCTTGTTTATCAATAAATTACAATTAAATTTACTAGAAGCTTTGGTTGTCTTTGGAACCAGATAAGATTCAGTGGCTAAAGTGGCACGCTTACCCAATTTTAAGTTACTTATTGGAAAAAGTCCCAGTAGTTGGGACTTGTTTAACCTACGGAATTTTAAGGTTAAGAGGAAGTATTCTTAACTTTGGGCCCAGACTAGTAGCAGTGGTTGTGAGCCTTGTTGTGCTTAAGGTCACACGCTGCTGAAAAAATCACAGACTCATAGGGGCCTGGAACTGATTAGAGGGCAAATGAGCCTGTGATTTACACTCAGTACAGTGCGGCGAGACGCCATTATGAGATGCATGCGCTCTGTACGGGAGACCTTGAGAGAGAGTGCCACGCACAAGTGGCTTTGTTTACTTCTTACTGAAACACGACACGGCACATACGCACGCAGTAGACTCTCGGTAATTCTTTCTTTCAGTGAATATTCAATCATACACAGGTAAGCACAATTCACGTTTTAGTAATTCATTATCTATCTAATAATTTCCAAATATGTATAATTTTATTTACAAGTTTATACAACCCTGTTGGCATGTAAGCATAATTACAATATAAAATGTTACATGTTTTTATTATGCATTTACCATATTATAGTGTATTATTGTTGCAATGAATACAATGTTTCTTTTATTTATGATATTTTTTTCTTCAATGTATTTGTGTCCTCCTTTTCATTTTAAAAAAGTTGGTCACCTTAAAATAGTGCTTTTTAGGAATAATACTATCGTGTTCTATACCCAAGTATAGTTTCATCTAGATTGTAACAAAACAAACCACATTTTAATATCTGTGTTCTGTCAAACATTATGGTCAAAAACCAGAAAAAGAAAATACAACAGTCTTATATAACAAAAAGTAGATTTATTTAACTCAAAAAGAACAAAAGAGACTGATTGCTTCAAGAGCCAATGAAATCTTGTTATGAATAATAACAATAAACCAATAAATGTTATTGGCTATATATGAAACTAATAATTTGTCAGTAAGTTGACTGTTGGAGTTGGCACAGCTCCTTCTGCTGCGCACAGGGGACAGATTACTGCAGAGAGGAGTCAAGTAATGTACTGTGATTTTTGGAGGTATGGCCTTAAGCTTTAATCCTTCTCTTTTGAGCCCACCCCTCTCTTGCTCTCTGACCTCCGATTTAACAGGCATATGAAGGCCTTTGATGCCGTCACCATTTTGAGCACAAGGCTTGCAGGGAGAGGTAGCTCTAGGGCATTGCTGTCATCTGTTTAGCTGAATCTCTGATAGTAATCAGATGCTGAAAGTTTGAATCTAAGAATGAAACAATAAGTATGCTTCTTCAAGTTCTTCTGGAGGCCTTCAAGCAGAGATGCGACTGGCACCTATTGGAGATGCTCTAGGACAATGTCATTCAAACTGTGGGTTGGGACCCACTTGGTGGGTTGCGACATGATGTCAGGTGGGTAGCAGAAAGCTGGGAGCAGCCATCTTGGAAACTACACACCTTACTCTTGCTGTATTCCTTTTGTGAGTGTTAACAGTTTGAATTTTCAAGTAAGGGTTTTTTTTTCCCAAAAAATGTTTTTAGTTCAGTGCTTTTACATCATATTTTGTCCTAATCCTACTTTCTGTCGGGGGTGTTTCATGGTTGTACAATTGCTGCAGTCCAAGAATGCCAATTTGCATTTTATTATGTTACAATGATGGCACTTCCTGTTCGATGATGTCACTTTCAGTTTTGACATCACTCCCAGGCTAATGACATCACTTCCGGTGGGTCCCAACACAAATGCCATTCAAAAAAGTGGTACTAGTATAAAAAATTTGAATACCACTGCTCTAGGAGAATTTCCTGCTACAGGCAGGGGGTTGGAACTATACATACCACCCTGAGCTCAATGGAGGAAGGGTGGCATAACAATTTGCAACATAAACAAATAAATGGAATCTAAAATAAAAAGATCTTATTCTGAGTGCAAGGCCCAATAGGTAACCATACTTGCAAAGGTAAAGATTTGTGAGAGGCTGTGAGTGATTTGAGGAACCTGTTTTTGCTACCTGATCTACCCCTATTGAGATGAAGAGAGAGAATTGTCTCTACAGGATCATTTTGCACAGGTCTAGGGCAGTGGTGTCATCTAAATGATTTAAGAACAGGTACTCACTTTTGATTGGCACGTGTTGGGACCCGCCCACCGGAAGTGACGTCAAAAGCCAGAAGTGATGTCGTGGCAGGAAGTGACATGAAAAAGTCCTTTTTGAGGCCTCAGATGATTTTAAACTGACCCAACAGTTGCAACAGTATTCCACAGCACCCCCCAGAACATGTGAAGGAGGCCTGGCATCATGTTAAAACCCCAGAGCAACTCATTTTTCAGTGGCAAGGAAAGGAAAGGCTCTGCTCGCTGCCTGCCTGCCTGCCTGGCTCTGAGAACATGCAGGCAACTCAAACATGCAGGAAATTCAAACGTTGCAGAGGACGGAGTCGACGAGAGGGCAGGCGAATGGGCGGGGCCAGCTGTAATCCTAGAAACAGGTACTCGCGTACCCCCACGTACCCCCTGCATGACATCACTGGTCTAGGGGAATGTCAGTTACTATTTCTATGAAATAGAGGTAGATTATCCCTTATACGAACATAACATCCAAAATCAAGACTCTGTCTAAAAATCAAGATGGCCTAAAAAAGGTCTTAGATCAAGATGTTTTAGAAAACATTTTGGTCTAAGACCTTTTTTAAATATTCTGTAGGAAGAATGTCTTGTGCTCATTCCCATGTACAGGCTGTAAGTTCTATTTTATGCTCTTGGGTATGTGCCTATACAGACATTGCTGAAAAGCGTCAGAGGCCAGTAGATACCCAAATGGGTAACATTTTTCATTATAAGGTATAATCAACCTGCAATATCTTGACAGAGATAAGAAGGTCCAATTTGAGGGCACTTGTGTTAATAAACAATGCAATGGCTGAGTCGTAAACAAAGCTCTTAGTTTAGAAAACTGATGAGGTGAAGAGGATTATTTTAATAGATAGAAATTTTTTAAGATGCTTAAAAGCACTTAATATACCCGCCTACTTTGATACACTCTCTCTGAGACTTTGCTGAGATGATAAAACCTCTGCCTGGTCAAAAATTCTGTAGACCATGATAGAAATATGTTCATTTAATTTGAAGCCATCTTCTACTTTTTTCCATAATTAATTTTCACCTGCCTCCCCTATGAAGTGCAGGTTCTAGCTATACAAACCAGTTGGAACTAATTTACTTCTTCCTAATGAGGAAGATGAATTTTTAATGTTACAATAAGAAGTCATGTTGTAAAATCCTGGTGGCTACCAATAAACCTCATATGCAGGAGTGGAACTAGGACAGTATCAAGAAGATATCCAAAGAGCTCTTGATCTGCAAACAGACCATGAGACACATTAGCTTTAATGGACAGCCAGGTGCAAAGGAGGTGCGTGGGATGGAGGCATCTTGTTGTCTACTGAGCTCCCTTAGGCACCTGGTGGACCACTGTGAGATACAGGAAGCTGGACTAGATGGGCCTTGGGCCTGATCCAGCAGGGCTCTTATTCTTGTTGGCCCAGATGTAGAATATAAGAATATAGGCATTGGAGAAGAACAAGGCTGGATCAGGCCAAAGGCCCATCTAGTCCAGCTTCCTGTATCTCACATTGGCCCACCAGATGCCTAAAGGAGATCAGAAGACAACAAGATGCTTGCATCCTGTTACCACTCCCTTTCCCCTGGCATTCTGATGCCAGTAGGCATCTGCTGCCTACTTCTGTCGTAAGGAGGTTGTACCATCCAACATGGCCTGTATCCTGCAATGGACCTTTCCTCCAGAAATCTGTCATCCTGTTTTAAAGGCACCTCAGCCTGATGCCATCACTACCTCCTGTGACAAGGAGTTCCATAGCTTAATTACCCACTGAGTAAAAAAGTATTTCCTTTTATTTGTTCCCATTTGCCCAACACTCAATTTTAGTGGATGCCCCCTGGTTCTGATATTGTGAGAGAGGGAAAAGAACATCTCTCTATTGACTCTATCCCTCCAACTTGAAGAGATCCTTCTGGAGCTCTTCAAAATGCTGTCTTGTTTTCACCACCTGGAAAAGTTTTGTGTCATCTGCTAACTTGGCCACCTTATGCCTGTCTCCAGGTTATTTATGAATAAGTTGAAAAGCACCAACCCCAAAACAGATCCTTGGGGCACTCCACTTTTCACTTCTCTCCACTGTGAAAATTGCCCATTGACCAACACTCACACATTGAAAACCCTGAGCTCTGCCTGCCAAGCTGGCCCTGCACATGCAACAGATAGCACTTTTAATAACTCCTTTGGAGCCAGCTTTTTCCCTAGTAGCCTAAATTTGCCCTCTAGGTCCTCCCTGCTACATTGCCCCATGGTGAGGGACCATGTCTAGTGCATAGATTTTCAGATCCAGATATATAATATCCATGTGTTTGCCCCATCCACGTGCTTGTTGAGCTTTTCAAGGAATTCCAAAAGGTTTGTGAGGCAAGACTTACCCTTACAGAAGCCATGCTGACTTTCCTTCAGCAGTACTTGTTCCTCGACGTGTTTTAGGATTTTATCTTTGATGAGGCTTTCCACCATCTTACCCGGAACGGACATTAGGCTGACCAGCCTGTAGTTTCCAGAGTCCCCCCTTCTCCCTTTCTTAAAGATTGACGAGACATTGGCTATCCTCCAATCCTCTGGCACCGTGGCTGTTTGAAGTGACAAGTTGCATACTCTAGTTAAGAGGTCAGCATCTTGGTTCTTTAGTTTTTTAATAACTCCTGGGTGTATACCATCTGGGCCTGGTGACTTATTTATATGTAGCTTATCCATTTGACCTAAAACATCTTCTTTATTAACCATTATCTGCTTTAATTCCTTAGTTAGGAAGGGCTGTTCGGGCAGAAATATCTGCCCCAAGTTTTTCTGCTGTGAAGACAGATGCAAAGAATTCATTTAATTTCTCTGCTGTCTCCAAGTCCCCTTTTATCGCCTCTTACCCTCCCTCACTATCCAGTGGGCCAACCGCCTCTCTGGCAGGTTTCCTGCTTCTAATATATTTGAAGCTTTTATTTTTCCCCTTTATGTTGCTAGCTATGCGTTCCTGAAACACTTTCTTGGCCTCCCGTATCACCTTCTTACTTGTCTTCTGCCCAGAGTTTATGTTGTTTTTTATTCTCCTCACTGGGGCAAGACAGCTTTTAAAGGTAAAGGTTTCCCCACAACCAAATGGTCTAGTCGTGACCAACTGTAGGGGGCGGTGCTCATCTCCGTTTCAAAGCCTGTAGAGCCGGCGTTTTTGTCCGAGGACAAGCTTCCATGGTCATGTGGCTGGCATGACGATACACCGTAGCACACGGAACGCCGTTACCTTCCCACCAAAGTGGTCCCTATTTATCTACTTGCATTTAGGTGCTTTTGAACTGCTAGGTTGGCAGGAGCTGCGACAAGTAACGGGAGCTCACTCCGTCACGCAGTCTTGAACTCCCAACCTTGCGGTTGAAAAGCCCAGCAGCAGCGGATTAACTCGCTGCACCAACACAATAGCTTTTACAGCTTCTCTAACTTTACTCATTAGCCATGGAGGCACCTCCTAGACCAAATCAAGCCCTTCTTTCTAAGTGGTATACATTCCTGCTGGGCCTCTATTATGGTTTGTTACCATAAGCTACAATGCAGCTTGGAGAGATTGTACTGTTTTTACCTTCCCTTTCAATTTGTTTCTACCTATCCTCCTCAACTGAGGGAAATCTGCCTTTTGGAAGTCAAGGGCATTGGTGACAGATTTGCTCAGCACACTTCGCCCAACATGCATGCCAAAACAGATTGCAGCATGGTCACTGTTCCCCAATGGGTCAGTAACATTTACACCACTAACCGAGTCCTCAGTACCACACAATATTAAATCCAGAGTCACCTGACCTCTGGTGGGCTCCAAGACTAGCTGCTCTAAGGCACAGTCGTGTAGCACATCAAGGAAGTACTATTACATCACCCTTTAGGCCCGGTATTTTAAGCCATAGTGACTCATCCTTGGATTTGGATCTGCATTCAATTTCTACCCTACTGGATTCTACCCCTTCTTTGACATAGATGGCTACCCCATCTCCAACATGCCCCTCCCTGTCCTTCCTATAGAGTTTATAGCCTGGGATTGCAGTATCCCACTGATTCTCTGCATTCCACCAGGTTTCCGTTATGCCCACTGTATCAATGTTTTCTCTAGTCACCAAACATTCCAGTTCTCCATCTTTGCTCGGACACTTTGGGCATTTGCATAGAAGCACCTGTATATGGGGTCCCCCAAGAAAGGTCTGTTCTTTGATCCCTTATCCCTGCCTTCCTTTCTACTCGATTGGTTGTCCCATCTCTTTCTGCTTACGCTTGATACACTGCCATTACTCTGTGGTTTTCCAGCTTCTTTATTTTGTAAGGATGAGGCATTCTGAACCTGATGCCGCTTGGCTCCTGTCGGCTTTCCCCCAGGGATCAGTTTAAAAGCTGCTCTGCCACCTTTTTAATGTTAAGCGCCAGCAGTCTGGTTCCATTCTGGTTCAAGTGAAGCCTGTCCCTCTTGTACAGGCCTGGCTTGTCCCAGAATGTCCCCCAGTGCCTAATGAATCTAAACCCTTCGTCCCGACACCACCATCTCATCCACGCATTGAGACTCCTGAGTTCTACCTGTCTAGCCGGCCCTGCACGTGGAACAAGTAGCACTTCTGAGAACGCTACCTTGGAGGTCCTGGCCTTCAGCGTCCTGCCTAGCAACCTAAATTTGGCCTCCAGGACCTCCCTGCTACATTTCCACATCGTTGGTGCCAACATGCACCACGACCGCTACCTCCTCCCCAGCACTCCTTACCAGCCTATGTAGACAAGATGTGATGTCTGCAACCTTCGCACCAGGCAGGCAAATCACCATGCGGTCCTCACATCCGTCACAGACCCCCCCCTCTATGTTCCTAACTATAGAATCACCCACTACAAGGAGACCACAACCCCCCTCCTGCTAGGCAGGCAGAGCTCAGGGGTCTCAATGCATGGAGATGGTGCTGTGATAAGATTACCTGGAATCTGAATGTCCTGAAAAGTGTTGCTGACCTCAACTGTCCTGGCTGGGAAGCTCACTCTGGTCAGTAAACTCTAGTTTTACTTTTGTTGTTCAGTCACTAAGTTGTGTCCGACTCTTTGGAACCCCATAGACCACAGCACGCCTGGCATCCCTGTCTTCTACTAGCTTCCGGAGTTCACTCTAATTCTGAAAAGTCCTCTCTTCTCAGGAGGTGGCCAAAGTATTTGAGCTTCAGCTTCAGGATTTGTCCTTCCAGGGAGCAATCAGGCTTCACTTCCTGGAGGATTGACCGATTGGATCTCCTTGCAGTCCAGGGGACTCTCAAGAGTCTTCTCCAACACCATAACTCAAAAGCATCTATTCTTCGGCGCTCTGCCTTTCGTATGGTCCAGCTCTCACAGCCATACATGGCTACTGGGAAAACCATCGCTTTGACTAGGCGAACCTTTGTTGGCAGGGTGATGTCTCGGCTTTTGATTAAGTTGTCTAGGTTCGCCATAGCTTTCCTCCCAAGAAGTAAACGTCTTTTAATTTCATGGCTGCAGTCACCATCTGCAGTGATCTTGGAGCCCAGGAAAGTAAAGTCTGTCACTCCTTCCATTTCTTCCCCTTCTATTTGCCAGGAAGTGATGGGAGTGGTTGCCATGATCTTAGTTTTTTTGATGTTGAGCTTCAAGCTAATTTTTGCACTTGCCTCTTTCACCTTCATCAGAAGGTCTGGCTGCCCTGGCTGGAAGGTCACACTCAGGCCAGGAAAGTATTTCTTGAGGTTGGCCTGTTTATACTTGAGCTGTAATTTTCCTCATAATTATGCTCTCAGGCTTCCCCTGTCTAACTTCTGCCTTGTTTTCTTGCTGCCTCTGTTTAGGTTTGTACCTTTTTAGTTAAATATATGTAGCTAACTAAATATAAGATTTGATTTATTTTTAGCTTACTAGTTTTATTTCCCCACCTAGCTCCTCTACCCCACAATTTCTAGGCCTTCACTTTATGTACTTGCTTGCATTAGGTTCTATCCTAGGTTTATGGTTAACTTAGAATTAGGGTAGGTTTTAAAATAAATTCAATGTAGGGATCTTGCTTTTGTCCTTTCTTTTTATCTCCCCCTGTTCTGTTTCCAGGTGACTCTGCCTGGAGCTCCTATTCTTGAGTACTCTGGTCCTGCTCAGAATGGACCTATTTAGAACAGCTGTGCTTCTTCCCAGTGTCTGCCTTGTTGCTTCTTTTTCTGTTTGCCTATTTTTATTTCCCCACCTGGCTCCTGTGCTCTATGTCCACTTACTAGACCTTCCCAATCTCCCTCACAGGTTAGATAAGGCTCTAACTTTAGGCTCTAACTTTAGATTAGGCTCTACCTTTAAGGTAAAACTGAACCTCAGAATAGATTTAGGATTGGATAAACAAGAGAGAACACTCACTTTCCCTTCTCCTTGCAGAGACTCTCCTTCCTCCTCACCCAGATGTGTAACTCACTTGCCTCAGCTCACCTTTGTCTCAGCTCTCCCTTTGTCGCAATGAGGACACTCATGCTCAGAAAGGTTAGAGCCATTTTTAGTCCCAGTATTTCTTCCTTCCTACAGGAAGTCAAGCCTGATTGCTTTGGCCACCTCATGAGAAGAGAGGACTCTTTAGAAAAGACCCTCATGCTGGGAAAGATGGAAGGCAAAAGGAGAAGGGGGCGGCAGAGATGGTTAGACAGTGTCACTGAAGTGATGAACATGAAATTGGGTGAACTCCAGAAAACAGTGGAAGACAGAAAGGCCTGGAATACTCTCTATATTTCTTTCTGCCCTGTGCTTAAAGTTTGAATTAAGTACCTCTCTCAGTTGTTTTGCTCTGGTCCATCTGAACTTCCCAGTCTTTGTATGGTGTAGAGGAAAAGGCAGGAGGGAGAGGAGGAATTTGCCAAAAGAGCTGTCCTTGCAGTATGAAGACCATTAGATCCAACCCTGGTTGTGAATTGTGTTTTATACACACTTAACAGTGAAGTAACTGCCTTCAATGGGTAGGAACATTTCCTATGCCTTCTTAAACACAGCCAAATTCTAATACTGTCCAAAAGTATTTTCTCATGAATGAAGACTGGAACGGTAGTAGGATGGTTTCTTCTGGTGCTGCTTAGTTCTCTACCAGCACCAACCCCAAGGGCCATTTGCAATGACTGAACAATGTTAGGAGAAATGAGAAAGCAAAGAGTACACAGATACAAACAAAAAATGTTGAATAAGATATATATTAGCCAAAGAATGATAGCTCTACCAGTGAGTTCTTAAGGGCTCACTTCAGTATATGCTTCTAGATCATGAGGCAGAAGTAATTTGGGAAAACTGGAACCTTTCTATAGAGAAAGCCACAATTCTGTTAGGTGCCCTTTCCTCTCCAACACTGCAGGAACAATTTGGAATCTTAAGCAAGCCCTACTGTCTGTACCAGGGAACCTGCTTGAAGCACCACCAACTTCCCACTTACCAGTCCATCAACCTGCATGATCTCCCACAGCACTTCGGCCACATCTGGCAGGGTGTAAGGTGGCAGGAAGAAACAGCTGCTGTGCAAAATCTGATTCACCAGCTGCTGGCCCAGTTGGATCATCACCTGCCCTAAGAGCTCCTTCCTCACTTCAAAGTCCTCTTCTTGCTATAAAGGAAAAAAAGAGTAACATGAAAGAATTGTAACCTGAAAGGAAAGGCCATAACAGAAATTAAGTTTCTGACTTGTCCTCCATGAACATCCACATAGAGCAGTGGTTCTCAACCTTTTTTCCACCGGGACCCACTTTCTATTATGACAGCCTGTTGGGGCCCCCAACCATAAAATTATTTTCATATCTACTTCATAACTGTAATTTTGCTACTCTTATGAATCGTAATGTAAATGTCTGATATGCAGGATGTATTTTCATTGGGTTTTTTTTACTCTTGTGAGGGGGGGGGATGGGGAGAACCAGGGGCAACGAGCGGGAGAATGCAAGCCAGCCGGCTGGGGTTTTTTTCACTCTTGCGGGAGGGAGAGGGGATGGGGAGAACCAGGGACAACAAACAGGAGAATGCAAGCCAGCCGGCTGGGGTTTTTTTCCACTCTTGCGGGAGGAAGAGGGGACGGGAGAACTGGGGGGGCGGGGAGAAGGCAGGCCACTCCACGGAGGAGCCCAGCCGTACCTGCTGCTATCTCCTGCCATTGATCTCCTGCTGCTGCTGCTGCTGCTAGCACTACCGCTGATGCCTGCCTCGTTCTGGGAACGGGGAGGCAATAGCTGCTGCCTACAGTTCGCAGGTGCCAAAACAAGTAAAAAAAGAGAAACAGAGAGAAACAAGCCAACGTCAGCGAGTGTGTGGAGCCAGCCAGTGTTAGAACTAGTTGAACGCTGTTTCCCCATAAGCCCACCACTGAAACCCCCTGTCTTCGGTGACCCCTCGGAAATGGTAATTCAACCCCCAAAGGGGTCCCGACCCCCAGGTTGAGAACCACTGACATAGAGTATCTATCCTTCCCTACTTCCATTTTTTTAAAGGAAGTTTTCATTGCAGAGTTTACAGCATCTTTAAATCTCTAGTGTGCCTTCCAGGTTATTTGTTTCAGCCATACAGTTATACTAGGTTGCTTCTCCTGAACCAATGCTCAGAACCTACCATCTTATTTCTAGGATGTGATACATTCATGGAGTGGGGGAACTGACATGTTTGGAGACTAGGGAAAACACTGATATGGTTGGAAACATTGATTTAGTGGAAATCTGGTGGAATGTGGAGAGCCAGTGGGATACTGCAAACCCAGGCTATATAGGAGAGACAGGGAGGAACATGCTGAAGGTGGGTGGTCATATCATTAAAAGAATAGGTAGAATCTAGCAGAGTGGATATTGATGGCAGGTCCGACCTCACCATAGAATGACTGTGGAACTTGAGAAGGTGCAGAAGAGTGTGACAAAAATGATTACGGGGCTGGGGCACCTCCCTTAAGAAGAAAGACTGCAGTGTTTGGGGCTCTTCAGCCAAGGAAAAAGGCCCCTGAGGGGGGACTTGATTGAGACATACAAAATTATGCATGGGATGGATAGAGTCGACAGAGGGATGTTCTTTTCCCTCTCTCAAAACACCAGAACCAGGGGACATGAAAATTGAGTATTGGGAGAATCAATGGGGAGAGTGTGAAATTCCTTGCCATAGATTGTGGTGATGATTTCTGGTCTGGATGCCTTTAAAAAGGGATTGGACAGATTTATGGAGGAAATGTCAATCACAGGTTATAGGCTATGATAAGTATGTGCAATATCCTGGTTTAAGATTAGGCTAGCTCAGAATGCCAGGTACAAGACATGGCCATAGGATTCAGGTCCTGTGTGCATTCATTGTCCTGTGTGCTCTCTGAGGCTTCTGGTGGGCCACTGTGAGATACAAGAAACTGGACTAAATGGGCCTTTGGCCTGATTCAGCAGGGCTCTTTGTATGGTCTTATGGAACATGAATGCCTCTGGGCAAAAGCATAGGACAATTCTCTTACTATTAGGAAGACAGTTTGTCAGGTTTTAGAATGGATGTGAGGCCATTCAGCAGAGGTAGGTAATGGAAAATGCTGCAGCTGGATGGTGTGAAAGCAGGCAAGCACGGCACAGCAGACGGGGGCTCCTTCCAGAGGCTTTTATTCTTACAAACAGAACATACTCAACGATACACACACTATAACACACACCCACACAAACAGTATCGGCGTTCTCTGCTTAAGTACAGATATACCTCCAATCAGGGAACGCCTATCTGCATGATTCCATAGTTGGATTCAGCTGTGTCTTTGTTCCAGCTGGTACTGCGGACGGCTCCGGGAACTCAGCAACAAATGCTTGGTTTGCCTAACCATGACACAGTTGGGCATAGAAATTAAATGCAATGTGGGCTGAGGAGTAAGATGTATCTTATGCACAAGGTATCTTCCTAAACATCTCAAGGCATTGTAGTGAAATGGTGGTACCTTTAAGCTACTATTGTGAAGGTCTTTCTATAGTTGAAAGAACTGCTTTCAACTTGAATATGATCTGTGCAAACTTGACTTTCGTAAGATCTAGAAACCATATTCCGGCTCTAAATCCACATAGTAGCAGATAGGAAATCAATGTTGTATGCAATTCTTTCCATTCACTTACACTGTCAGCCACACCTGTATGGAGAAGGTCACGCAAGAATTTCATGACACTGCAGTTAGCATCACGGTGGTCCAAAGTGGTGGCAGCAATAGCCCACTGGAAGATTGGAAGAATCACTTGGCTCTGGAGCAATGTGATTGGGCTGCGTTGGATGAACCTGGGCAGGGGGAACATAAGAACATAAGAAGAGCCCTGCTGGATCAGGCCAAAGGCCCATCTAGTCCAGCTTCCTGTATCTCACAGGTACAGCACACGAGACAACCAGATGCCTGCATTTTGTGGCCACTCCCTTGCACCTGGCATTCTGAGACAGCCTGCTTCTATAACCAGGAGGTTGCACATAACCATCATGGCCTGTAATCTGGTGGGACTTTTCTTCTAGAAATCTGTCCAATCCCCTTTTAAAGGCATCTATGCCAGATACCATTTTCACATCCTCTGGCAAGGAGTTTCATAGACACTGGGTAAAGAAAAATTTTCTTTGGCTTGCTCCTACTCTCCCAGCACTCAGTAATATTAGATGTCCTCTTATTCTGGTGCAGTATGAGAGGGGAAAATGGGACGTGGTGGCACAGCGGGTTAATCCGCTGCTGTTGGGCTTTCCGACCGGAAGGTTGGGAGTTCAAGACTGCGCAACGGAGTGAGCTCCCGTTGCTTATCCCAGCTCCTGCCAACCTAACAGTTCGAAAGCACCTAAATGCAAGTAGATAAATAGGGACCACTTTGGTGGGAAGGTAACGGCGTTCTGTGCGCTACGGCATATCGTCATGCCGGCCACATGACCACGGAAGCATGTCCTCGGACAAAACGCCGGCTCTACAGGCTTTGAAATCGAGATGAGCACCATCCCCTACAGTCGGTCAAGTCTAGACCATTTGGTTGTGGGGAAACCTTTACCTTTTACCTTTATGAGAGGGGAAAAGAACATCTCTCTACCCACTCTATCCATCCCTGCATAATTTTGTACATCTCAATCATGTTCCCGTAAGGTAAAGGGCAGTGGCAGATATAGGGGGCAGGGGGGGCATGAGCCCCAGGCGCCATTTTGGGGCTGTCTAGGTGGCACCAGTGGCCGTGGCTACATTGCGTGGGTAGACCAGGGCTCTGGAGCCCAGATCTACCCATCGAGAATGGCCACGGGTAGACCAGGGTTCCGGAGCCCAGATCTACTCATCAGGAACAGCCACAGGTAGACCAGGGCACCAGAGCCCAGATCTACTCATTGCAAATGGATGCGGGTAGACCAGGGTTCCGGAGCCCAGATCTACTCATTGCAAACGGCCGTGAGCAGACCAGGGCTCTCTACAGTGAGCCCAGATCTATCCACTAGAAACAACAGCAGAGCCCAGATCTACCCATTAGGACCAGCCATAGGTAGACCAATGCTCTGCAGATCAGGAAGGCATCCATAGTGCAGACCTTCCCCCATACATTCAAAGCATATTTCCAGTGCCAAGTGTTCTTTAATCATAACTTTTAAGGTCATGGTGAGCTTAGCCTTAGTTTTTTTTTTTTGTAGTTGGTTCTAACGTTTGCTGACTTCAGTTTGAAATCCCTGTGTCTCCACTTTCAAAAATCTGAGTCAGTGTCTGAAAAAGCCACATGTGAGCAGAGACCATCATGCAATGCTTCCAATTTGCATGGGAGATTAGCATGTGCCTGCCCCCCATTATATAGGCAAATATAGGCTGTTCCCAATGGGTAGACCTGGGCTCCTGTGGGGGCGCACTTCTATTGGGTGCCCCAGGTGCCGTTTTAACTAGGTCTGCCCCTGGTAAAGGGACAATGAAACAGAGGCAGAATTTTTTCATTAGGCCATACTTCTCACTCTGTCACATAGCAGGGAAAGCAGGAATGTAAAATGCAAAAATTGTCAACTGTATTGGCTTTCTATTACTAATCTGGACTAATTTCAAATGGCAGTGTTGGTCTTTACCACTCATGATTTAGGCCTTGTTTATATTAGTAGATCTTCCCCAAATAAGCATTCTCACATGCTACCATCTTACTGGTACAATCCAGAGAGTTCCTCACAAAAGAAGTAAAAGGAGAACATCCCAAAAATGAAGCAGAGACTTTTTCAGTGCAGTGAAATGTGCATCCTTTCTTCTTTAAGTTTTGAAATGTTGACCATCAGAACACTGCAAAATATGTCTGTTCTATCAGGTCTGAAATTCCCTGTTAGTATTACTTGGAGACAGGCAGCAGAATATGCTGGTGTATATGATTTGATTCTGTTTGGATAGGGTAGCCAAGGCTAGATATAGATAAATTGCAATAGGGGCTGGCACAGGACTCAAATACCTGGTTGCCAGTCGGAAGAGGTCATCCACAGTGTCTGGATGGTTTTGGAGGCCATTAGGTTGCTCAATGAGTGTGAAAGTGGGGATGCACAGAGCCTAGAACAAAGATTACATGAGTATTAACATATTGGTAAAAAACAACAACACAAACACACACAATTCAATTTCAATTTCAATTACTAGTATTTATATACCGCTTTTCAACATAAAGTTCACAAAGCGGTTTACACACAAATAATAACATTAAAGTTAAATGGCTCCCTGTCCCAAAAGGGCTCACAATCTAAAAGAATGGAGAACACCACCAGCAACAGCCATGAGAAAAACACTGTGCTGGGATGAAAAGAGACAATTGCTCTCCCCCTGCTAAATATAAGAGGACACCACTTGAAAAAGTGCCTCTTGCCCAGTTAGCAGGGGTTACACACACACACACACACACACACACACACACACACACACACACACA